>VUYV01000066.1:204910-259910 GCA_008711295.1 Anarhynchus alexandrinus | reverse complement strand
CTAATGCTAACAAATCTGAAGTATATATTAGCACATAATATGAAGCAGCACAAACACTGCTGTTCTGAGAGATGCCCCCAGCGAAAGACAAAAGATACAGACTTTGCCCAAGAAAACTTACACTTGAAACAGAGGAGTTTAAAACAAGGAAAAGGGAGGTAATGACAAGATATTTTGGTATAGCCCTGTTAGGAGCATGAAGACAGTAGTGGTCAGCAATGAGACATGGCCAGCAGACACACAGCTGGGTAGGGCACTGGGGACGGCAGCTCTTGTGAGAGGCGGGAACTCCATCCCCTCCTTTGTGCTAGGCTCTGAGTTCAGGAGCTACTGACACACAAACAGGAATATCACTCATCAGGTGACTGACAGCATCTTGCCTCTCTAAGAGTCAGCATTTCCCGACTCCCACTGAGTTTCTATTGGCTTACTTAACCTCTAATTTGGAAAAGAAAAATACAGGCTGCTACACCACCTTCACATCTTAGCCCTACCTTATGTAACTGTACCAGTTACAAAAAACAACAACAACAAAAAAATCAACAAAAAAGTCTTTCTGCCGGCAGTTTCTTTGCCACAGAGAGTAGATGATTTCACTGTCTCAGCAAAATAATTCCTTTGCCTTTATGAACTGCTTGTCCACTAGTGAGCTTTACCATTATAATCACCCTCGCAAAGTCTTTGTAATGCTGATGCTGACATTTTAAGAATGATCCATCAAGGTCAATCATACCCGTAAGGACTGTAAATTGCTTTTCCTCTATTGGAGTCAGCAAGTCATGCTGACTTACTCCATGGAGAGAGCTGGTGGGTAACACCAGTCGCAAATTTGGGCTGAAGAGACTAGAGGAATTGCCCCCCAGGAATAGTTCTAGTGACAGAATAGGCTTTGAGGAAAAGACCTTTCCTCGTGTCTCAACTGCCAGAGTTGCAAATGCATGGAGTGGATGGAAACACTTGTCGCAGGTGCTCCCCAAGGATTATTCCAGTGCTTTTGCAGTCTACATGGTAGTCTTTGTGTCTCCTTCCATTTTATTATTTCAAGGAAAAAGTTATTAGTCATAGATTGCTATTTCATGCCAGGAAAAGCTTCCATCTTCCTTCCTTAACCACTGTTGAGTTCACAAAGTTCTCCGATTACTGTGGTTACATATTGTCCACACATCATTTGTACCTTAACAGAGGGGCTTGCAAACGCATGTTGATTTTCCAGCACAATCTCACTGCGCTGGAAGGATGCTAAGCAGTGGAGACACCAGTTCAGCAACAGGAGGCTGTTCTCCTGTGGTCAAGAAACCCAGCACTGTCACCTGATTCACACAGCAATTTGGCATCTTCTCTTCAAATGCAGCTTTTTCCTGTCCCTTCCGACACCGACAATGAATTAATGCTGATCACCCTCATTACTGGGCAGCAGGACAAACAACGCTGCGGCCATGCCCGTCACTCTGCAAACCCCCCACTTGCACAGAGCTCGGTTTTGGGGAGTAGAGGGTCGATCCACGCTGCTGTGTCAGGAGGAGGTACCAAAACTTTCCCACACTGCAAGCCCGGGAGGAATGACAAGGGCATTTTGCAACTGTGAGGCTCTCAGACCAGCTGCCAGCCACAGCTGGCTCCACCTCATGCACACCTGGGGAGGGCAGGGCCATGCACTGGGTGTTCACCGCATGAATCAGCTGGCCACGCTGCCATGTCTTCTTCCAAAATCATTTTTTTCCTGGAGCTCCTTTACCTACTAGCCTTCAAGGCTCTATATCCTCCCGCGCCAGTCCAAGCTCACAGGACTCCCAGGGTTTTCCACCCAACAGCCCGCCAAGGCAGTATTTTTTTGGGGGGGGGGGAATTGAGTACCTGTTCCTACAGCAATGGGTCAGTTGTCAGACCTCTGCTTTCTCCTCCTTGACACTGTCAGCAGCATGTTCAGGTGACTCACAGACTTACCATCATCAGCAAGCTCTCTATAAAAAAGTCGTAATAGTGAAGTATTATGACATCTTAAAAAATGCTGGGAGAATTTACTGTTTCTCAGCCACGAGATATAAACAGCTGTATAACTGCATGTTTACCAGGGTGTTACTCTTCTTTGTTATCTGTATTGCCACAGTGCCTACAAGCTCCAGACCTGGACCAGGTCCCGTGGTGTTAGCTGCTGAATTGACACGGATCAAAGTGACGGTGCTTTTACACTCCAAGTATTGTTAAATTACAAATTCTTCCAGGAAACTCAGCTTTCACCTCTCCTTTCCTCAGAGGAACAGAACAGCCACCCAGCCCACGTGCAGGGGTTATCTCACAGCTACAGCAAACAAGGTCTTTGAGTTCAGCAGTCCAATGAACTGTGGAAAAGGTGCAGAAATCAGATCTTTCTCGGCCTCTGCCCAACACCGAGAATTGGTCTTTTGAGAGTTTGAATACCTCCCCACCTTGGAATCTGAAATGCCAAGATATTTATCCATTTTTCCTCTATACCTGTATGTGAAGATGTCATTCTTTATCAAGTTTCACTGAAAAATATCCCAACATCTGTGCAGCAAACAAGGGAAATTAATTACTTCAGAGACATGGGGGAAAACAAAAAGAAATCATATAAATATCAACATTCATTCCAAAAATGCGATATTGAAAACAATTGCCAAATGTAATAGGTAAGCAATGCCAGGAGAAAAAAGTTAGGAGACAAAACACACACTAGAGAAAAAGACAATAATCAATATATTAATATAAAACAATAATACAGCTGGTACAATAAAGTGATACCATGGGGAGACATGCAGTGCATCATTAGTATTCTGCTCTAATGAAACCCACAACACGCAGTGTACATTAACTAGTGTAAAGTCTTTTCAGCACAGTGAATATTCCGCCACTTTACTGGCCCATTTATTTTAACTGAAAGAGAGATGATCCTGTTGCCAAGCCATCAGATGGTAAAAGGGATATATTTGATGGATAATAAAAAAGGGTCTGCCACAGCTTTGCAAAATATATTTCTAATTTAAATGCATGTGGTACACAACACTCACGCCATACCTGCAGAGAAAAATAAAGGTGGGGGTGGGTAAGAGAGAATGCGATGGGGGAAAGAAGGAGGGGGGAAATATCATTTTAAATAAACAAAAAAAAAAGTCACAGACATCATTCACATTTTTTTTTTCAACCTGTTCTTGTGATACAGATTGACAGCCCTTTTAATATGAAATAAATCAGCCAGGATAAGGAATGTCTCGGAGAACATACAGATTGAGCGCTGATTGACAGAGCTTCTCTGAAACCCATTCTGTTTGCGCTCGGTTTTTTAGCAGCTAACTTGAAAGGATGTCAGGTGCTTTGAAATGTTTCAAGTGTTTTGAACCCAGCAAACAATCGTAAAATGTGCTTATTGGTGCTCATGCTGAAGCAGGAGCGCGGCGGGGCTCGCGCGAGGACAATGCTGAGGAAGGCAGGCCAGGAGAAATGAAAGCGAAGCTTTCCTCTTTCATTCAGCCACCGGCCAGCCATCGGGATTTTTGGACTGTTGTCAACATCCGTACCTAGTTAGCATGATATTTAAAAGTGAAGATGCCGCGTATTGGAAACTTGTATCACGCCTGGGGAGAGTGCAGCATTGCATTCCCTCTACAGACTCACAGTCACTTTTAACCAAGGATTGGCTGGTCGCGTTGCTGATAACGAGACATGACATTTTTAAAGTTATGTGTCCAGTTTGTACCACTGCTGCTTTCCTGTTAGACTCAGACCAGCATTATGCCGGCTTTGATAATGTTGCAGATATTATGGTTAGCTGTCTCCTCGTATTTCCTGAAATGTCCTATGTCTGTTGTTATCTTGCAAAGCAAATACCAGCACATGTCATAGTCACACTGAAAGAGAAAAGATGAAAACCAAGCCCAATGGCATTTGCAGCCTATTTTAGCAGCGCTCCCTTGAGAATGACACTTTGGGCTTCTATGGGTAATTTTTGTATGAGTGGTTTGGCTTTTTAAAAAATGGCTTGACATTTTCGCTTTTATGCGAGGTGCAAAAGCCATTCAGAAAGGCGATCTTGGGGTTCTCCCTTCTGGAAAATCAGCCCGGTGAGGGAGAGCACTCAGTAACGCAGTAAGGCTTGGTGAAAGTTGATGGGTTCAGCTCACGTGCTTCACCCGAATGATTCAAAACTCTTTCACGGGAGCTGAGAGAGAAACAAACCCAAAGACAGCAGGTCCACTTGCCTGGTCCACTTCTCAGGTACCCCAGAGTGACGCAGATGGACAAGCAATCCTTATGCCAGGCTCTCAGGTCTCAGCACAGCTCCTTTCTGCCATGGCCTCAACTTCTGGTATGGTCACTACCTCACTCTGGAGAGGCCTTTCTCAGCACCCACATCTCTCTGCATCCAGCTCCTCCAAACAGCAGGTCCCCAGAAGGCAGCTTTGTGGAGTCCCTAATTTGCTCTCTGATAGTTGTCTTTCCACCCTTTGCAGGAGACAGAAAATTTCCTATATACTGGAATAAAATCTGTGCCCGCCAGGAGTGAGAAGAATGGTCCTGTCCTTCAATGTGGGAGCAGAGGAAAACAGTCTGTTAAACTCTGAACTCTCACTTTTCTTCTAGTCTTTGCCTTCTAGGTCCAGGTTGCCAATGTCCTTCTGATTTGATTTCCTCCCTTATTGCCCTCCTTGCTTCCACCTCTGGCAAGGACACCAGCATCTCTGTCAATATCCCTTATCCTTACTGCCAACATCCCTAACCTGTACCATGCAATTCTTGGGTGATCACATCTCCTGTTGTACCAAGACATGCCCAGAAATGGAGTTCTGCAACAGCTCTTTTAGCGTGCCTCAGGGCAGCTGGGTGTCCTGGACAAGAGAGATGTACTTATGCAGGCTGGCACTAGGATGAGTGGCACGTCTGATGTGCCAAGGGCGGGTCAACCTGTTGTGAATGTGCCGAGCGGGTGGTCTGTACATGCACAATAATGGCAAGGTGTCCAAGACACAGTGGATGCAATGGACACAAAACACAGCGGCTTGTCCCCAGGGCATCGCATGGATTGCGCAACTTCTGCTTGAGCAGAAATATGAGAGTCCTCTGGGTTTTAGCTTCAAGCAGGAACACCCTCCTGCCCCATAAAGACGTGGTTAGTCACCTAATACACATGACACTGTGCAAAATTACCTCTGTGAAAATGAGATGGGACTACGTATCACTGTGCATTACCTGGGCACAGAGATAGCTACTGAGTCCCAGTGCCCTTCTCCCCTCCTCGTTTTTTTCAGTGCTGCATGTTCTTCCCTAAAAAAATTGAGCCTGGATTTGAATTAAAATTCCAGGGGAAGAATATTTTTATCTATGTCTATAAAACCAACAACACAAGGCTTGCTGATCAGCCTTTCCATTTCTCCCTCTCCAGGGCCACCTTCCAGTGTTCACAGACCTGTGGCTGTTAAATCTTACAACAGAGGGCTCTTGGGATTCGATGGCAATATTATTGCTGTCTTTTATTTCTATAAGCTTAGACTGAAGCCTTCACAGTACTGTGAGTAAAGGGCAGGAGCCAGACTGTAACTCTGGGAGCCGTGTATTGATCCCTGTTTTAACAGGTGTTTCAAAGAAGATATAGTGTGCCCCTGGTCTTCTCCTGGCACAAATCACTCCTCAGCCTTCCCTTCTCCTCTGCAGCAGAGTGCTGCTGGTGCAGGAGGGAGGGCAACACAGAGCCTCCATCCCCTTTCCAGTCCTCTGTGTGGAAAGGGGAAAAGCTGGTGACCCTTCCCGTGCTTCTCAAGTTCTCTGGCTGCCTGAGTGTCCCATGCAGGGCTGAAGTGGGGACCCTCTACGACTCTTTGCTTCCTGCAGAAATGCACAGCAGAGCCGCAGCTCTATGATGGGACACCTAAAGTGTGGGAGGGCTTCAGAAGTCCCTGCCTGTCCCTGTGCTGCAGGTACCCCTCTGTTTGCACCCTGCACCTGTGGGCACCCAGCCAATGTGCCACCACCAAAGGGATATCTCCCCAGGGGGACAGACAGACACCTTCTGCTGGCTCTTCCCTCTTTCCCCTTCTTGCATCAGGCAGCTTTTGCCAATATTCCTATTACCTTTTAACCTTTTAGCTATTTATGTTAGTCTCCTCTGAGGGGATATGAAGCTCATGTGGAAGTCAAGCCCACAAGGAAAACCAAAATGAGTTTCACTCCCTGTACAGTCCATAATAAGATCAACAAGTGTCCCATTTTACTTGTATATACATGCACATCACCCCTTTTTGATGTAACCTTCTCAGCTTCCACCTACCACTTGTTTTTTCCTTTCAGCCTCAGCAGTGACCCTTCTTGCCCAGAGCTGCCAGAGCAAGATGCGAACCCCCCCTCCCACCGCCAGTCGTTTTCATGTGGGAGCTGAATGGCACAAGGTCACCCAAACATCCTCCCAGCCCTCCTTGCCCTCCAAGGGGTGACTGCACTGCCTGGCCTGGCACACTGGAGATACCGACCCTCGCAGGTCTCAGCCGGCAGGCAGCACTGGGAATCAAAGCTCAGTTCTTGGAGAGCTGGCAGGTTTAAAAGGTAGTCCCCTGGAGTGCTGAGCCACGGTGCTGACGAGCATCAAATCTATCTTAAAGTTGGAAATATGATCCAGTTGGGAATGACTGTGATTTAATGTCATCCAAGTACTACGGGGCACACTTCTTAAAGAAACTGCTGTAAATTATTTGTAGCTAATTCCATGTGGATGGAGGGCATAATATGTTCACAAGTACAAGAGCCCTGCTTGTATCTAATAATTGTTATATCTTCTCTGAAATTTACTGCCGATGTCTCAATTTTAACAATTTAAATAACAAGCTTAACCAAGCGGAACTAGGCGAAGGCAGGCTGGCTCCCTTGATGAAAGCAGGACAACTCTTATGTCTGAGTACATTTATACTTTGACATGAGCAGTGACACACAAAGATGAAATCTGGTTAAAGCTGCAGCTTTCGCAGCACTGTGACAGCTTCTTAGTCTAAGCAAAACTGTTTCCGGAGTGGGCATAGCTGCTAACTTTACTTAGAAGAATGATCAGAAAAAAACAACTCAGAGAGGCAGGATTAGGGAAGATGCACTACTGGACGCAGAGCAGCCACAGGATCCCCAAACCAGCGGGATTGCTGTGTGCTTTGATGGCACTGACGGGCTTGCACAGCCCTGGCTGAGCTCCATGCATGACCGCAGGGCTCAGGAATGACTTAAGCCCCAGTGCAAATCAGGGGGGTTTGACAAAAGCACGTGTTGCAGATGCTGGAGGGCAACGCTGTGCGTGTTTTAATGCTGTGAAACATAATTGGTGATTATGGGGAATGGCCTGAGGAAGCTGATAGAGTCATTTGACGGGGGCTTATGTGCCACTGCAGCAAGGGAAACCTTGGGGAACAAGTTCTTCATTGTCCCTGAAAAGGAACAACCCATAACAAGAAAAAAACCTCCTAACCTATCATCAGCTTCTACTTGCAGAGTTTCCGATTAATTCTGATGAGAAGAGGAAGAGAAGAGACTCACATTCTCCCTCTGAACACTCTTAATTGAAAAATCATACAGGGATCGATAAAAGGTTCCTCTACCCACCTCTTGCAAATCCCACAGACTTCTGTCTAAGCAGATGGGTAAATGACACAAATAAACGTATCTGGAGCCCATTGCTATTTATTGATCACATACTAAAAATCTTCCCTGAGCTATATCAGTGTTTCTTTAAATTAACTATCCCCCTACCTGCTTCTGGTTTCTTGGCTGGGAGACAGCTTGTCCTTGTCTGTGTGTACAGTGAAATTTTGTTAATACTGGGTCGCCTACATTTATTGTTAGCAGTGGGTGATTCTTATAGCAAAAATGAGGGGAAAGCAAAGGAGAGTCTGAAGTGAAGGAGAATAAAGTTTTTCCTCCTAGAAAGGGTTGCTGTTAGAACCATCTTGAAATACCTCTGGCAGCTGGACCTACCAGTAACGCTGGCAAGAGTCCTGTTGCCCCTGTAACATATGTGAAGTTTGACCCGCTCCCTGAACAAAATAAGTTATGGAACAAAATTATTTTGTTGCCAGTAAAATTATGTCTATACCAGAAGTTTTATTGGCACAGGCTTGTGAGTTGCTTGGATGATTTTTTTTCCATGCCTCTTACCAAAAGTTGCTAAGCTCTATAGTACAATCCAAGGCAAAAACATCAATGATGAGAAGAAATACACAGGAGAATAAGGAAAGTCTTCGTGAATGGGAAAAGAAATGGATCTGTGATGGGAACCAAAGATATAAAATTAACGAGAATGGCAGCTATTGTATTATTTATATGATTTATTGACATAAATATTAATTATTTATTCTGGGCTTGAAGACTCAGAGGCATTAGTCAATCTCCAACCCTTCAAGATGCCAATCCTATCATGAGAAGGTAGGCTTTCCTTTAGGTCAGCTGATTTCAATATATTAGCACAAGTGAAAGATAGTCCATCAGGTTGATTAGCTGTCTGGGGAACTCCCCCAGCCTCCTACCACATCCCTGATGGCATGTTTACTAAACCTCAGGTATCCATGAATTTATAATAAGCCATGCAATTACATGTGGCTGATTACAATCTTTGTATGTGTTCCTCCTGTTCTCCAAAAAAGTACATCTATTCTCCAGGAACCATCCTTTCACATACTTTGCGTTTTGGAGAGGGAACAACAGGAAGCAATCTCAGCCCTTCAAACAGGGTCAACCAACAGCTTACCGCCCTTGCAGACGGTAAGGTTAAATCACCGCCTAGCTGGGAAAAACCATTAGAAACCCACCCAGAGACAGGATGAAGACCTTTCTGGCTACATAGTGTCTTCATGCCTTCTTTATTTTGTGTATAGCCTGTGGGTTCCTTCAGCACAACAGTGTTTTTTGAGCAGAGCAGGATGCGATGTGGCTAGCATGATCCCTAATGCAAGGCATGAAGTGAGTCCCTTTCTCAGTCCCCCTGTTATTTGACCCCTCTCTCCAGCCAGTTTTCCTAGCCCGGTCTTAGCTCTCTCAGCACCTGTTTTGAGATGCTGATAGCTTCAGTGTTAGAAGGAAAAAAAACAACTTTCCTTGGACTTAGTGTCATACTTTATACAAGTCTTTGGTCCCTTACCTAAGCCAGTCCAGCTTCTGACCAGCAACTGTAGAAGATGCATTTACACTAGGATGGGATAGGATAGGATGGGATAGGATAGCATAGGATAGGATAGGATAGGTAGACAAGTAGAATAATGAATGGCTTCTCATTGCCTCTCACACCACCACTATGAAGAAGTGAAATGACTGCAGTAACAAATTCTTTCTCTCAGTCCTTTATTGAGGCCAATCTGGTTTTGCACATGGGAAACCGCTAACAGGAATATGTCATAAGCTTTGGTTTACTCTATTAAAAATATGCTCATTTCATGCACACCAGAACTAATGCAGCCCAGGTTCTTACAGGTTTGTGTCTTGCATTGATGTCTACGAAGCTGTAAGCTCCAGCCAAAGCGTTTCTCACAGATTAGCATTAGGGTCTGTATTTGTCTCCCTCCCCTCCCCTCCCCTCCCCTCCCTTTCCCTTCCCTTCCCTTCCCTTCCCTTCCCTTCCCGAAGGGAACAAACCTGAAGAAAACTGTTTTGTTTTGTTTTGTTTTGTTTTGTTTTCTGGGAGAAACCCAGTCACCTTTCCTGCCTGGTTAGCACGTTGTTTCTTTAGATGACCTGCCATGATGAGGGGTTGGATGGGCACCAAAGCCAGTTCAGACATGGGGATGGCACAGCATGGCATGGCCAGAGGCAGTGTGGGCAGGACCACGACTGATCCTTCCTTTCATAAAATTACATCCCACCTCATGTCTCTCCCATCTCTCTTTAGAAAACGTGTAGGAGCTACCATACTTCTGATGTATATTTTCCAAGTCTGACTGACAGGTTCAAAACAGTTTGGGTGGGACCCAAAACCTATGCAGATAGTGAGGAAACCCAGTTAAAAGCATTTGAACTTAACATTACTTCGACCCTGTAGATATGAGAATCTTCATATGCATACTGTGAGCCACAACATTGCTCTGCAGATTAACTTTAACAGAATTCTGTAAAAATTTCAGAAGACCAAAGTCTTTGTTTTCTTTCTTTCTTTTTTTTTTTTTTTTAAAGAGAGATTCACTGGAGTATAACATCAAGATATTCATTGTGGTAAACTTAAATGATAGTCACTGGTTAAGCAGACAACATTGGTTAGTGCATACAGTACATTTTTATTTACTTGTTTCTGACACTAACATTTTTATTCAGGGTAGTTTTCTTTTAAGATCCTTCATTTTTATGCTCCTTTTGATCTGAGTTTATGAGATTCCATCAGTCACAAGAAATTTCAATCTGCTAGGAGACAGCCCTCAATTCAGACAACTGTAACAAACAATCAATAAGATTATTTTGCCTTTAATGATTCACCTGCATGAAAATCAAAACTTGCTCTCTTCATTAGACCTTGCTGTAAGCATGCTCTTCTTTCCTCTCTCTGGATATTTTCACAGCTGATGAGACACCTGCCCAGGTCTTGAAGGACCACATGTTTGCGTGGTTCAGACGGCTGTGAAATGCCGCAGGCTGGACATGAGTGAGCAGAGGTGTGGGAGAAGTCAGCCTTACCCTGCAGCCCTATGATGGCTCCACACACGCCGGGAGCCCAGACTGCAGGGGCTGCAGCCGCACAGGCTCACTTACCCGGGGCTGGAAGGGTGGAAGGAGAGCCATAGCACGCAGCTGGCAAAGCACGGTGGCAGGCTAAGAACCTCTTGGAGCAAGGAGGGAGCATGAGGGCAGAGTCCCCCCCAGTGCTTCCCAGGTCAGTCCCACTCGCCATGTGGACCAGCTGATGGGGAGAGCTAATCCAAGAGGCAAGGGCTGCTGGTGGAAAGGGACTCCATGGCGCATCTTTCCCCCCGTGGATTACTCTCCAGGCCATCCCATAGGGAGCATGGAAAATGCATCTGCTTATCAGCACAGCATGCCCATTAGGCCTTCTTCATCCTTTAAATTCCCCTAAAGTGCGTTATTGTTCACGGTGCTTACAGACACAGGGAAGGAGAAATTGGACTTTATGCTTATGCTGGCTTTTCATTTTGTTTTCAAATTACCGTACAAATCTCCTGACTTTTCATCTTGTTTAGTTGGACCAGGCTGAGGCCCTCAAATTCCTCACGAGTGTGAGCAGAAGGTCTGGCCTCATATGGAGCTACTTAGAGAGCTTTACTGCCCAACTACCGGGGAAATTATACCTGCTGTTCCTTATTGATATTTTGTGTTATTTAATTAATTCTATTAAATAAGAGCAGCAATAATTTAGATCAAAATATTCTGGAAGGTTACTAAAGGCAAGAGGCCAAATTTCCCTCTCTATCATGTAGTCCTCAGTTCAGAATAATGTCGTGCCAGTAACTGCAGTAATGGAAGAACTCAAAGGAGAACCTGGCACAAGGTGTAGCTGAAATCCTTGTTCCAAAAGTCTACAGCAAAACACTCACTGTCTTTGTGGGGACAGGATTTCAGACAAAAAGCCATTTCTATTACACACTAAGGAATAGTTGACCTTGAATCAGAAATGAACCCCAGCCAGAAATAAGAAGCAAAAGGTTTTCTTCAGAAGTTGACTGAAAGTTTGGTTAGCAGAGATGATAATTCAGACTATAAACATTTCCCAGACATCAAACAAAATGCAAAAAAACCCAACCCAAACACATGCACAACCAAGACAGAACAAAACCAGAAGATAACTATCTTCTAAATCAAATATTCCTGCTGCAGTCATTGCTCCAGCAAGACCAGAGTCTAAATGACCACAGCAGAGGTGGGTGTAAGTAACCCTGGTCCGAGCTTGCTTTTGAAAAGCGGCACAAGGGTTCAGAGCTGCAAAAGAGAAAAAAAAAAAACGAACAAAAAAAAGTAGCTGCTAACAATTTCTAATTTAGCCAACTCTCCTTTTTCCCTTCACTGTTTTGGCACTGATGACTGGTATGTCATCTTTGTCAGTCCACAAAAATAATTCTTTATAAACACACTGAATAATAATCACCAGTGTTGTAACTTCACTGACTACTGTGTGTGGCTGTTTGCATGAGGGAGAATTTGACCTACTTAGCCCCACTCTAAATAATTGGAAACAAATTGAATTTATAGTTCTTTTATAGTGTAAATACACACATAAAATTTTGAGATGTTTAGGAAAACTTAATAGCAGAGCTTTGTGTAACAACTTGCCTAGACAGCACAGAGAGAGACCACTTCTCATGTTCCTACAGAGTTTACACAGAACACAAAGATTCCTTTGTCTTTTCTCGCCTTTGTCTCTGCATCTGATACCAAAGTTTGTTGGTACAATCTTAAAAAGAAAGGGTTGCTTTTCCAATCCGTCAGAATTGCTGTATGAACACATTTTGCACTGCAACCAGAAAAGTAGTTGAGCTTCTCGCTTTTGTTCTTTCATTATGTGAGACTCACAGTTATTCAGTATTTTATTCTCATTAGAACACTGCTTGTCACATGTTTTCACCAGAAACATTCATCACCAAGGTCAAAGGGTGAATATCGTGATCTATTATGCTTAGAGGAATCTAATGAAAAGCCACATAATTATCCAATTTTAAGAGAAGCATGTAAAAAAAAGAAGGGGGGGCACTTGCTATAATTTAAATTGTTTTGTTTCCCTGAAGCAAAATTCAGCACCTGATTGACAGGACATAATGATAATTCTTATTGATATGGTGATGTTAATTGTGTAGAGATATTTAATAAGTCCCATATTCCTGAGGTAAATGCATGCTCTTAACCTGCACCTGAACCTGATTTTTGATGCAGTCTGAGGATGAGGCAAAGATACAGATAACTGAGCACAAGTGGATTTTCAGTCTTGTGTGGCAGAATGGAAATTGGAATCTTCAGAATCTATTAGGAGAACAATTCTGCAGTTGCTCACACTTTTATAAATTATGCTGTATATGATGCTAAGACACAAAGTCGTGAGTTTCAATTGGGGAAAATTACCATGACTTTACTGCATCTACAGGAGTAGCCTTTTTTTTTTCCATTTTTTCCCAAAAGTGGGTAGAAAGCAGTTTACATTTTAATAGAGACATACTTAAACAAGATGAAAAACATTCTGTCACTTAACCCACTGACTGGCTTGTCCTCTAAAATGTGGGACAAATAGCAGAAACAACAGACTCACCCAAAATATATAAGGCAGAAAGCTGGAAACAGCATAGTCATTTAAATGTATTTTACATTCAGATTTCCAGTTTGGTGATAGTCACCGGCTGTAACACGAGAAGTGTGGAAACAGTGGAGGGGTATCAAAGTGGCTGAGAACAGGAGTGGGTTTCAGACAGAAACAGGTTATATTTCTGGATTTCCCCCGAGGACATGTGCCTTGACATTGACTAAGTTCTTCAACCTCTCTGTGTACTTTAATTCTTCCGTCTTTGCAATGGAGATAATGATTCTTTTTTTTTTTTTTAACACGTGGAATTGGAAACCCGCAATTTAAATAATGTCTGGATTGATCCATTTGGGGCTTGATAGCCCCAAGATGCTGAGCACTTCAAACACACATCCATATTTCAGCACGTGCCCGAAGCTCACTGAGACCATCCGTGCATTAAGACCTAAGCACATGCTTACATGCTCTGCTGGAAGGTGCCCTAAACGTGCTGCAGGGGGGAGGCTTCAGTTCACCCTGAGGAATGTGTCAGAGGACTCCCTGTGTCACACAAACTGAAATTACAGAAACGGCTGTCCTTTGCTGCTAAGGCTCTTCTTTCAGAAGCCATACCATGACACCTCAGGCACTCAGAGGAGTGACAGTACCTCCCGCTTTAAGCTGCCCACCCAGGAGAATCCGTAGGTGGCTCAACAACATACTGGTGTGTCAAGCAAGGCCACAACCTCCCTTTTTCTGGGATCTGAGAAACTTGGCTTTGTGTACGCTCACCATATTGGAGTGCTTACAGTCATGGTGTCTGAGCATAGGACCAAGTCCCAAAGACCTGGCTCTGATACCTGCTCCAACACCCAGTAGCACATTACCCTGCAGCAGATGCCAGTCCAGCCCACTGACCAGGGCTGTGCTTTGTGCTCTCACTCCATCAAAGGCCAGAGAGGGGGGCATAGACGACACAGTTATCCAAAAGAGCTGAAGGACGTGAGACCTCCCAGCACAGCTCTCTGCCGGCTGCCCCTACTATAAACTAGTGTGTGTGCTCCCCTATGCGTGTTTATTTCTCTCTGGAGGAGGAGGAGGTGGGTCGGGAAGCCTGGAGCTCACTCCTGGCCACCCACAGAACAAAGGCGGGGTTGTCCTTCTGAAATCCAGGACAGAAGCAAAATTACTTCCTCCAGAGAAAGGTGGAAACAGGGGAAGGCCTGTGGCTTGGAGGAGAACCACAGGGCTATAATGCCTCCCTGGGGTGCTCTGGGTTCGGTGCAGTGTGTGTCCTACCCTGTGCTGGGGCACTGCCTGAGCACAAACCCAAACCCATGAGGAGGGCGAGTCCCTACCCTTCAGGCTCAGCCACATGCTTTTTGCAGTTTCCGCAGTCTGGAAATCGATCCTGTTGACATCTTTAACTCAGAAAGACCTACAATTTAGGACCCAGACTGTTCCACTAGGGTAGCAGAAGTAACTTAAGCAGCAAGCGAGATTAATGAAACAACCAGGGACAAACCCAAAATGAAGCAAGCAACTCCAAAAGTTATATATATGCAGCCTGAACATAGGGGGGAGGATAGGAGATAAAGAGAGAGAGTTTAACACTGAGTCAAACACCCATAAAATAAACCCCAAATCACATTTCTAAACATTAATAACACTTTAAATAAGCTGCTGTAAAAATGCCAAAAATAATATATTAACTTTGAAAATAGCATTTACAGCACTTACACATAAAACTGAAATGCACTTGTGGTCCACTGTGTAGTTCGCTCATTAGATGAGCAGCCAAGGATCAATAACTCTGTAGGACAACTGCTAAGAATGGCTTAGATGAGATAATTTCAGCTTCTATTTTATGAACATGAGCAACAGCTTTTTTAAATAATTTGGAGATATCACACCTAACAGCCCCCCAGCTTTGCTCTGGTTTTTGTCTCATGTTACAGCACGCAGGCAAGAAATTATTATGTTTTAAATGTGCATCTTGCAGTCAAATATTTCCTTGTTAAGTGAAGCTATTGCCAAAACATGCTGGTGGTCTAGCTTAAAAGGCAGTCTCTGGATAACAGGACAAGAAGTGGACATTTTGAAGCGAAAAAAACATACTTAGCTTAGTGCCACAAAGGTCAGTGGACATAGGCAAGTTAACTGCACCAGCTTCCACCTCTTCACTGAGGAATCACAGAATCATAGAATCATTTAGGTTGGAAAACACCTTTGAGATCATCAAGTCCAACAGCTAAAATTAAAGCAGAGTACAAAGCATATTGTTCTCATAAAGAGCTAGTCTTTATCACACTCTACCTCCAGAAAAAAGAAAACAAAGCTATTTTGGCCACAGAACTGTCAAGCTGTGGGCCATGGACTGCACTACAAATAATGTTCATATATGCTCTGATTGGGAAAAAGAAATGCTAAAAGTCTCTATTTGACCTTCATTTTTTTGCACTGATTGTTTAGCAGGCTTGTGCTTCTTTCGGTTCAGAACTGGCATATCCATCTAAACAGCCCTTCAGATCAAATCTGTAAAACATTGGGCATCTTTCTACCCACTGAGCATATCCAGAAGGAAGTAACAAAAGTAATGAAGGGACAAGAGGGATTGATCTGTAAGGAAAAATAATCAAATAATTCAGGCTTGATCTTGAACTGATGAACTAGAAGTAACATATTGAAGACAGTAGGATTTTACTATTTTAGATCCATAAAGACCAAGGGTCAATAAAGGCCCTTTATTATCTGACTTGAAGGTAAATGGGAGGAAGTTACTGTAATGAGAGATGGCCTATTAAGTCAGAGAGGGAAAGAGACCAGCTAGAGACTAGAATATAACAGTTTGCAGGGTGGTAAATCTATAAACAATATTCTGAAAGGTATCGCAGAGAGATCTCCTTGAAATCCAGCTACTCAGGCAATGCCTAGATTTAGCTGATAGGGCTGAGGATGAACCCATCTTTTTGTTGCCCACATACTGAAGTTTTCTTTCCATGAAAAACCGTGTGGAAGCCGAAGAGAAGCCAATATGCTGTTCTCACATATATGTGAAACACATATCCAGACTCATGAACTTTGATATGCTCCTGTATCCAGTAATATAGATGTACTCCTGATTACCACCTGAAAAGAGAATCTGGATACTGAAGAGGCAAAAGGATCCTGGAGCAGGCTGTAGGGATTTGCCCAGCAACAAAGCCTGACAACTTTAGGAAGGACAAATATCCATTGTGGGAAGAGAGTAGTCAAGGAAATCTGAATAGAAGGGCTGTAGGATCTTCAGTGACTCAAGCAATATAATTTTTCTAGGCATGCTTTGTTGTACTTGAACAGAAGTTGAATCCAAAACAAGTCTATGCTTCATGATGGTGCTCTTCTCTGGTCAAGGATCTGCTGGATCTCCTGGAAGAACTGGAGTGGCTGACTTAGCCTGGCCCCACAGGTATGACCAGGTCTGCATCATGATTCACGCACTACCAAACAAGAAATCCAAAATTCAGAGTCCAAATTTTCATACATGTTATCTTGTGTAATTAGCATGAAGTGGCTCTAAAGTTCATGGAGAAGGTCAGTGGAGAATTCCCTCTGTGCAGGGACAGTGTCACACGGGTAGTGGAGATGGCACAACAGCTTCCTGCACCAGCTTTGCCTGTTCCATGGCTAATGAGAAGCCACACATCAAGATGGGTTCAGGAGAAAGAGGTGGACAGAAATAAGGCGTAACACAACAGCACTGCATTATGCCCTACAGTCCTTTTTCCTTGGTAGAGGTCCAGCTGTTATAAATTAACTCTGAGCTGGAGCACTCTACCGTGCTGAGCTGAGTTTAATAGAATGAGGAATTAGGGTCTGCACTGTAAAAACTTGTTCATCCCTAACAGCAACTCACTTTTGGCTATGGAAGGGTGTCAGCTTCAAGGCTGGAGAGGACACCTTCATTAGATCCAACATGACATAACTAGGTAAAACAGTACAAGCGATGGCTGGCCCAGAAGTTATGTGAGGTGTTCAGGTCCCTGCTCTGTCACAAGCTTCTTGTGCAGCCTGGAGCAAGCTAGCTACCCCTGCTGTCCTCAGTGCTCCTTCCACAAAACTGGAATGGCAATCCTTTCCCTTTTAAACGGATGAAAATGATCATATAGCTGCAGAGAGATTTTATACTTGATAGTCAACTTGACAGAAAGCTTTCTTCAGGTACAAAGTTGCCTTAGAAGAGTTGTGGTGGAAATCCCATAATTTGAACTGTTTCTAGGCAGAATGATCGTGGCCTAGGAAAATCCTGTCTCAACAGGCTGTTAACAAGCAGGTTGAAAATTAAACTTCTGCACCTTGTAGACCATCCTTCTGTGCCAAGAGAACAGATCAGATAACTGTGATTTATGAGAAGAAAATCGTGAGAGGTGCTGGACATGCCTAACAAAATGATGGGCAACAGCCACCCAGAAATGCTTCTGTGCTAAGAAAACTATACAACTCAAAAGTCAAGTACAAGAGTACAGGGAAAGGCAGATAACTCCAGAGCTGACTAGTCTTAAGAATCACGTACTGAATTCCAAACCCCAGCCAATGCCCTCTAAATCATATTTCACTTTAGGAATCCCTTTGCTCCCGGGATTAGTTTAGTCACCTCACATGTCAGAGCCCAAATCCACAGGGAACAACTACCAAAATAATTGTTTTGACCAGGTGTCATAGACTGTAAGCTTTTATCACAGTAGCCTGTGTACTTGTGGCATAATAGGAGATTAGGACTCACTTGAGAAAGAAATAACTTGTCACTCCATCCATCAGAAGGTCGCACAAGAGACCAGCGTTGCCATCATCTTGGAACAGGGGCGAGTTTGAGGAGGGACAAGGAAATTACTGCAGCTATTGAAGAGACATAGATCACTTCCCTACCCACACCTGGCCAGCTACTTTGACCATCGAGTTAAGGCAGAAAACAGCATGACAGATTGAGGATATGTCTATGTCAAACTGTGAACTCCATTTTGTTCTATGAAACCTGTTTTGTGTCAATGCCTCTATATAGTCCTGTGACCTTCATTGAAGAATGTCACCCCATGTTGGACTGCAAACTCATTTGTAGATTACAACATACATTTTACTGCACAAGCAAACGCGCCATCAGCCATGAAAGACTCTTTCCTATGGGAACAAATGTATTTTACTGTCTTCGAATAACTCTCCCAACCACAGCTAAGGAGGAGGTTGATGGTAAAGCCTGGAAGGAGCATATGTACAAAATAAAGCAGAGCTCAAATGCAGGAAGGCTGGAAGAAAACTCGCTGAATCTTGGGTTTACGATTGCCTCAAGATCAGACTAGGAGAGCTGTGCTCAGGATTTGTGCTCTTTCTAGATTGATTTGTTAACAGTGAAGTGTTTGGGATTATGAACATCCTTCCCTCCTGATCCACTGTTCCTGGGATGCTGCTAGAGCTTCCCTGCATGTAGAGCCCAGGGAAAGGGGTCTAAGCAGACGAGGAATTGGGAAAGTGGAGGGATTAATTTAGAAGTGCAAAGACCATGCTGATGAGTGTGCCTGCACTCAGAGGGTCATACCCACAAGACCCAGAACTAGGAAAAGACACCAGTTTCTAGAGATGTATCTAGAAGATTTAGAGGAAAAGATGATTGCAACATAGTTCCCAAGAGGGTGACTAGCCACTGCAGATAGCTCTGGCCATTGCCCCTTTGCCTGTGCACTGCTCATTTCCCAGACCGTGCATCCAGAGAAAAAGCAGTAGCTTGAAAGTTGAACCAAGAACCTCACCTTGTGCTCCTGTGAGCAGGGAAAGGACATTTACATGCTGTTCAAACAAATAAGACAGATGTATTGTCTAATTCAGGAGGACTGTTTGTAGATTGCGGTGTTGGCCGTAACAAGTCATGACTACCAGAAGACCTTTCCGTGAAATGCTCTAGGACAATCCATAAGCGCTGCTCCTCAGGAATTTCCCTCTGCCTGTTGTTCTGCCTAAGAACCAGTGAGGTTTGCAAGGAAAATCTATGAGGCACAATTCAGAAACTGTTGAATTACATAAAAATAAAGTGAAACAGTCCCTTGTGCTGTAGGATTTGTCTCCCTGGTGTCCCTGCTGGGGCTCCCAGCAATTACCTGTGAGATTGAGTTGAGATTAGAGAGTCAGAATTTCCCTGTTTTAAAAGTCCATTTTCATGCTTTCTTTCTCCTGCAATGGAGGAAGACAGAAAACTGCCCCCAAGCCAGAAGCAGTACTGAGGCAGCTTACCCAGCACAGGCAGCGGGGACTGGGGATCCTTCTGTTCTTGTATCGTGTCTGATTTTGGTTTGACGGATTTGCAGAAAAATTCCTGGGAAGAAATAGCATAGTCATGGCAATTTCCTTCCTTAATTTTAAAGGCCCACTGTATCAAATTAAAGATGGTAAAATCTAGACCTTTATTTAGTCTCTCACTCTGGACAGTCATGTCTATGTAAGGCTGGGACTGAAGGGAGGCATTCAGTGACCATGTCAGAAAGCTCTGTGTGTCTTCTTGTCAGATGCCCCATGAGAGAGAAACGCCTTTCATTACCAGCCTAGTCCAAGGAAAAAGAGGAATAAGATAGAGAGAGAAATATAAACAGATAAACTCACCACAAGTCTGGGTGTATATTTTTTGGAAGAATTTCTCAGGTGTCCATGCCCAAGTGTGTGGAGTCTCCAGCAATGGGATGAAACAGGAAGATATTTTTTTTTAAATCCACAATCACATATCTAAACTAAACCTGCCTAACTAGTAAGCAAGATGTGAGCTAGGACAAATACTTACTGTCAGATGTAATACGGTGAAACAAATCACATTTTATCCTCCTTCATCTGATTATTTCCCTGCTGTATTGTTTATCCTTGTAGACCATGGAGTTTAGGACTGTGAGCTGGGATGTGCTCTCGGTGATATTTTCTAGAACAGGAGAAACATTTTTGAGTCTCTCTAGGTAATTCGAGGGTTTTACTTCTCCCATTTGCACCCAAGGGCATGCTGCTGCTGAATTCATCCAGGGCAAGAGACAGCGAAGCATGATGTGTGGTGCCTGTTGTCAGGACACTTAGGGTTAGCTAAAAGGAGTGGAAGAACATAGGTTGAGTAAAGGCAGGAGAAGACAATGGAAGTTCACTGGAGCAAACTAGTCATAACTGAGCAAACCTTCTCAGTGGTGCATAACATCAGCCACTTATTTCAGCTATTTTTAGGTCAAAATACTGTGGAACAACCCATGTACTATGTTTCTCAGTGCAGAAGAAACTTATGACACCTATATGAACACTATGTGAATAGCCTGTGGTTTACAATGTGGATGTATGGAGAGGCGCTTTTACTCATATAAATTGGCACAGAATGTCATGTGTGACAGTAAATATACACCTGTGACAATGCTGACATGCTCGTGGGGTTGCAGAAACATGTATGTTCCTTCCAAATGGGTTATAGAAAAAAAATGTAGTAGAGTGAAGTTCCAAACCTAATCAGGCACCTGAAAATACGATGAGCCTAATTTATATATATTTAAAAAAAACATTAAATATGCTTACAACTACTAGACATAGGATCTATTACAAATAACAATGGCTCGAGACAATACACATTGCAGCTTTTTTACCCCACATTCTTACAATCTGCTGAGCCTGTAGTATTTCTACACATGCTGCTGCTACCTCTGTAATACTAAGGTATGCTGGGAATAGCATAATGCCAAACTGTGAATGTACAGGGCAGAAAGGAAAACTGTCCCTCTCTCTTTTAGCATATTGCTGAAGAGCTGAACTTCACTGGACTGGATCCAACCCTCACTGAAGGGAACGAAACAGAACAAACAGCGCAGCCAGCTGGACTGCTTGTCCCAAACTGGGCAAGATTCGGCAGCCTGAGGGTGGACCCACAGGGCAGGACTTTCTCTACAACCAGGGAGCTGCAACCAGAGGTCATACAATATGTGCACTTAATGCTGCTTCTGAATATATTCCCTATGTATCTGGAAGAACCAGCCTTTTATGTCCTTAAAACATATACCTCATCCACTTCTCCTCTCCTTCCACTGGCCCAGACATTTTAGCAGTATAATTTATCCAATAATAAAGTAGTGCTTGGTCCTTGGTGTCTTTAAATGAAAAACTTCCTTACAAAAGGAAGAAAACCCCATAGATTTATCCTTAAAGAATCCCAAGGACTTGTCATAAACAATCACAAAGTCGGGGCATGAATTTAAACTTTACTTGTTTTCTTACTGCTTTTTGCAGGAAGGGTGAAGTGTCAAACTTTACTTTGGGTATCTGTGAGTATTAGATATAAAATATAAAATGGTCAAATGCTTCATGTTATTCAAATTAGGTTTGTATCTGCGGAGAGCTTTCTGCTTTTATGTAGGCTTTTACCTGGATATATGTAGAGATGTACACATGCGTGCACATGCCAAAACTAGATAGACATGCGTTCGTGCAGACACTGGTCATCCTGCAAAGGCTGTGCCTCATCTGGGGTCATTCAGACCTGCTCCTCTGTGCAAAAATGCTGATTTACATAAGTGAGGACCTGGCCGTGGAAGCACTGGCGGCGCAGCCATGTCTGCCTTGTGTTTCCCCAGCCATCACTGGGAGGTGCAACAACACATTATAGGATTTTTCAGCCTGACCCCCCACCCCAGGAAACCCGTCAAGCTGGGAGCATGGATGCCGGACATCTGCAGTGTGAGGTGGCATGCCAGTTATGGGTGTTGGCTTATGGCAACACTGATGGTGCCCCAGAGAGGCTGGGCCACTCTGCACCACTCCCGGAAGGTGCTTGGGCACCGCTTCCTTGGCGCGCCGCTTTAGCAGTCGTCTAACACAATACATCTCAAGGAGCATTTATGCTGTGTTCACTGCGCATTCAACTGTGGCCACTTCAAAGGTTTAGCCAAGTATTTTATGGCCATGGTAAAGGGTTCTTATTGATTTAAATTGCAAGCCTGGCTCCTGTCAGCTTCACTTGAGGGCAAAAATGCAATAAAATATCCCACAGCAGAGAGACAGACGTATCGTACTGAAAATCTTAAGAGATCCTTTTTACTATAATCACCTTCAGCAGCGTGCTGTTTTTCTTTCTTTCTTTTTTTTTTTTTTAAGGACAAGGTTATCTTAGAAATTTGTCCATCTCTACAGATTTGGGAGGGGCTGCCTCTAAAACCTGCCAGCAGGTCCATCCAGTGGTAGGCATGAACCAAACCCCATGGGGTTTGGGTTTTTCCCTATTTGTCAGACACATGCATAACATTGCCGGCATGACATTGATGTATTGGCAAACGTTAGCATGGAGTTGTAGAGTTTGGCCATGAAATCATTTGCATACGCAGCGAGCAAACCCCAGGCAACTCGGAGGGACTCAGGGGGCCCATCCCTTGCACCCCTAGGATCCGCTGCCCCCACCAGGGGACCCGTCACCATCCTGGGGAACCCCACTCTGGACTGGGAAAGTCCTTCCACCCTAGCACGGTTTTGAGAAAGGAGAGAGGTTGTCAATTTGGAGCATTGTTTATTGTCTTCTCATCGTGGCGACGCTCTAACGCAGCCGCAAAAGAGGTCTCCTCACCGGGGCGGTGCGAAAAAATAGGCAATACTTTTTTGTGTACTTTACAGGCAGTTTCTTTATAATAATTTACCTGAAATGCACCCGAGGTGAAGATAACCTCCGGACACATCCGGAAAATAGCAAATGACTGTTACGTATCTGACATTTGAAATAACATGTTTCTGGAGGGTTGACATTACAAGAGTCATTTCACTTCAAAATGTTATTCCTAATGTAATTTTTTCAAATTCATAAGAGGCGCTTGCTAGGATTCAGCGCAGCACCGGAGTCACTCGAAAGACAGAGGTCAAATTCATTTCATTTCTTTTATGTTTTCCTCTCCCCGCTAGATGAAACAAATGATTGAGCCGGGAACGCTTGGCAGGTCGGTGGCTGTGCGCGGCGGCGCCGTCGCAAGATCGATTTTCCCCGTCCGGGGGGCGCGGGCGGCATGGCTGACATCTGTCGCGGTTGTCATGGCAGCCCGCAGCGCGGCCGGGGTCAGGCCTGACAGGGAGGGCCTCCCCGCCTCCGCCCGCCGCGCTTCAAGGTTAACAGCCAATGGACCAAAGAAATAGGCAATTATAGTGCAGTCAATTCTGGTTAGGGAAATACCCGAGAAGTAAATATATCTGATCAGCGGATGAAAATGAAGCGGCCCGGCGCTGTTGATGGGGGGCGGCGGTGCCCTCTGGGTGTGGGGCTGCGCCCTCCCTGGCCCAGCGGCCAACGTTGCCCACTGCCGGCTCTACCTCGGGGGTGGAAGGCGCAGAGGATGGCTTCCCTCTTTCGGCCAGGGATGGTCCCCATCTGTTAAGAGAGACCTGCCCAAGGGCAACCGCCGCCGGCCTTGGTGAGGGGCCACCACTGTCAGGGGATACTCTCCCTCCTGGCGAGCCGCCACCAGCCTGCCTCATGCTTGGGCAGTTATGGTCACCAGGCACTTGGGGGGCCTAAACATGAAATTATACTTCCATATAACTATAAATGTATATATATGCGTGTTGTAATGTTGATATCTTGTCTGCGGATGGGCTGGTTATAGAATAAAAAGGGGGCAGAAGCAAGGGCTCCTCAGGATAGTGGCAGCAGCTGAGCAGGAGTGGACACCACCAAGCCAAGACACCTGCCACCCCCTGTGACTGTCCTCCAGGACCTGGTAAGCAGAGCATCGAAGCTCAACACATTCAAAACCTCACAGCCTGCCTCAGTTATGTCTTCCCATCTTCTCCGAAGAGAAGGGTAAATATAGGAGGCCATCCCGGAGCAGCTGTGGTGCAGATGGGGGAGGAGGAGGCAAGCAGCTGGGTCCCCAGGCTGGTGAGGTCCCTGGGCCTCTGAGACAGCTGTAACATTCGAGAAAGACAGCAAAATATTCCCCCACCACAGAGCAGTAGGTGCCAGGAGGTTGCACACAGACACATCCAAGGACGCCTGGGCATGAGGAGTCCCTACAGCATGTCCAGCCCATCCCTGCCCCTCAGCGATTTTGGAGGCGAGGCTGTTTGTTCTGAACAGGATGTCCCTCAAGTGATGGACACCCCAGTTAACTTCAGAGGCCCCCAGGCTTCTGCACTGCTTTCCTGCTGCTGCTACTGAGGATGGACCAAGGAGGGTGGGAGAGAGACCACCTCGGGGACACCAGTAGAAGGCTGGGACTAGCTTCATGGGCTGTCTCTGCATGCCCTGTCATCACAGACAGGCTGGAAACTGTTTCCTCCACCTCCCAGTGCCTGTGGAAAGGATGAAAATCCCCCTGGCCTCAGTGCTGCAGAGGCTGCTCTCGCTGAAATGCATCCACCGGTTCCCCTACCTCGGGGCGCGAGTCTGCCCAAACCAGAGCCCCTTGTCAATCACCCCGTATCCCAGAGGAATCAGTACAGCAGAATGTGGGCTTGTTTGTCCCGGCAGCTGCAGCTCCTCCAGAAAGAGGCTATCCGAATCAATGAAAACATTCAGTTTTAATGACCGCAGAAAATAAATCCCTCAAGATCATAAGTTTGTTTCAGATGATGGATCAAAAGCAATACTGGCATTTCCTTCTGAAGAAATTTTCCCAGCATCTCGGCGTGGTAACAATCTTTCTCCCAACACTTCTGACTTTAATCCAGAGCTACAACTGAAACAAGGTGAAACTTTCTGCTTCCAAGAGCACAGGGAACTAGAGCTAACAGCAAAATTTTCACAATCAGCCCCAATTCTGAATTGTGCCTGCGACTCGGGTTGATTCATCATTTCTTTCTGCCTGTATCTGTTTCCTACTCGATCACCTACAGTGCTCCTGTGTTCCCCCTGCTGTGCTCAGCCACGTGTGGACTCGTGTGGGGTCAGGGCAGGGAGCCGAGATGCAGCCTCACTCCCTCCAGCCTCAGCGCAAAGGTCCAGCCCCTGGCACTCTGCCGTAATGGTTTACACAGCGCCAGAAAGCCTCTTGCTGGCATTTATGAGACCCGAATCCTAATCTCTTTGGTATCACTTTTCAGATTTGTCTTGCACACAGAGTAAACTTTTTTGCAGATCTTGTGTTTCTAAAGAATTTAAAGATTGCGGAGCCAAGCTTTGCTTTTTGCTTTTCTTTTTTTTTTTTTTTTCCTGAGAAAACTTTTTTCAGATTTGCCCTAAGCATTCTTTTCCACCAAAAAAAAGCTTGCATAGAACTGAATGCTGTTCACCAGACTTGTTATTGATAACAAAGGGATGTACCAAAACCTGAAGTTTTTTCCTTTTAGTTATTAGTGTCTTGGCTGTCATTCTGGTCTAGGATTCTGTTGATCTCCTGTTGCCCTGCTAGCTTTCTGTCAATCTCCTCAGCATATTGCCTAGGTACCAAATTATTTGACATTGCCCCTCACATGCCCTCTGGACTCATTACATGGCTATTAATGTCTCTATGTTACCGTCTCCATCTGCTAAAGAATTACTTTCAAAGTATACTGTGTTTTCCCTAAGATCTCCCTCTGGTACGCTAAAAAAGAAATATTTATTCCTAAGAAGGTCACCACCTCTATTTAGTCACCTGTTGAATGGATTCAAGATGCTTTGATTGCAAGCTTTCTAGGGCAGGGCTTGTCTTGGTGTCACTCGTAGATACTCAGCGCCTGCTAAAATGATCCTGTGCTTCATAGGGAGTCTTCATCTATTACTGCAGCAGAAATAATAAACACAAAAAAAATATGCTTCCCAGATCTGGGGTCAGAGCGATGCCATTTTTCCCCATTTTGGTCACATTTGTTGTCCCACAAAAAATGATTCATGAAGTCATTTAATTTCTCAATCCTTTATGTGATCAACGCAGTGAAATTTATAATGCCCATATACTCCGTGGAAGGCACCAGTATGTTGCAGCATTTTAACCTTTTAAATATTCCGTATTTCAGCTGGCTAGCCATCCTACCCCTTCTGCACAGTTCACTGCAGCTGTAAATAGTGGAGGGAAAAGAACAGACAGCCAATCAAATTACAAAAAGCTGAAAAGGTCAAAACTGCACAATTTACTACTACCTTTTCCAAAATACATGAGGCTTTAAGATCCCATTATTTTCTCTTGAAACGCTTAATTAAAAGAAGCAAAAATTGTATAACAGGAATATGTTGGTGCAAAAATTAGTAAGGCAGTCCTTGTATAAGATGTGTCACCAGTGTAACTGTTTCTTTACAGTCTTAATGTCAACTACTCCTGGTCTTCCTCTGTTATTAAGAGCCAGTCCTGCAGCTGCCCTCCTCGATTTTCTGTAGAGCATCCCAGCGACCAGCCAGCCCTCCACTCTTCCTCTGCTTTTGATCAGTTATTACAAGCAATTCAGCGAAAAACTGGCACTTTTCTTCAGGGAGATGAATTTTGCAAATGCACAAAGTTCACTGCAGAGCTTCCCTCGTACTGTAGACCGGAGGACACCAATACGTAGGAAATGAAGAAGACAAGAAACTGTCTTGAGATATAGCACCCATAGACAACACCACAATCTGCGTTCCCTTAAATAATATGCGTGGAACCCTCTTTTAGACTGTGAAGATGACATTAGAAAATAGCCCTCCCTCCACATTTGCAAGACCACCATTCATACTGGAAGACAGATTGCTCTTTTTCCTGGCAGGATCAATGTCTATAGCATTGCACCAGCCTCCCCATCCTCTCCCCCCAGCTGTCCTTCCGTCCATTGTAAATAATTTAAACAATTCCTGCCATAGACAGAAAGCAGCGTCACCCCTCTCTCCTCCTTGGAGCATGGAGAAATAGCTCAAGGATGACAGACTGCCACAGCTCTGTCGCCCCCAGGTGTGGGCTGCTGTCCTGGGACTCCGCGAATTGCAGGCAGAAAAGTCATTTTTGCTCTGCATAGCTTATTCAGCCATTTCAGCGAGTGGAAAAGAGACTTCTGCTACTTTGCCATTTCAGCTGACTGTTCTTTTCTGTGAAGACGTTGGCAAATAATCATTAGGATGTATTTGTTCTGAGACTTCTCACTTTTTTTTCCTCTGTTGAAATCACATTTATGTCATTTTATGAATTTTTGCTTGGATATCTTTGACAGTAACTTAAAGCAAAAGCAGCAGAAAATGAACGGAAGACAGACTATTTTTTATGCCACATAAGAAGTAGGAAAAAAGGACAAAAATAAATGTAAAAGGTGGAAATGAAATAACCACTCTCCTGTTTTTCCAAAGCTATTTAATGGAAAAGTAAGTTTAAAGAGTACAAGAATAGTTTTTCTTCTGACAGACCCTAGGTATATTTTCCTACTAAGGAAAAAAAAACAGTAAGAGCATGTGGGAGTTTACTCATTTGGTCTTTTTTTTCAATTTTTTTTAAAAAAGGAAACTTTGGAAAAAAGGATTCCCACTTTTTTTTTTTTGTGTGTCTGGGCTCTGTACAGTCCTTGGTAGAGGAGCCCTAGCTGGGATCATGCCCTTATAGCGCTACAACTCTGCACCAGGGCGAGAAACCATCCCAGTGCCAGCACGGCTCAGTGGACACCTCCCACCTTCCTCTGGGGCTGAGTGGTGGCCCCAAACGCATAGCTGGGAAGGATATAACTGTACTGGGGCATGAATGGAGGGACATCTGCTCAAATCAAGCTGGCTGAAGCGTTGTCCAGCACCTGACTGTTTAGCTGAGAGGGACTGAATCTGGCACTGCGCCTCATTCGTGCGGTCATAAGACAGATGTCAGTCACACAACGTGGGTGCCAGGGAGGAGGCAGAGATGTGTAACCTCATGCCCATGCCCAGGGCTGCATGAGGCTGGTGGGTAGTCATTTTCCTGAGGTTATCTTCAGGCCATGCACTGTGGGAGGGTACACAGCTATAACATGTGGAATAACGGCATTAATAAAAAGATACCATTTCCAGATTTCTTCACATACAAACATGCCAGCTTTCTATTCCCTGGGCTCAAACCATTGAAGGGACAATGCTCAGGTATTCTGTTTTCTTAGAAAAATATCACCCTGAATTTAACATGCCCAGTCATGGAGAAATGGCCCCAACTCCTGGTAAATCATTCTAATGATCAGTTATTCTCTGTGTAAACACTTCAGTGTTTACATGATGAAAAGGAGCTTTTGTCATCAAAATAACTTGTACCCATTTCCTCCTACTTCCTACTTCACTTCTTTGTGTTTTCCGCTTCCTCATCTCATTTTACTCGCAGCTATTGTTTGTCTTCTTTCCCCTCAGCTATGCTTCCTACCCAACTTCCATTGTTTCTGTCTTCTCAGCCTTTTTCCCCTTCCACGCCTTCTCCTTCTCTGTTTCCTCTTACAACATCCTCCTTCTTCTGAATATATCTGCTCTGCAGAATTTCACCGTGTCTGAATACAACTGTGGCACAAAGCCGTCTGTGATTTAGTCGCCAGCAATCTGCCACTTAACCATAATGAAACCCTGTCACAAACGAAATTCCATCATATGAGAAGAATTTCCTGCATGGAAATTATATTTTTGGATGAGAAGGGCATTTCTCCTGTGGCAACTCCCCCTGGACACCCCATTCTCTGCAGAACCCCAAACTGCATTTACTTCAGTATAAGAGAATGCCAACCAGGGCATTCTGGGGAGGGAAGAAGTAGTGCAAACAACTGATAATCAAGATAAATCAAGCCATGACGTAGAACATAAGCACTATGCTCCATTCAATTCAGGGAGGGAGCTCAACTTGTTCAGCACTGTAGGTTATTTTCCATTTGTAATTAGAGCAACAAAGAAACAGCCTTTCCCTGTTCTGCTCCATCAGCACAGCCCCAGCAAACATCCTCATTTTCAATAACTCTTCCCCTTTATCTCACTCTGCCTGATGCCTAATAAGCTGATTGCTATTTACTTTGGACCAACAGCTAATCTGTTAATGATTGATTTTAAATTTTTACAGCCATTTGTCTTTGGCAGGACTCGAGAGTGTGAGCAGCAGTCTTTCCTACCTGATGAATTGGCTTTTCTTTAAAAAAAAAATAAGATTTAAGTCAAAAGCCTTCACTGTTACGTTTTGCTGACAAACAGCTGACACACAGTAAGCAAAGCTTAGAAAAAAAGGGCAAATCTTCATCCAAAAATTCATCAGCCTTTGAAACCAGCAAATAATATAAGTGGACATTTTGTTAATAGTTGTAGAGGGGTAAAGACCTACTTATGAAGTAAAACATAATTGTACTATAAATTCACAGGGTTTAAAATTCTTAATTAACAAAATTGATGCTCATAACGAGGACTAGGTAGGGAATAAGAACTAATACAGCTACTGTCCTCCAAAATGATCTAAATTGTATACCATATGATATATGTATTACCATGATATATACCCAAAAGTGAATTTCATTTTCCATTAAAGGACTGCCAAATAGACAGTAGTTATTTTAATTGGTACAACACAGCAGTGCGGTGCAATTTAATCGTTGATTCTAAAAATGGAAAAGTGAATAATAACAGCTTAGCCTGTATATTCTGAAAAGAATAGGAAAAATTCTATACCAGGAAGCTATGCATATTTATAAATGTTGTTTCTTCAATGAGCCACTTAGGGATAGGCCCTGCAAGGAAATAAATCATGCTTAGCATGCCTATAGTGTGTCTCGCCCATAGATCTCAAAGCACTTTACAAAGCTAGGCAAGTTGCATGATTATCGTTTTACAAAGGGGAGAAGCCAAATATCAAAAAGCCCATTTCCCTAACATCCAGAAGGATCCAGAGTTTGGTTCAGGATTCACACTGGAAAATAATCCCAAGCCAAGAAACCAGTGAAGCCACTTTGTGCTAAACTAAACTATCAGCAAGTTCTAACAATAAATGCCTTTTAATCAGTCAGTGACTGTTCTCTGTATATATACGTCGATCTTTAAAGCTGTATATGCGTGTATGTACGCATACCCGCATCCAGGATTCAGTTATGTACTGAGGGGTAATCTGATAGAAAAAAGGAGGCAACCTAACAGGTTGTGCAGCTGCTCTGTCCCCTCACTGACAATGAAATAGAAAAGGAGGAGGTTGTATAATCCGCTACAGTCCCACACCACAGCTGCGGTACCACAGATAGTCTTTGACAGGCTTGAGTTAGGGAAGCCTAAGCGTTACTCCCAAGTAGCCCCAAAACCAAGCTAGAGCACGTGGAAGTTATGAGCCACCGTTTCCATATACATATTTTGCATAATTTGGCCAGGGCTTATGAGCTGTAACCAAACATAAACTCTATATGTACATCCCAAAGCTCTCAGCTCTGGACTGAGTTATCCAGAGCTTAGTGTCTTTCACAAAAAATTTTGAGCCTGTGGCTAGCTTAAAATGCAAAGCAGCACTTTCTCAAAGAAAATGAGCACCAGTGTAACTAATGCAACATTTTGGCAATACCAGCACAGGGTAACAACCATCACTACGGAGGTTTTGCGTTCCACTGGCTGGCTGCATAATTACAAAGCACCAAAAAGGAAGCACTGAGCTGTTTGAAGGATGGAAGCTCTAATCTCATTAATATTTTAGATGCCAGAAGACGCGGAAGCTCCATCTGCCGTCAGCAATATCATGGAGAGAATCGAGGCGACTTGGGAACAGGACTCATGGGCCTCCACAATGGTCTATTGACCTTCTGGTGAAGCAGATACCGTGTGACAGAGATTGCCTATCTCAGCAGACAGGATGGAAACAGGAGAAAGTGTTAAATATAACCAGGTAGACAGTGATGAATTGACATGCTGAAAAATCGAACGCTTCAGTAATCAGCCTAAGGATCTGATATCAACAACATTTTTCAGTTTTGTCCGAATTCATTGAAAGGTGTAGTTTAGCAAGCTCACTTCTCGTTGGTAAGACCTTTCATCTTTATGCAGGTTTTCTGATTGGATTCTGAGACGTCATCACTGGGTTCTGTGTCATTGCTGTTCTTTGCATAGAAAACAGAGAAAACATTTGCATGAGAGCAAAGTGGCCTGAACAAACCCAGATTCCGAGAAATGGCTTAACTTGCAACATTCATTGAGAAGTATTACCTTTCCCTACTTCCAGTGAGAAGTTAAAGCCAAATTCAGTCCCAACATTTACATACATGGTTGTGCAAGCCCTCCAAGTGATTTCCAAAACATATCTGTGGTCCTGATCTGACATCAAGGAAACATCAGACTGAGCAACAAGGGATGTTCAGCCTTTGTTGCAAGCTGGAGATGACATTTAATTGGGGCATGCACCACAGCAGTGCCCAAAGAGAGGATGTTGGCAGGCTGCAGGTGGCCTGGAGGAGATGATGTCCATAAATGTAGTTTCATGGGTTATTTGTCCAGTTTGAGAGGAGGTGACATTCAGGGCCCTCTCACCAGGTTGGAGGTGAATTCGACCCCCACGTCTCCGAGTTCCTCCCCTGGATGAAAGCTGTTTACTGAAAACTTGAAACAATGAAATACTGCAGGTATATTTAGCACTCTGAAGCTTTTGTAACTATAATTCTAATTACAGAAGCCTAATGAATGTCTTTATGGCTTCATTAAATCTTTGGGATATTTATATTATCCAAAGAAATAATCTCCGTCCATTAAGAGTGCATAAATCCTGATGCAGAACTTTAAAAATTGCTATGGATATGCTTATTTCATTGCAAAACACATATAGAGAATTTAAAGAAATCCATTAATAGGATTATATACCTTTCTTCTAAAATATATTTTGAACATAATATTTTATTACAGAGGTCTGACTGCTAGCAAAGAAATGCAGGATAGGACATCCTAAAGTAATTACTCAGATGGTCAAATGGACAAAAATTATTCAGCTAATGTTTGAAAGATCTTTCATAAGGGAAAAGTTTAGTGTAGTTTTCATCTGTATAAAGAAGCCAGGTTCCCTTCATCTCAAAATTAAATGCTAGAGGTACAAATGTCAAAATCTGTAAGTTTAAAAAAGAAAAGAAGGGTTTTTTTCAGGGTATATTTATCTCAGGCATGTGCACAGGAATTAAAGGTTCTTAGAACAGCTATAAATTGCAAATGCAAAGCACCCGTTTTGCAACAAGATGTGCAGTTTTTATGGGATTGAGTCTGCTACCCAGAGGGCTGATGCCACCTGAGATGCCCTTAGGCAGCTGTGCTAGCCTTCAGCTGCCACTCCAGGTGGGCACAGATCTCCCATGGGTCCCGTGTCACCCCAGCCAGCCTGAACAGACCCCGAAAGTGGCCAAGGACATCTCCAATGGAATGAGACAACCATGTGTGGATAACTGAGTTTCACCCCATCCATCTTCATACACATCTCATGCAGCTTTATCCCAGAAGGTGTCATGTACTTCATGGTACATGAGGTACCTGGAGAGCTCTCTTCTCCAGACACCCACTGAAAAGTGGGTCTTACCATCTGAGAAAAAAAAAAAAAAACAAACCACGCTTCTAAGGTACAGATGGATTTCTTGCATTCTTTCTTTGGTCCTCAACCGTGTCTCTTTGTCCTCCCAGCCTACTCAGATCCATTTAGATCCTCACCGCTAGACTGAAATCAAAGACCCTTTTCCCTTCATTTCTCTATCTATTTCTTACTTGGACTTTCAATTCCTCTGTCATATATCAGGACTGTGGCCATGTTCTTTAACAATTTCAGAACCAGGGCTCTAATTTGCAGCATGATTTTTTTAGCACAGTAATAACTGGCATTGGCTAGGTTTCTCAAGAAGGGGAGATAAAATAATTCTTTCTCTTCCTGACTTTCAACTCCTGCATGGGCTGCATTAGATCCATGTTAGGCTTTACACTATTACATCATTTCCCATTAATAATGAAAAAAACCCCAACCCATTATTCTCCCCAGATTGACTGAAGTGTGCAGTATAGCTAGGAGCACCCTCAGCAGGAAACAGACAGTGGCTGTCCCCAGTGTATCCCACAGCTACTGTTGAGGACAGATTCAGCCCTGTTCAGACATTAAGTGGTGCTGCTGAAAGCATACCAGCTTCCCTGCAGGGACCGATTTCAGAAAACTAGGAACTTGCTGTAAAATTATATATGTGTGTGCATATTCATAGATGTCTTACTGAGAATAAACTCTCTGGATTGTGGCAGAAGGCGAAGGCCATGGCAGATCGATGAGGAAAGCAAGTAGGCGCTAGGGATGCCTGTCCTGGTTTGAGGTAAAACAGGACCAATTTTGTTCAATAACTTTGCTTCTTAGCAAACTTCTTACTACTGAAATTAACAGCATATTGTGCAGACACTGTTCGCTCTCAGAGTGATAAGACCTATGTTTATAGCTGATGCCAAGACATGGTATGCAGAGAAGCTCCTGCTTATACTTATTGCTATAATCCCCAAGGCCAGAGAACTCTGTTATGTGCCCCACTGGAGGGTCAGAAGCTGAAAAGCGTAGTGGGGTCCCACCTGCAGGGAGGAGCGGACAGGACAGGTGACCCAAAACTGACCAACAGGGTATTCCATCCCATCTGCCTCATGCTCAGTATAAAACCTGAGGGTTCAAAGGGTCAGTTCTCTCTCTCTTTCTTCAATGGCCGATGTCCAAGGAGGACTGTCTGTTCATCTGTCTTTAATCCCGATCCTGAATCCAGATCCAGAATCCAGTTCCCGTCTGTCACTGAGTCCATTCTGGGACTACCCCAGTGCCAGACAGAACAGTGACTGTCATCCTGGGAGCTTGATACAGTTTTTTATATATTTCATTATTTTCTTTTTATTTTATTATTAATATTTAATTAAAGTAGTTTAGTTCCTTCTAAACTCCTAAGTCTCTTTTTCCCTCCTCTGCTTCTCTCTTTGAAGACGGGAAGGGGGGAGCATCTGTCGCTTGGCCTAAACCATGACAATGCCATAATTCAGAGGTGTTTGCTAGTGCATCATGCACCCAGATGTGCAGAGCCAGTGGTTTGTGGGTGCTGGTTTTCTTTGAGCAGTAGAATCTGTGAGCTGTGCTAAGCAATACAGACTATGCACTATACTGAGACAAAATTATGGATCAACGCAGAAGCAAAAATGTCTTGACTGTCCCCATTTACTTCATATTGGTTCATGCTGCAGGACAGTCTTGGAGCACTGAAACCATTTTGTAGGAAAACAAACCAGAAGATAAGCTCCAGGAATGCACCTGATACACTCCAGCTGCTAATAGGTGTTTAGTCCTGGGTGTCCAGCTAGAGTTCATCTTAAGTAAAACCCCAAAGAACACAAAGAGTGCGTTTCAGGACCTCAGCACTGACTGTTTTATCCTGCACATCCACTCCTATTGGGTGGCACTACTTTCTTGGGTAGACATAGCACAGATAACTATCTACAGTTTAAAAAAAAATTTACAAATTCAGATGCCTAGGTAGAAAACAAATTTAGAGCTGTGTCTTCCTGCTACCCACACTCTTCATCTTTCTTAACAGAAACAGGTACCCTTTGTTGTTTTTTACACCAGCCCCATTGAACTTAACAACAGTGACTCCTTTGATTTCAGTCAGCTTGGGTGAGATTTTTAGTACATTTAGGGACTAGCAAAAATGCCTCAGAACAAGACATGTAAGAGGCTCATTCTGGTTACCCTATAAAAACAATTATACAATTACTTTTTAAGTAGTAAATACCCTGAGCAGTGCAGTTCTTGTCTCTTTATGTCTTTGAAACAAGGCTAGATGCCTTTCTGGAGGATGTGTTTTAACCAACTACAACTTACACTTTAGGATATTTCCCTTCCTTTTACCAGCAGTAAAAGACAGTGAAGCTTGACTGTGGCTTTTTTTTTTTTTTTTCTTTTTTGTATTTCAATTTCATGATGCACATGCATATGAGGGAAGGAGTGAAGAAGGTGGTTGGCTAAAAACATAGATTTGGTAAAAATGGAGCTAGGATTTGTGGAAGAAAAGTTTCTGAGCAGCAAAAGTTTTTACAATTATCAAGATGGGTGAATTCACAGTACATATGCATACAGAGCATGCTAGAGATGTTTGCACTAGTAATAAAGAAATGCACAATTTGTCTCACCTAGAATCAGGTTCAGTGACTTCTCCCTAAATGCAACAAGGACATCACCCCAGTATTTGGGATCCCTGAAGACCAGCCTAAGCATCACTAGTCAGCTGAGATGAGCTGCTTAAGCATTTGTGGAGGTAGATTGTAAAGCAGCTGAAGATAGGTTTTGTGAAGAGCGTTTTCAAGGAGGTATTCCCATTTTGGAAGACTACCCAGTTTTTCTGTATTCTTCTGTATTCCCAGTACTTCTTTAGGAGTGTCCCCTTTACTTCTGCCTTCTGCAAACTGTGTTGAGTGCCAGCCTGCAGCCCAAAATAGGTCACCCGATACCCCAATTTCCTGCTGTCACTGTTCTTTGCTGTCCAAGCAGGAGCTAATGGAGTTGTGACTAGCTTGGCACTAAACACCATCGATCAGTTGACTTTCTGTGGCAGAGAGAGAAGTTGGTTGAAGAGTTGCTTACAATTTTTTGTGGTTTGTATTCCTTGAAATGAATTATTAATGCAGTGAATATTTGCCATAATTTCCGTTTCTCAAAATCTCCACACTTGTCATCAAAAATTGTCAGACCTTCATGGAGAATGAGCTTCTAGGAATGAGGATACTGGAGTAGCTCGCTCTTGAAAATCAACTAGTAAAATCCTGAGAATGGGAAACTCTTGCCTCATGCATTAAGAAATATGGCAATTGATCAGACACTCATGATCCTTTTGAACATGATTAAAGTAGTGGTATGTGTGCTATAAATAAAGTGCTATCTTCCAGTAAAATGGCAAACTTCATGAATTTTGTTATTCCAGGAATATAAACAGAAAAAGCTATTTTGGATTTAAGTTCCCAAACATCAGTGATGATCTCTGGACCTTTCTCAGTTTTCTTTGGATCTCAGTAGCATCCGTTTTACCTCTGAAGATAAAAGAAGGTCAGACTTCACTTTCTGTGAAGGTAAAATTATGCAGAAGATGGAAATATCCTTAATATTCTTAATATGCACCTTTTCTCTTGACTGTCAGGAGTCAAGGAATTTAAACATTCCAGAAAATAGTATATTATAATGGAAATTTTTATAATGAACCTCAGTTGACCTGAGAAGCCAATATATTGCAACTTTAAGCAGCCTTTCACCAAAGGATCCAGTTGTCAATGTATAATGTATTCATTTAAATCGTAATCACAGTCAAAGTATTCCTCTCCTTTTCAATTAAATGTGTTCAGAGTATTATGAGTTTCTTCTGTGAGAGCTCTGTGGAGGTTGATGGGACTCCAATTTTAATTGTATATTTAAAATTTTATATTTTCTTTTTCAATCTTCCCCTGGAACCTTCAATATCACCTTTATTTATTAAAAATATCAAGCTCTTCAACATATTTTCCAACTCTAAAGACAAATCTACCTACAAATGATAAAAATTACCCAGCCCACTCTAAGTGCATTAAGAGAGACAAGTGCTCTGCACTGAGAAATTGCTCTTCCAGTGAAACTTTCCATAGGTCCTCCTTTTACGGGAAAAGTGGAGAAAGACGTGTGAATGACCACAGTCTGAAAAAAGATGGGTTTGCGCACATTTCCTTTGGCAGTGGTTGTCTTAGGCTCAAGTTTTAGAAATTTGCTGTAGAGCCTACATCTTCTAGTGACTTCAGGCAGAGCTGTGGCGAAACCCACTTGAACGTTAAATAACTTAATCAAAAAGCTATGGGTTCAGATGGATGGATATCCAGTGAATGTTTGTTTGAAGATCCTTCAAGTCTTATTACTCAGGACAAACATCAGTTGTGCTTAGTTCTCCTTCTTCCATAAAACACCCTCATGACATCCTGTGTAAACAATGCATCGACCTGATCACTCTAATCCTAGATGCGTTTGTTGATGTTTATAATGCTGTCCTGTGTCAAGTTCATCCCATTTAATTTTGTACTGTATTCCCTCCAATTTCATCCTACTATAGAAATCAGTTTAACTCTTACCAAAAGTCATAGGAAAATACAAAGAAATTATATAAACCAGAAAAAATGTTCCACTGGGACATAAAAAGTGGCTTTCTTAAAATTCGCTAAAGCTACTCCTCCTGTACGCTGAAATTGTGCCCATGTTTCTTTCTGCAGAAACAGCACACGCTGTACCTGTGGCAGTTGCCCTTTTCCAGACTTGCTCCTTTTCCATTTTCTCCTCATGCTCCCATCACATGCACAGTATTTGTCCTAGCTTTTTTCTGTGAGTCATCTCTGTCATTCCTTCTGGAGAAGAAACAACTCCAAGATTTAAAATGCAAACCCAACTCAGAAATCTCATTTGAAATATCTGCTTTAGCGGGTTCAGATGGGAAATTCCCAACATGAAGTGTAGCTTAGACATCAGACTCATTTCACCTGCATGGCTGGACGTTCTGCTGTTTGGATGGGATCAGGTAGAACCAGCCACGTGGAGCAGATAAATAACCACGGCCCCGAGACAACCTTTTTCTGTCTTCAGTCTATTGCATTTTGTCTTTGGCTCTGCCTCTCCTGGAGCTGTATTTGCAACCTGATTTTTTTGTCATCTTAACTTTTCCTCTGTCCTGGCAATTCTAAAGCTTGAGTAGCTAAAGGTGAAAATGGTGACCCAGGACACTGGAAGCAACAGACAATTTCTGGAGGATAAACACTCCCTGAGACTCTCTTCTTACCTGTCTCTGAAGGCATCCCAGTCTTTATCTCCTGCACGGTCTTCAGTGATATAGCACAAGGACTGCAGAGTCTTATCTTCAACCTTTTAAACCATTGCTGTTGGAGTTGAGACATATTAGAAAAATCTGTGTTTTGGTCCCAGCTGCATTGTGGTCACAGGTTTACCAAATCATTTAAACTCGTTACATCCCAGTTTCCCCATCTGTTCAAGGGGAGGTTTACAACTGTTGAAGAGGTGTTTTTTGAGATGCAAGTCACAGAATAAATAGGCTTTATTATGGATTGGGTCTTCATGTCCCCTTCCTATCCTACTCTGTACTAGGGAGAGCTTTGCTCTTTTGCATAAGAAGTCGATCTGTATCTAGAATGACTTTTCCTCAGTTTGAGGCTTGGTACCCTCGATGACAGTGATAAAAATTTGGTGTGAGAGTCCTGCTGATTTGTGAACTCTGTATGGAGAAAGATACATGCATATAAAACATATAAAAGTGCACTTGCCCACAGCTTTTTATATGAACCTGTATACGTAGGTACATACACAAACAGAAGCCGCCCACACGACAGAACTGCACCGCTGAAGACTTTCCTCAATTGATATGGAGAATGAGAACATTGTCCATGTTTCTGTAGCACCCAAAAAGGTCAATATGACTTAAGTGGGACAATTTTGGCTCTTTCATTAGGAACCACAACAACTCTGGTCTCAGTGGATCTGCACAAGACACTGTCATTATCCCCGGATCATTGACACGATAGACCAAAACAGCTCCAGTCTATCGTGTCAATGTGCACTGAGGGAGTCCTTAATCCATGGATCATTGGCATACGATGCTGTAAAATCTCTGTAGGAGATGTTATGGTGTAGCGAGTCAATGCACACTTAGGGACTCCTCCATTTGTGAATCATTTACAGTGCATCGTGCCAATTTGTACTCAGGGAACCTTTAATCTGCAGGTTGGTGCATTTGGAGTAGCCCTGTATACTGGAAATACTTGTAGGCTAACTGTTGTAGTGTAAACATAAAGTTCACTTTCTTAAATATATTTCAGTTTGCTCAAAAAGGAGCTCCTGGAGGCATATGAATTCCAGTGGCACAATGATGTATCATGCCATGAAAATTTGTAGCTTGCTGGGGTTCTAGGGAATCTTTCAAAATCTCACTGTAAGAACAAAGGCCAAAAAAAGCTGCTGCTGGAGCCTGTGTGGTTTTGACCCTCCCGTAAGTTTTTTAAAAACGCTTGAACCAGTCTTTTTAACATGCTGCTTACAAAATAAATTAATCCCATGGGCCTTCTGTGCTAAAGGATCATTGATCATTTTCATAAGAGCACAGAAAGTATCCTTTTCTGCAAATAATGAATGAGTTGCTGATCCAAAAATGAGACTATTGAGGCAGCTAAATATTTACCAGGGTGATGAATTTTTTTAAGTGGCCTTCAGTTTTGCAATGCGCATTTGACAACCTGCAGATGCCTCGCTACCTCCTGACATCTGCCCATCAAGCCTAAAAGCTATCATTTGCTCCTGCAGGGTTGTAACCACAAGTGGGTCCAGTTACTAAAAGCAGAGAAAAGACAGCCTTCCTTTTAAGTATCCATCCCCCAAGTCTTCATCCTGGTATAAATCACTGTCATTCCATTGACTTCAGTGGGTTTATGCCAATTAACACCAGCTGACAGCCTAGCCCCATATTTAGTAAAAGCTCGTTTCCAAGGCTAATGGGGTTGATTCAGACCTTTTGCTTACCAGGCAGCTTTGCCACAGGGATTTTAATTTTTTTTTTTCCCCCAAAAAAAACGGACCTAAAAATTACCAAAGGCCAGTTCTGACTGCCTTGTTATTTATGATCCTGTGGTTTCTTTTATGAGGACAAGGAATGTCTGTGATGCCCTTCGCCGACACCCCCTCGACACTGGTACACATGAGGGCTGAGTACCACTTGGCCGCTGCCTCCTTCCCAGCGGCATGCACGGTTTGCACCGTGCTCTGCTGTTCCTCAGCCACCGGGCACCGTAGGCATGCAGAACATGAACGTGCCACCTTCATCTCCACCTTACTTAAGAAAATCTACCTAAATATGAAACCCTTCTATTCCTTTTGACCACGACAAAATGCCCCAGATGTCCAACCTGGGATGAACGTGGTGCCTTGGGGAGCTCTCCGCAGCGCGGGTGCCCGTGGTCCAGCCCGGGCGCGCAGGCAGGGACGCGCAGGCAGCCGCAGCTGCCTGTTCCCTGACTTGGAAACAAAAGCACTTGACAGGGGCAAGAGTGCAAGCGCAGCCGGAGCCGGGGAGCCAGCGAAGCAGTAATCCAGGGAGTCGGTAGATCAGCTGTAGGGATGGGGGGAGAGCGGGGGACGGAGGGCGGCGGCGAGGAGCGGGGTGCGGGGGAGAGCTGGCAGGTCTATTTGAATATCAGGCTCTGCCACACTCGGGGCTCCGCTGACAACTTCATTACCTCCACATATAAAAATGACTGCAGGGTAATGCAAATGGCTTTCGCGTCGTACACTCGCCTGCGTTCTGCGTGCCGGCTGCAGGCCGAGGAGACCTGGCGATGGAGCCCGGAGGCAGACGAGCTTTTGTCCAATTTAATAGGATGTCTCTTCAAGGCATAATCCTCCCCTCCCACTCCCCATGCATTATGGAGTCCGGTGACCTGGCTCTTCAAGCACGAGGAGGAAAGGGGGGCTGTCTCCGGCTTGACCTCATCTGTCAATCACAGGAGAAAGAAAGCAGGGGGGGGGTTGGGGGAGAGAGAAGGAGGGAGGGATGCCTATCTATCTATAAGAAATTTCTAATGAATGTTAAGCAAATTTCCTACAGCCTGACACGGTGATCTAATTAATATTATAGAAATGTCGACGGAATATCATTCCGCAGATAGGATTTATCACCTTGAACTGCTGCATAACTGATGGTGAAGGAATGGGCACCCCCGTCCCCCCTGATGCTGATTAAATTAGACATAAGCATCAATATGTTACTTATTGGAGACTAGAATTTCATGCTATTACTCTTCAGTTAATCAGAGAACTGTATCTTTTTTTTAAAAGATATCAGACTCCCAGTTCTGCTTGTCTGATAAAACAGATGAAGGGTTTGACTATACGACACTCACTGTGTGGGGGAAAAATCCAGACAGAAGTCCTACCTAAAGCAGGCTGAAGGGTCCTGCAACGACCTTGGGAAAGCTCATCCTGAATGCACCCGACTCAAAATGTGGGGTGGTGTTGATTCAGATGAAAGGAGCTGCAATGTAATATTATTGCCCCCTGATTAAGCATAAAAAGACTGGTGAGGAGGAAGCCCGCCATTCGTTTGCCCAAGATGCTCGGAGACAAGCCTCTTCCTGCTATACAAGATCCACCCAAGCTTTATTCCCCGGAGTGAGGACACCTGAGAGTGTCTGAGAGCACCGGACTGTGGCACGGGTCTGCAGCCCCTTCCCTGAACCTGATGCAACCCACTGCTCTCCGGCACACCAAAACCTAGAAGCACAAAGTAAGCCTTAGGCTCTTCTTGCAAGGATTCTCACCCTAATTATTAATTATCAGGGAACTCTTTTGTGTGAGTAGCAAATTCTTCTTTCCACAGTAGTAACGTAACATCTCAAGTTGGATGTTTTTTCCTAGACTTCCCTTTGTTCAGCCTTTAGCATCCTTCCTCAAAGGATGTGCGCAGAAAACAGTTCCTCTCGGAGGAGCTTTGTTCGATGCTGAATGATCAGTGCACCTCAGCACCGGAACAACACCGATAATGATACCAGTGGTTGAAACAACTGACTTTTCCTCTATGTGTTTAATGCCTAGCAGGAACGATAATACAAAAAAAAAAAAATAAAATGGTGGGGGGCGTGTGCTAGCTCTCATTATATTTTGCAACGATGTGGCTATGAGAGAAGTTAGAGCTGTTCAGGAATGTGTAACTAGGTAAAATGGGATGAATCTAAGCATAGGAAAATTGTGACAGAATATCAGGAAACATTTCCTCACAGTGAGGCCTTCAATTGTGTAATGGTCACCCCAGGGAAGTGATAGAAGTCTTGGCACTTGAGTAATTTAAAATTAGAGTGAGTAAAGCACAGGGGAATATCCTGTTGGGAGCAATCCTGTATTGATAGTTGAATAGGCAGAGTCACCTAATTGGTCTTTTCAGGCAGAAGTGGGAGTCTGTGATGACTGATCTGTCCCTTAGGCATTAGGTTGCAGAATGACCATTTTGCATCACTAAATGCCTGTTCCCGATTTTCTGGTTGGGCAGTTTAATGCATTTCTAAGCTTGACTAGCAGAGACGAATATTGTTGCATCCTATATGGGGCATAAAAATGTTAAGCTTGAAAGAAGCTCTTACGGCAGATAAGAGGATTTGTGATTCTGATCCAAAAGGTTGTGATTAAAATCTAACAGTGTGATGCAAAATTTAATGAATGGCTGTCAGCATCCTTTTCACTCAGGGTTCGATTTCACAATCCGTTTAATTTTGCACCTCTACCAGCAGCAGCAACCCTCCCGCCTCAGAACGCCGGCAACCTCTGCCTTCCCGTCTTCTCCCTTGTGCCAGCACTAGTGACTCTGGGGCTGCATGGTCAGCTAGATCTCTAAAAATGAAAAGTTACCCTGCGACACCCCCCAAAGACTAGTGCTCAGCCAAATCAGCTCTCAAAGCAGCTGCCCGCTGAGCTGCGTGGATGCTGAGGCCAGCAGAAGCGAGGGATACAGATACGCAGCTTCAGGATGGGGGGCTTTCGGTGACAGCCCAGACTTAGGTCAGCTTCTGCTGATCAGCAAATCCAGTCCTCCTTATTTTAATGCTGTGAAAAAATAAGGCACAGCCGGCATAAGCACTTTGCTGTGGTTGCACGGTCAGTCTCCAAGAGTTTTAGCTACCTTAGGGTCATCGTGTGATGACCTCCCCTCTAAGCTCCCCAGTGGAAGTCAGATCCACCGCCGATGCATAGCGTGGGATTCAGCTCATCTCATTAAGCAGCCTAAAAGTTAGGCTTCCAGCCTGAGCTTTCGGCAGCCCAAGAAGAGAGCGGGTGTCTCCGGAGGGTGATTCACCTCCTGTATCTTAGGCTTAGCCTCCAGCACCACTTTCAGGCTGGGATGAATCTTAATGACTGTGGAGGGAGCCCAGATGACTAATTCAGACTAGATATCTAATTTTCAACAGCCGAAGCGAGCTGGGGTGAATTCCTATCCTTGGATATAGAGAATTAGCCCATGAAGTGCTCATGCTAATGATAAGCTTCAAAATGATATTGAAATATTGTTTTAAATATACATTTAGCAATCAAATCTTCTTTCGGAGAGGGAGCTCTGAAAAATACCTTTTGGGATCGAGAAATGTTCTTTGTGGTCCCACAATGACAGTTCTCTGTCTCAAACAGGTGTTTCATCTCTCTCCCACATTTTTCTCAGACCCCAAGGGGCATAAACTCGCAGATTAATTTTCTTTTGTTTTTTATTAACTAGAACCATCTTTTCCTTAATCCGCAAAAAGCAGAAACAACATGATGGCAAGCTAAGGCAAAGGGGTGGGAAGAGTGGCATGGACCATAGCCCCTCTGTTAAAGCCAAGTCGTTTGGCTCGTATACCCCTGGGTCGAGGCACATCCCCGCAGCTCCTTGCTCAGGACACCTGCCCTTGGCAACACATTAAGGTTTGTGATTGTGTGAACCAAATCACCCACCGCCCAAGAAATACTGCGGTGCACCTCTCCACTCAAAATAGATGGCACAATGATTGTTACACCCGGCTACAAACTTGGACCTCTAAGTGCTGAGCTTTCCAGCTGCATATATGTTATAGGAAGACGCAAGTTGTGTGAAAGCTGTGGCTACGTGACCTGCTCTAGCGCAGGAGATGGCACGTGACACAAGCAAAGGCACACTGTATCACCCACCATTTTGCACGGTCTGTGTCCTACCCCCCTGACAAATGTACAGTCACATTTGCTTTTGTATATAAGCGTTCATTCATCACCTTCAGTCCTAACACACCAGGAGATAAATACGGGGCAGTTCTTCCCTTTTAAATCTATAGGAACTCCTGTGTCCTAAGGAAAGTGAGACACAGAGTATAACATAACTACATAAAGCTGCAGAAAAGCTCTACTTTGATAGCTGTCTGTTTGCAGCGTGATGATAAAGCGCACCTTCCCAGCCCAACTTAAAGACTGCTCTTATTACAGATTTAAAGCAGAGAAGAGGAAAATGTACAGCGATTTACTAACATTCTTAAATGATGAAATACAGTAAGAGAGGAATGATAACTTTCCTTTTCAGCAACTGCTCTAACCTACACTAATGAGTAGACTGTTAGGGATTTTCTTCACTTAGCATTTCTCATTATTAATAAATTTTGCACTGACAACTATAAAGTGAACACTTTGGATTTATGCACCTAACCTAATTACATATGCTGCATGTACGCATTTCATTATTTACTTGACAGATTCATTCCTTGATACCATAAATAATTAAAGAAGGATCAAATATTAACAATCAGATACATGTTAATTCTCCTCAAATCTGGGGAAACAAACACATTTTATTTTCTGTTCAATAAAAACGGAATAAAATGCTTTCATTAGAAGGATTTAAAAAATAGGTAAAGTTCTTGAGTGTCATTTTTATTTTGCATAAAGTGAAAATTAAAATGTCCAGCTGCTCTCTAGTCCCTTTACAGGAACGTATATAGCAATTTTAATAAGTATAAAAGGTTAGTAATTCCTTTTTGACAGTTTCTAAATGAAACATTTTGGTTTAGTGTTTGTCAGGCAATCTCAGCGGGAGATGCCTTCAAATGCAAAGTCTGATCCTGTCCCCATGAATGTCAGCAACAAATTCGTACTGACTCCAGGTGGGACAGCATCCATCCCATTATTTCCTGTACATTAGCGGGTCTTTTTTTTTCAAACCTAAAAACCCAAACTCGCCCCCTCCCACCAAGCACTATCGGCTGAGCAAGGGCCTGATCCTGCTCCCTGGTGAGCTCTGGCAGTGCCCAGAGGTAGCCGAGAGCCCCGCACGCACAGCACCTCCAGGGTTTAGCCCTGCTGTGAATAAAAGGTCAAATTCTGCTCCAGCCCCTTTCTGCCACTGCATTACATCCTCTCTGCAAGCATCCCACTCCGGCTTTGGTGGGGTTTTCTGTAGAAGGTGTTGCACAGCAGGAACCAGGCAAGGCAGCCGTTCCCTGGCCCAGGAGCCTGCCGGGTCCGTGTGGCCCCTCCAGCGCCAGTGGTGGCCGGGGGGCAAGAGCTGCCCGCCAGCTCCGGGAGCTGCTCGGCGCCTCCGGAGTTAGGTCTCTTCTCAGAAGAGCTACTGCTTAAGCTTTGAGTTATAATTAAATCTTCAGGCGAATTATTTGTGACGGAAAGCTGCTCCCAGTCACAAACCCGTACGAACTGTCTTGCCTGCTGTGCAATTTAAATTGATGTTTAAATATTTTTATACACATTATTCAATATCTCCATTTGATCAAAAATATTCTCCAATTTGAACAAATTTACTTTTGGATATCACATCCCACAATTTTATCATTTTAAAGGTGTTAAAAATTCATAGATTGCCACATTATTCATCATGCAAGATTAATGCCAGTCTGACAGGTTTTGCAAAGATCTGGGTTTTTTTTTTTCTAAGTGCATATACCATATCTGTATGAGATGTACCTTGGTTGTTGAATATTGATTATTCACATCTCCTTTCTTATTTCTGATGCTAAAGAGAGAATATTAGGGTGTGATTGTCAGGGTTAGTGTCTCTCTGACCTACACATGTACTATTAATAATTTATGAGTTGATTTGAAATAGATCTCTGTGAAATGAGCTGGCAATAAGCAGGGCTGTCTAAGATGACAAAGATTCAGAACAGGCCAACTCATGTACATCAGCTTCTCGGTTTCAATCTGAAAACAAAATGAAACAAAATCTCAATATGCCTTATGCAGTAGTTAGGGATTTGTTATTTGAATACACCAAGCAATATCACCGCTCCATATTAAAAGTTAGGTCTGGATGATGCAATTGATATATTAGTCAAACTTTCTAAAGTATTACACTTATTCAACTATGTAAATATATATATATATGATGCATGAATGAGCAATAAAAGGTATGGCAGTCTGTTGGTCAACCCTGCCATTGCCTGATGAGCATCCTCTTACAAATACAGAGCCAGCTCGTAGACTCTTCATTCTGTTTAAGAGTTGTCTCCCTTAACCCAAAGCAGATAAAAATAGCACAGGTCAGGATCTGCAAAGGCAGCTGCTGGATTGGCTTGGGGACACCTAACATCTAACGGGAACTCCTCCACAATTAGCATTATGTTTCCTTTGCTTTAAAAGCCTTCTTCCCTTGCACTTTACCTCTTCACTTAGAAAGCAGCTCTGTTTATGTCCAGACTTACTGAGGATGCCCAGATCGTGTTTAAGGGGCATCCTCAGGAGCAGACCTGGAAAAGGCAGTCTGTCTTCTGATGGCTGACTCCAGGCACGACCCAACAAGGTGCCTCCAGCAGATCCGCACCCCGCCGGAGCCGCCCGTGGAGAGGAAGGGTCTCCCCTGGCAAGGGGCGGTGGGAACACAGAGTGCCCTGTGGGAGCAGGGCAGGGGTGGCCATCCTCCAGGACCACGCAGCACAGCCTTAGGCGCGATTGGCAGCAAGTGAGACACGGCTGGGAAACCACCACAGAGATGCCCGCTGCTTTTCAAAGTGCACTCCTAGTAATTTCGTAGTAACGCCGTCTCTCTGCCAGTTCGCCCAGGAGAAACACAGCGAGTAAACTGTGGACCTCATCGCCTGGCATTGAGATTCTCCATGTCTACCCTCTTCTTTTCTTGGCTGCTGGGCTAAATGTGTTTGCTGCTCACTGACAAGGTGCATTTCTGGTTTCCTTGTCAGACGCACTGCTGTGATCCTGAGCCCTTAACCTGGATAGAAACATGGCACATAAAGAGGTTTTTTTTAAATGTGATGCGATACAAAAACAAATGGGGAAAGTAAAAGTCTAACTGACCTTACCAGGAAGGAGACTGTCCCTTAAATTGCAAACACCTAACAGTTAGGCACAGGGAAACTAGTTAATACCTCGTTACAAACCTGAAATAAAGATGTTCAACCAAAGAGATCATGTTGAGCAGCACAAGCTAGAGCAGCACAGAGCAGCGTGTCAGAGTCACGGGGGTGTTACGGTGACACAGAGACAATGAAACGGGATGACACCAGCCCTCCTCAGTGGGAGGGCTTTCTCCGTCTGTCTCCTGGGAGTTTTGCTGCGCATCCTTTGTAGGAAACCTTTCCACCAAAAGTGGCAGCAAGCCCTTTGGAAGTCTTATTAATATTCTTGCTCGGTGCTGGAAAGTGTGCTGTAGACAGGAGATGACAGTCGCCTTACCGTGAGCAGGGGAAGAGCAGGGGGCTAACACCACCGACTGACACACTCCGGTAAAACTGCATCGCTGGCATCTCGGAACAAGAAATGAATCAGGAGGGAGAATCGACTCGTAATCCCAAGCCCAGCCAGCAGCCAAAGCGGTTATTTATTATTTGCGGTACGGAGCACCGAACACGTGCTTCCCAGACAAATCGGAGGGCAAGGTCCTTGCCCTGAAGAACATACAATTTATGCAGCCGACCCTGTGAGATGCTGCGGGCCCTCCCGGGAAGAGCGGAGCAATTTCATCTCAGGATCATTTTGGCGCATCTCGGGAGGTCTCGCCTCTCTTGCTAACACAAATGGTTCTTCTGACCCCAGGGGATGACTCCTGTAAGTGAGGATGGTTTGGTTGTTAATCTGTGACTCGCAAAAAGTAAAACCCTTTATCTGCCTGCAGAGTTTCTGCATGTGCATGGTATTAACACCTGCCTAACCAAGAGGGGAGCTTGAACTCCTCAGATCTACCAGGGGAGCTGCAAAGCGTCGTGCATTCAAGTGGCAGATTTTGTCAGGTGTCTCTCAGTGAACCCCAAAGCACTGTTTCCTTGGGGGGAAAGCTGGGAAGGGCAAAACCACGTCAAAGTGGTGGAAACAGGGGATGAGCAAGAGCAGGTGACCCTCCCACTGGTGACATCCCTGACACCACCCACAGCCAAAATGGTCTGCCTCAGTTGTGGCAAGAGAGCTTGAGCCAGGGGCCCTTCCTTGCCCTCCCTGCTACGGCAGACAGAGAAACGAAGAACTGCCAGAGGATCCTTCTTTAGGAACTGCCTTTCATGTTATAAAGCCAAATCTTTGAGGTCTCCTTCCCAAGTTACTCCCACATGGGAATTAGGGCACTGCCTTCAAAGAAAATTCTGGGGGTGCTGACGGTGATGATCATGACTGAGTGCAAGCACATCGCCACTGCTGCCATGAACTGACTTCTCAAGTAATTTTTCACTAAATTTGTCACTCAGGTCTATACTTTCTCGTGTTTCACCCAGGAAAATGCCAAGTTCTCAGTTCCCAGACCCGCAAAATGCTTTGTGGACTCCCAAGCCCTGAAGTAGCCCAGAATATTCCTCTCCTTACGGGATGCTACACATCAGCGCACATCCAGCTCGTCAATCCAGTGCTTCAATGAGTTTGCCATCTTCAGAAGGAAACGCGAGCCTCGTCTTTTTACAATGGCTCCAGCATCATCCAGGAACAAGGAGGGACAAACTAAACCAAGGAATTTCCTAATGCCTCTCTGCTGTGGGAAAGAGGAAAGATAACATTGTACTTCTGGCTTTTGGAAAGGACAAAAACTCTCTTATTTACAGGCAGTGGCCTGCGCTGATAAATGTGTTGTAGGAAGCCGTTGTGATTAGCAAGAAACAGAGCGGGAGGGAAGAGCCAGTAAAGCTCCAGGCACGGCACAATGCTCTGTCCTTGGCACAGTCTTCATCTCCTGCTCAGAAGTCATCGTGACTTTGTGCAAACAATGCAGATTCAAGGACAAGCCCACAGACCCTGCTGGTGAAGTGTCTCAGTCACCAACCCGAGAAAAAGACCTGGTCAGAAGGCAAAATATGAAGCTTAAAAGGTTCTGCTTGGGTTTAACTAAGTGGGTTGTTGCAATCTAGAAAATTATATTTACCTATAATGCTTGTATTTGAAGTCAATTTTTGAGAATTGTGTTTACAGTAGTATGGAAGGCCAGGTCGCACATTCCATTGGCAAAAGAAATTCACATAGTGTGAGGAGGTCTGCTGGAATTGGCTGAACAGGCAACACAACTTTGGTATGGGAAGTTTAAAGCCCAGGTTTGCAGTGCTCATTTGCACAAATGGTCTTTACTCATGCTAGCAGTCCCAAATTATTTTAATAAGTGCTGTCACGGATGGATGAGTAAAGACTGAAAGGTCCGGCCAAAATCAATCTTTCCTATATGTTTTAGTCAACATCAGCCCTGCTTCCTTCAGTCCAGTTCCAATGATAACACCATCTGATATCAACAAGACCGCAGCACTTCTGCAAGTGTCCCTCAGAGAAAATCCTGTCAGTGCTGCTTATTTAACCAACACAACCAAGGTATCCTAATTGCCTCTCTCTCCTCACCTCTTTTTTTAATTAGCAAGAGGAGTGAGTAACCCCCTTTTTCCAAAATTGACATAAATCTCAGTTCTGAATGCTACAACCCAAAGGATAAATAGCCCAAAATTTTCAGATGCAACACATGCCGGAGGGAATTTGGTTTCCAAGAGCCAGCGCACACAGCACTTGGAAGCAAAAGGCAAATCCCTTTCAAGTGTTTCAAGTCAAACATCAAAACCCGGGGCCCCTCTGCTACCTCTTAGGAGCACTTTGTGCTGATCTCTGGGGTGAGGTTTCCACAAGGAGCGTGGCACTTTGTCCCTCCCAGCAGGTAAAGCGGTGGAGCCCAACAGTGGATCCTTCTTCCTCCCTTATCTGCAATAGACACCGCGGACATCCCTGTGCGTCGCCTCACTGTTCCTCGGTTTCCCCGGCTGTAAAATAGTAGATCCTGTTTATTGTAAGGCTGAATTTATTCCTCATCGCAAAAGGCTTTGAGGCTGCGGACAGGAAAGCTTTATCATAAACACAGACGAATTATTAACTTCCTCCATCCAGCCAGTGATGTGCTGACTCTGGGGCCAAGGGGGAGCTTTGACTTCCCAGCAAAATTCAAACCACCCAGGAGCCAAACTTGCTTTAAGACTTCTTTTTTTTTGTGTGACCAAATCAGCAACGTTTTGGTGGAAAGACAGTCATATCCCACCTCCCAGCCCAGGGTCTTCAATCATTAGAAGTAGCAAGAGTTGTGAGTCTTTTATGGAGCGGAAAATAGTAGGAAAAAGAGAAGATTCATATATATATAGCCCTTACAAGCATTTCTTGCCATATAAGAAGAAGTCATCCTATTGCTATATACAGCAAAGTTATTTCTTGGGGCTAAGGACTACTGTCCCAAGGTGGACATCCATAGGGTTAATTTGCTGTCATAAGACTGGGTCTCCCAAGGCTCTCATGTGCCAGGGGAGTGATGGGCTCCTTCAGGGAATGAGTCAGAGCAACTAAATTTGTTTAGGAGGCAGCCTCCCTAGGCTAATGTTAGCTTCTGAGAAAAACTCTCCCCACACCTTAGGTGCCTCAGTCTCATAATTCAAAGCACTGAGCCTTCAAATGAACATCGGAAGTCAAAAAAGGTGTGCAGACACAAATGGGAACGCAGGTACACTGGACTTCGTGGGTGAACTCCTGTCCCATGCTGAGGGCTCAAAATTCCCTCCAGCTAAATTAAAGCCCAATTTCATGGTGAGAGCACTGGGTACAGACCAATTTGTATGTTACTACCTGATGACCTTTGCCTTCAAGGAAGGAAAGAACTGAGTCAGACCAGCGGTCCTTGTGACTGAATCTGCTCTCAGACAGGGGCTACCAGCAAACACTGGGAGAAGACCAGAGGGGCAAGACAGACATAGGGTGATGTCTCCCTCCTGGAATACCTGCCCAGCTCTCAGCCTCACACTGGCTTCACAGGGACAAAATCACAGGGCCAAAATTTGGCAAAACCCCCCAAGAATAGTCCTGTATTCACAAAAAACTCCGAGAGTGAGGCACTAAAACATCTCAGGGGGTCCAGGCCCAAGTGAGGGATGTTCTGAAGAACTCAGGGCTCCCTTTTCAAGTGTTTAACAGCCTCACCTGGCCCAGGCTTTGAAGTGAGGTTGGCCACCTATGGCTTCTGGCTGCCTTTTCCTTGCAGAAACCCTTTTAAGAATGTATTGCTTATATAGGAAATAAAATAGAATCAAAATTCCTGACGCTCAGCTCAGAGGTGTGACTTCTGAAAGACCACAAGTGCTCCTTTTCTGGAGCACAAGGAGATACTGTTCTTTTAAAACTGTTTTAATTACCTGTGTAAATAACATGAAATAAGAACCTATGAGAGGTCTTAGAAACTGGAAATATATGGCATTTTAAGAGCACAAACATATGAAAAAGAAAGGACAGACTTTGTAGTCCACTTTATCATCACCTTTATTGATCCTTATCATGCATTGAAGACTCAGGACTTAACATAAACATAAGTACACTGAAAACTTGTAGAATACTAGAAAATACATGCAGAACTTCATCTGCTACCAATTGTCTTTCTAAAACAAAGATACATTTTCACTGTGTTTGAAAATTACTGTTTGAAAATGTTCTCTACTTCAAAGCAGACATTTTTCTGCTGTTTTCAGGAAAAAAATAACTATAACACATTCAAAAAGGCCACCTATTGGTTCAAACAAGAATGTCATTTTTAATCTGAGCGCCATTCGGAAGACAGAATTTTTTCACCTTCAGTATAAGCAGCACAAAGTTTTTTCCATTGACTTCTACTGAATCAGCACTTGATATTTCTTAACCACTTCTACTCTGAAATTTGCATTTAGTATTTGCACGTAAATTAAAACAGGCATTCTGTATTGGTATAAGTTACAAAATATCTGCAGCAAAGATATTTTTGTTCAGAAGGCATAACTGTGGGTTCTTTCTGAGTTCAGTTTTCTATGTGATGGATTTGCTTTGCTTTCTTGTTAACTGTAAAAGAATAAAAATAGTGTAAGAATCAGGCAAAATGCCCATCTCAGCTGATGACTGTTCTCTTACCTGCAAGCAAAAGCGAATCCCAACTAGTAAATACTAGTAAATTCTAGCAAATATGAGTAGTAAATACTAACTTTAAATTTGTGAGCACCCAAAATCATGGGTGTCACAAGGAAGTTCTCCCACTCAGGCATATTTTAAATATATCCATCAGAAGGAAAAGTGCAAGTACTTATAATTACAATATCCATTTAAACTTAAAAAGGCTTTGTTTTGTTGTTTGAAGTAATGCTAAACTCAGGTATACGCCAGCACATTTAACATGGAAATTTAGCTGTGCCTGATCAACACTTTAACAAGAGGAACATCTGAGCAAAACCTATAGCTGCAGTAGAACCTGAGTAGTTTGCCACTCCTGATCACTAAAAAAAGCAAAGATAGACTCAGTGAGACAATGGTTCAGTCGGGTCTGTGTACCACCATAAAAGATAAATTGTTCCCTACCTTTGGGGGAAATCTGAGCTAGTTGACATGTGTGAAGATTTTTTAATTTATCAGGAGACAGTAAGACAAAAGATATTCTTTGAAGGACCGCAATCGGATTTTAATCTGTCGGTCCGGATTGGGTGTTTTTTTCTGTTTTAAATCAAGGAGATTAAAGCTATGGTCCAGATTATTAGCTGACAACTACGAGAGCATTGTAAAGGCTACCAGGGAGATAGACCTGACCCCAAGGAAGACACAGTAGCCCTTCTCCAAAGAGTTTGCAATTTGGTAAGGGCAGGTCTCCAGCTTCACATGCTCAACCCCATGGAGGTTTCCAAACTTTGGATCAAATACTCAAATTTTGGTACCAGGATTCATATAACCATCCTGGCACAATGGTGGAAGACAAGGCCAGTATGCACAAGGACAAGGTTGAGCAGAAGATTGAAGCCACATAGGCCTTATTTGCTGCATTTTATTTTTAATCTGCATTTGCCATTACAATCTTTGCAAACAATTTTGGTTTTACTGTCATTTCCCCCTGTTTTACATCTTTTCCCTTCTCCCGGTTATTATACAGAAATGACCCACAGGAGCAAACGGTGGATCTAAGCGATCGTGGAGGGGAAATAAATGTTCAACTATCAAAAAACATAAAGCAAAGAAATGATGAGAAAAGGAAAAATACCCCTCCACCTTTGCATGGCATTTGCCACAAGAGTAGGTAAACACTTTGCAGGGAGAAATATGGTGACGCCTCATGGAAACCTTTTAAAGTCATTTCTAACAAATCTGTTCTCTACCAGAGCGGTCATTAACAGGTTGCCAGGAGAGAAAATAAAAGCTCCTAGAGGGTTTCCATACAGTCTGCACTCAATGTTATTACTGTTACATCAATGCCCAGAAATGATAATGGGACGAGGGCCCTCTCCAGCCAGGCACCACGAAAAACCGTACTGAGGGGTCATCGTGAACCAGCAGACAAAGGGAGTTTTCTTACTCTTGCCTTTGTACGCAGGAAGTTGAGGGACGTCATATGCGGAGTCACCCTTGCTGCGGCAGCACGGAGGCCTGTCCTCACCCCCAGCCCTGGTCCTTACATCCCCTCAGCATCCTTTTCCCTGCTGGAGAGGGTGTCACGGTCCAGGCTGGAAGACAGGTGTCTCCCGGTCCCCACTTCTCCACGATCACAACCCAAACCCCTTTATCCCTAAATCCCTCCATCCCTTGGCAGCCCCGAGACCCCTCCCAAAACCTCCGCCACCGTGGCCCCAAGTGCTCGGTGGCTCCTGGGAGGCTCCATCTGAAGGTCTGGCCGAGAGGCAGCAAACCCCACGTTGATGCTGCAGACCTGTCCTTTGGGGACCTTCCCTCTCCACCACACCAGGGAGGCTTTCGTGGTGTTTTCACTGCCACGGGGCCAGGAAAGCCTCACTCGGGTGCCTCTGCTCTCCAGGATACATCCCTCCTCTCCCTCCCCTGCTCTGCTCCATACATGAATACATTTCTCTCTCTCTATTTTTTTTTTCCTTTTGGTATTTATTTTTTTTTTCTCTTTCCCATTACCCCTTTAATGCAGAGCAGGGCTGCTGATTACAAAAGAGGCAGTTTGACTCGAGCAATAGGTCTTCTTCACTAATCCTCACTGTCACGGAAATTCCAGCTGCTACAAGAATAAGAGGCTCAATCCATATTTGCCAGCTCTAATATGAAATCTGTCAGGGCCCAAATTAATGAGTTCCAAATTCCTTACATCACGATAACAGGTTAAGACTGGTCAATTAATTACATAAATCCTTCCCGATTCATTGTGCGTTTTCCGGCGAGATTGTGTCTTACATAACCGGGTGACACAGGGCCTTTTTGGCTCTTGTTGTTCCGCCGAACGGCCTCCATTTGAGCGCAGCCTGCCTGCCACCGAGGCCGCCAAATGTCACGCCGTGGCTTCGCGCTGGCCCCTCATTGCTTTTGCATTAAAAATAATAAAAAAAAATATATATATAAAAATACATTTAAAAAAATAATAAATATTTTGTTAAAATAAAAATAAATTGCAGAGCCCGGCACTGCTGTGCAGGGGGGACCGGTGCGTGGGAGGCGTTGGGGGGGGGTCCCCCGTGGGGGGGTTATCACGTATAACCCCCCCACCCCACACCCGCTGAGCCCCATCGGAACCCCGTGGGGGGGGAGGGGGGTGTCCCCTCCCTGTCGTGCCCGGATGAGGAGCGGGTACGGGGTGTGGGGCGGCTCTGGGATGGGGGTGCGGTGCGCAGTAACACCGAGAAATAAAGGGGAAATACGTGATAACACACACACACACACACACCCCACACACACACACCCCGCGGAGAGCCGCGGACGTGAAGCGCGCTGTCAGCGCGGGGGTCGCCGCCTCGCGCCCCGCCCCGCCGCCTCGCGCCTCTCGCTGACCCACAGCGCCCCCTGGCGGCGAGGCCCGGCCGGCGCGGGGGTGTGTGTGGAGGGAGCCCGGGGCGGCGGAGTTGGGGGGGGGAAGGTACGCGGGGGCCGTCTCCGCGCCGCCCCGTGGGGAGAACCGTGCCGGCGCCTTTACCGCGGCCGCGCGTGGGCGCGGGGATGGGGAGGGGGCGCTGCGGGAGCGCGGGAGGCCGCTCCCCCCCCC
>VUYV01000066.1:124982-204765 GCA_008711295.1 Anarhynchus alexandrinus | reverse complement strand
GGGACGGGGCGCGGGGAAGGGCCGGGCCGGGGCGCAGCGGCGGCGGGGAGGGGCGCTCGCGCCTCCCGGGGGGCTGCGAGCCGGGGTGCTGCTGCTGCCTTTCCCCCTTTTTTGGGGGGTTTTGGTTTAGTTCTTTTTTTATTGTTTCCTCCCCTTTTTTTAAGTCCTCCTCGTAGCCCCGCGGTGCAGCCGGCGCTCGCCGGCCCCGGTGTGACAGTCCCGGGCAGCCGCGCACACGCGAACACGGACACGCGTGGGCTAAAGGAGGGGTGGCAAATTAAAAAAAATCGGGGGTGGGGTAGGGGGTGCGTGCGTTGTTAAGCCCCAGGGATAAAGTCTGATGTCTGTTTTACAAGGTCACTTGTAAATTATTTTCCGAGGCGGTTTTATTTGGGAAGGCAAAGAAGCGATTTCAGGCGTTACAGAGTATTTTTAGTACAACCGTGTCTTTCCTAATGCATTTAAAGCCCTTCACAATAAGAATAAACCTGGTAGTGGAAATAATGATTTACATTTTTGCAACATTGTAAAAGCTAGCGGGGAAAAAAAATCCCCGCCTTAAATTCTCCCTGGTCATCAGCAGCGATCCTGCAATTAGAGAGGGACTACACAAACATATAAGGGTTTTTTTTCTAATCACCCCTGAACACGCTGGCTTTATCTGTACCTTGTATTTTACAACAGATATAAGTCACAAATATGGCATACCTGTATAACATAAATAGTGCTCTGGCAAAAAAAAAAAAATCTATATATCACATGTCAAAAAAAAAAAAAGACTCTGAAACAGAATGTTGCAGTGTTACACAGTGGGGCAGTTAAGAATAAGTATTCTCCATGCTTACAAAACTAAGGTGCTATTTAAATGAAAATTTTCATTCCAAAAGAATTTTTCCCATCCTTCTTGAAAGCGTATTTCAATGACACTGTAAGTAACAGGTTGCTTCATACTAGTTTACAATATTCTTAAGTTACACTTTATAGAATTTGATAGCACATGACTGCAGTTACTTTCACTTCTTTATATTTTCTACAAAACCAATAACAACAAACCCAAACACAACAGTGTGTGTATATATATACACATACATATATACACACACACACAAACATTACAAAAATATCGAAGAGTAATTACACATTGTAAGTCCTAAAGTGGTTAGGATATTGATATTGAAATAAAGGAAACCTTACTGGCAGGTTTAAACACAAAATAAAAATAATGGCAACTTGTTTTATTTAATTACTCAAAAGCATTTAATAAATCATCATAAAAATGGGAATATAAAGTTCTAAGGTAAAGATAAAGCAAATATTTTGAGTGCAGAAATATTGAATTAGATATAAATTAGCAGTAGTAATTACATATTTTAAATGGGCTAATAGGTAGTTTATAAAACTAACAGAAAACATTAGCATTATCCAAAACTAAAAAAAAGAATCAAAATACCAGTGATCAACTGAATCAAAGTATATTACATAGTGTTGAAAAATCACCAAATCATTGAAGTCATAGAAGTCAAAGGACATTAAAAATATTTTTTTCACAATTAAATTTGTAACATTTGCATTTAAATATTCCAAATTAAACAAAATGTCTTAAAGCATTTATATGCAGTTATGTACAGCTGACACAAAAAGACGACATACTAAAGCACAGAATACTTTTCCTTCCCCTTTAATAAGAAAAATTCCAGTAATACTAGCTACACAAAAAAAACATTCAAAAGATAAATATTTAACAAATTTCTGTCAAAGCTGGGAAAAAAAGTTCTGTTAGAGAAGTCTTAGAATTTTTGAACAGGGCGATGAAGAAAATAACAGAACAACAATAGAACTATTAGAAAAGAAATATTTATTTCAGAAACATCTTCATTTGGAAAACACTCACTGGCACACAGATAAGCTCCTGGAATTAAAAAATGAAAAATAGCAACAAAGGCCCTGCAAATCTTGTATTTCTGTAATTTTCATCAGATATTGAGGACATGTTAGTAGGCCAGAATTGTAAAGTGCTTCAACAGTTTAGATCAGTCTTTCAAAACAAAACAACACACCCACTACCCTAATACTGCATTAAATAAAAACATTAATATCTTTCTCAGACATTATTCCAGTTTTTGTTTTTATATTTTCCCTATCTTTTAAATAAATTTGCTAAACAATTTTTCTTGTAATATGCTATTTTAAAAAAAAAGTCAAGTAATTAAACATCTCTGCCTGACAATAACAGCTATTTTTAAAGCCACTTTTAGTGATAACTTGTTGCTTTTTAATTAAATGTTATCACTTTTACATTAAAATAGCTTTGCTGCTAACTCACACACAAGCTGAGAAGGTGAATAGATACATTTGTGCAATTCAATAAGACTGAGCAAAAAGAAACTCAGATATTTATCTTACAAAAGTGCTACCATCAACAAAATACAGTGGCTTAAAGTAGTTACCTAAGAGATGTTATCCTCAGGCTATTAAAACATGTTTCTAAAATTACACAGATTCCCAGCTGGATGCTTTAAAAACACATGCCCACACACGCCTATGCTAACCTTTATTATCTGGCTATTTAATAATCTATTGTTTCTGTAATTCACAGGTTTAAAATGCTCCTTCTTTGAAAGCATCCACATAATTCTTTAAGGGGGGAAAAAAAAAATATCCATTTCTAGGCCGGTAACAACAGCACTGAAGTTAATGGGAGCTTTGCTGGGGTGATCAGACCCCCTAGCTCTTTTTAATAGCAGTTAAATGTCAAATATAAATACAACACCACAGTGAAACATATTCCTTTGACAGAATCTGGGACAAGACACTACGGAGCTGCTGTTAACAAGAAAGAGCAAAACTGACGTTTAATCAAAATAAGTGTTGGTGGTTATGAAGTTGTGTTCAAGCCTGCCTTTTGTTTGTGAAAAAGTCAATATTCCAACGTGATANTCTTCCGATCTGTTTGTGAAAAAGTCAATATTCCAACGTGATAACTACAGCCACAGTGAAATCAGCGGCTCCCGTTACTCCCAAAGAGCGGAGAGGTCCAGGTCGCCACAGCGTGCTACAGCTATGTGATGATCACCATCTCGGAGAGGGAGATACTCTCCATTTAAACTGCTAAACTAAAACATCTCCCCCGGTGTCTTCAAATATAAGTGCCTAAAGTTAAACACGCTGGGTGAAATCCCGGCCCCAGCGAGGTCCATGCAAAACTCAGCCGTTGGTTTCAATGGACCTCATCCTGGATTTTCTCTGGGAATGAGTATCCATAATTCCCTGGGAACCGAGAATCTCCAGCAAGCCTAGAAATTATGTCGGTTTTAGTAATATTTCTAACGTCTAAGCAACCGTGCTCAAGAATTTTGGCCTTCAGTTCTCATGCATGATAAAACGAAGCTTCCCATCAACGTTACAGAAAGACCAGAGGAAGATATATTTATATCTCGAATTGTCAGCAGCACGTAGTTTGTACAAATGTTGTTTTGCTGATGTTGCTGAGCTACTTTAAAAAGTGAATACCTTGTGGGGTATGTAATTTCATCACCAATGTCAAATGACTTCTAAAGATGAAACTTCTCTGATGCAAATTACAAAAAGATGCTTTGAATATATTTGATATGATATACCAACTTCTAAGCTGAGGAATTAAGTTATCTTTATTTTGCAGATCCGAGACAGGCACTCACTAAGGGAAATATTTTAACTGCCACATATGTCAGCAGAGCATGACTTACCCAATACTGAGATTTTAATAGTCACAAAAACCTAAACGTAATAGGTAGTGTGTAGACCTGAATCAACGTACATAATAAATCAACAAAGAAATAGTACCAAGGTCTGTTTTGAAAATTTTTTAAGGACATACGGTTGTATTAACAACGCGTCTTTTAGGTACGCGTTACCAGCCAGCCGTGTTTGCGTGGTACACGTAACCAGTAAACAGAGCAGAAACTGCTTTGTACTGTCCTTAAGATAGCAACGCAGGAATGATTTTTCACGATTCTTCAGAAGCTGGGCTTGCTTTACATCCGCATGAAACGCTGTCATCACTAGGTCCGAGCCCGGAGGATGAACTGCAGAAAAGGGGAGAGAGGGGGGGAAAAAAAAAAAAAATAAAAGGAGGAAATTGGTTTTCACAACACACTCAAAGCCTGAGTAACAGAGGAGAACTTTAATTATCTCCAGTCACAAAGAGAGACAGGAAATTTGGACTTTTAATTAGCCATTTGGAGTGCAGTTGGATATTTTTTTAGCAAGATAATTTAAACGCGAATAATTCAAGTCTGACTAAATGAAATTCACATAATCAGAATGCAGATAATTGAATTTCTACTGCATTCATTAATTCAGTGTGGAGGTGTGTGTGAAGACTTCTATGATGAGCTGTCACAGCTCAATAAAATCTCAGTCAATTAATTTTTTCATTATCTTAGTATTACATCAACAAAAAAAGTGAAGCATGCGCGTGTGTATGTATGTATATATAATCTCGGAAAGCAAGGAAATACAGAAATCACCTCTCTGAATCAGAGTCCGCATCATTTTTGCCTTTTTTTCTCTCTTCATCTTCTATAGGAAAACGTCTGTTCAAAGAGGCGAACTTATGAATCGCATCAGCAACGGAGTATTTGGTCTGTCCAGACACACACGCCTCCATATCTTCTGGGCTTAGCTGAGTCTGTAAGAAGAGGTGAAGCCTACTGTCTGAGAGCAATAATGCGTCTTGTAGGATCCTGGAAAAAGAGGAAAAAAAAAAATTCAAATGTTTTTATACAGATGCACACACACACATACATTCTAAAGTGTTTTACCAGAACAAATTCTAAATGATGTCCCACTTCTAAGTTTTCAGACGAATCCTAAATCAGTAACAGAAGGTAATGAACATACTTAAATGATTAGGTGTGTGTTACTTTCTTATTACATTATTTGGAATTTTAGGTGAGTAAAAACACGAAGCTAATAGTTAGGCACATCTGCTATTAGAATAACTTCAAGGACATTTCTTCCATTTAACCATCTGTTATTACCACATGGATCAATTAATGATTTTTAGGCAGTTGGAGGCATATACTCTTACAAAAATTTGGTCTCCGTTTGAGAACTTTTTTTTTTTTTAATAGCTAAGCTTTTCTAAAAATTACAAGTCACCAATTTCTTTGGTGGGGGAAAGAAGCGTGTACAGAGGCAGAGGACTTCAGACACACACAGCGTCAGGACTTCGAAATACCTGTAAACAACAGCCAAAACTAGCCAAAGTAATTCTAGCTTAAATGTAATAATTTTGTAAATTAAAATGCTAATACTGAACACTGATTTAAGTTTACTTGTAAACAGTTTTTAGGGAATCTTAAATAATATTTCATTCCAGCTATCCTTTTCAGGAGTCTGTTTTCATCTTTGCTTTATATATATTTTAAATTAAGTCTTCAAATAAATTTAGCACAGAGTGTTTTCTTACATCAAGTGAAAGTAAACAAAATACAATACATTCCAGTAGCACAGAAAGTTGTAGAGATACTTTAACTAAGGATCATCATCACTATTTTGAGGAAAAAAAAAAAGGGGGGGGAGAGCAACTTTGCCACAACATTTCTCTAAAGAAGGAATTCTTCAATACGCAAACCCTACAATGATTAACAAGATACTCTTTTGCTTATATATACATGTAATTTTATTCATGTAATAAAGTCATCAGAGCCTATGACCATGCCATACAGTGCTCCACAGAAAATTATTAAAATATCTTTAAACAAATCGAAACTATCAAGAGTCAATATTTACCTATTTCTACCCATTTAGGTTACAGTCGTCACCAAAAAAGTCAATGCTATGCAATAGGAAACGAGATGACATTAATGTAACAACTAGTAAGAGCAGAAAGAAATATTGCATTCTATAGGTCCTCCGACTAAAATGAGAAGTATAACCGATTAGTTCCTTCTCTCAAATAAGATTAATGGTGTGTTTGGACTGTAACATTTTAAAACACAAATACGTTCCGAAAACTGTTCTCTAAAGTGGCCAACATTACGATAACATTTAATAAATACGCTAAAGGATTTCTGGCTTCTTCTAAACCTATAAAAATCTGTCAAATCAAAATAAGTAATAAGAGATATCCAACTGAAAATGCAGGATATTTGTGTGCACGCACATTTCATTTGCCTTGGTAAACACACACACAGTCTCACCCAAATACTTCAAACTTTGACACTTTCCGATGAGGAAATGTCTGCAATGACCCTAATGATCTACCAGATGCATATGAAATTCAGTCTAAAAAGGACCAGATTTCGCTGAGGTTCAAAATAAGCAAACTTTCATATCTAGATAAAGCCTTTTTAATCAGACCTAAATTCCCACAATCTTACTTAAAAATAATCATAGCAAACAAACATCTGTAAAATCAATGCACGCAGCGTATTAATGTACGGAAAAACTTCATAGTCTACAAGAGGCCAGAAAGCGTTACGTAAAAGTGATTCAAAACAGAGAATTTACAGGTCTACACACCTGGAGAGCAACAGCACGAACACAGTTTGAAAAGCCATCATTCAGCGGCCACTAAAAGAGGATTTCAGCCTTGACTCTTGATAAACATACATTCCAAAGACAAACATAGCAAAAAAAAAAGTAAAAGAAGAAGTATCATTCCACGCAATAAATCCACGTTTATAGTTTATGCACTTGAGGGAGTAAATTTTCTACTTCCTCCTTTCCTCCTCTTAAAAAAAAAGAATAAACAAAATAAAATAAAACCCAACGTGGAGTTTACTGTAGAGTGACTAGAGTTACTGTTTTTCCCAGGCTTACGAGCACAATGAGGGGATGCACATTTCTGCGATTCTAACATTTGCGTGTCTAATACCAAGTAACCCAGCAAAAAGCCAAGACATTAAATTCTGTGGACGGCGTTTAGTTTCACGGATTTTCCTCTTGCCGCACCTTCAAAAGTTTCCTGCCAACCGGCGAAAACACAAGTAACTAACTGTTCATGAGATTACACTACACTTACAGCTCTGTTGCTGTTTGAAATGTATTTTATTTTCTTTATAGAATAACGGGTAATCTTTAAAATTGATTTTAGATGGTTTGAGGCATTACACCAGAGAAGTAATGAGCACTAATGTCAATGATATTGGACACAAATTCATTTTAGCTTTATTTCATGTCCAGTACAATTCTGCTAAGCCTTGAACTGCTAAAGCACTGTTATTAACTCAGCAGTAACCTAACACATGGAACAGCAAACAAAAGTGATAAGAGTACAGACTGATCAGGACCTCAAGGCTACTGTCCTTTTTCTGCAGCTATAATTCAATGTCCAATTTTACTTTACATTGGACTCATTATTTCACAGTAATTTTCTTTTCTGCTTCATAGTGCCATCTGGAGGTGAAAGGAGTGAAGAGAAACCAAGGCAAAGAAATGGAAAGATGTTCATACAGCTAATCACGTGTTTGTGTGTCTCTGTGTGTGTATATATATATATATGGTCATAAGGGAGCGAAGGGATCAAACACTCAATGCATTTTGCAAACCATTTAAAACCACGCTGAAAGCAAACATATGAACACCTTTCACCCAGTCATACCCTTGGAGCATTACTTCTTTCTTTTAATTAAGAAATAACTTTTGCTTTTCCCACCCCCTCTGAACCAACAGGTTAGATTGCTTTTTAATTGCATCCTTCAAGCGATCAAAATGAAAAATAAATTCTGTGCTATCTGTAAGCGTTATGGTTTTCTGTTCAAAACACTCCTTCCTTGAGGAAACAACCGTACATTTGTCAACAGATGTTACTCGTAGTATTAAGCACTGGTATAACAGTTGCTCTCCAGGGCTCTCGCTGTCCTGGGCACTCGCTGTGTGAAGGGTTGTACATCCAAAAAACCAGACTTGGCTCCAAGGACTTTCAATAGCAAAATTACAAAACACCACCTAACAAATTAAAAAGGCAAGAGGAAAGGCAGACGGACTGTCATCATACTGATACTCGGATGGTCTTAGCAGCGGCTGAACGCGTGCGCAGTTTCCACACAACCAGCAGCACTCCCGGTGCTTCTCCAACAGTTTTATTACAGCCCGTGTCAGTGCAAAGCTGCGGTTACAGCGATGTAAATCAGCTCTCGCTGCCGTGGCGCTAATGGAAGAGTCACGGCTCACGGTGATAATTCCTATAAACTGACTGGGCATATTGAAGAGAACAACAGACTTTCTCCACACGCCTGGAATAAGAACGAAAGGCTAAATCCTGCAAGTCTTGATCCCATCAGTAGTCATTACTTGTCAGAGATCTCACTCCTCTCGGCCAGATTGCTCACATGCATAATGACTACTTATGTGATTAAGGGGGCTGCAGGATAAGGCTCTACATTTGAATTAGAGATAATAAAATCATTATTTTTTTTATTCGCAGCCATGCAAATCTTTGTGTGTAAGCTTTCAGTAAACGCTCATGATCTCTAGACCTTTAAAGAAGCAGGGCTGAAAAATGTCACTTCACAACCAAAAGAAATAATACCATTTTTGAGGAAATGCTGGATACTGTACGCGGAGTATTTCTCCTTCTCCATGTTACGGCAAGAACATTTACAAAAGACAAAACATGTGTTTTGTCTTATTTGGACAAGGTCCAAAATCTGGTTTTCTTCAACATGATTTTATTAGGTATATTATACACTGTTCTGCTGGAGGAGAGCAACATATGGCTGAACAGTACAACTTAATCCTAACTAAAGATTTCCTGTATCTACTGTAACCTAATACAATGACAGATGCACACTTCCATGTGTGTGGAAGGTTAACACTCCGATTTCGTTTTCGACAAATTTACTCTGCCCATTTACATCATATCATAAGAGCAAGGGGAAGGAAAAAAAAAACCCACCCAACAAAAAAACCCAGGAGTTGAGAGGCGGGGGCTGACAGCCTGTGCTGTGGTGCCCTCTATTGAGCATCCAGCCCCTCAGCCCCAACCCACACCAAACAAAGCCCCAGTTTCCTCTTACAAAAAAAAAAAGCCAACTGTGTTTCCTCCTTCATTTTTAATAAGGGAGGAAATATTACTGAGAGTGAGCAACTGCAAAACAACTGTTGGGCATCCGATAATGCATACGTTTAAGAAAGGATTAAGCGACACGTGCCTGCTAGGCATTATTCACTTCACTCACCAGATAGGGAATATTACCAAGGTCGCATTGCAAAGTGGCAGCCACCACTCGCCCAAGGAGATCCCACTGGCCCCACGGCCACCCATCCTCGCACCTGAGCCCCAGCAAACTGGCACCCATCCCCTTTGGAGCCAACCTCCCGCTCTCCGCATCCCTGAGAGAGCACCTGGTGGAGTCACCTCCATGAAAGAGTCCTCCAACCCTGCACCAGCTCCCGCTTGTGGGACTGCGGTGGGGAAGGTGAGGAGGAGGGCGAAACCCCAGCCACCTCCAGAGAACGGCTCTGCCTTGGGCAGCTGCGGTTCGGGTGGCTTCCTCGCTCCAGCACCAAGCGAGCCCGACGCACGGCCACCCAGAGCAGTGACACTGCGGATGCTCTTCATCTCCTGTGGATCCGAACACTGCATTTCTCAAAACTCCTGGTATGTCTTCCACCCCATCAAACTGCGTGTTTGAAAACTAATTGAAGACTAATCCTTTTTCCCAAGCCACATGTTTTTTTTCTGGATCCAACTGTATTCAATAAAAAATGTCAGCAATTGGACCCAACTTCATTTAAAATGGCTTTGTTACTTAGTTTTCTAATAAGCAAACCCAAATGATCTTCTGTGAAGGTAATTTAAATCCCAAAGTTAAATGCGTGCAGCTACAAAGGGATGAAAGCAAAGAAGATCTTACAGAATCTAATATTATAAACTGGTGTTTTAATTTTGAACTCTAATTTAAGAATAAGCTTTTCCTATGAATTTCCAGACATCCTCAAAGGTATGCAGATACTCACCAGGAAAAACACATAATTTTCCTTATTCTTACACAGTAATTCATAATTGAAAAGGGGCTAGCTGACTTCCGTTAATGCAAATGGCCTCTTGAAATATTAAATTATGCCCAGACAAGAAGTGAGCTTTACAGCCCTTCATCACTCAGAGATAATAACCTGTAAGACAAGCAGGTCTTACCCTGCATTTGTGCAGTAAAGCCAAATCAAAATGGGACACCTGTTTCCAGATTTGACCAAGCTCTAGCACCTTGCTTTAGTGTCCAGCTGTTGGCCGAATTCTCACGCTACCGTGCTCAGCACGGAGAGGCTCCACAAAGGTTCTAAGTATGCAGCTTGTCCTGTGCTATCTTGTCCTGGAGCGACACATGAAGGAGGACAACAGAACTCCATAGCCATCCACATACAGGCAATACGGAGTTGCTCCCAGGGTCAGGAGCTGAACACCAGACAGCCTCCAGCCGTTCCATCCTTACTCCTCGGGCACATGGCTCCTGCCTGGGAAGACACTACAGCAACGGGCACAAACTGAGACTGGGAAAGATCTAAACTCCATTTCAGAGATGTCTTGGGTCCTGATAACCCCACAAGGCACTGAGTGCAGAGAGGGGCTGGGGTTCCCGACACCTGCACCGTACACGGGCGTTTTGAAAAACGTTACCTGAGAACCTCTCCCTCCACAGGTCCGCATAGGCTGGAATCCCATTTCTCCCCACTGGCATGAAGAAACAGCAGCGGGGCTGTGAGCTTGTGCACGGTGACTGCTGTCGCTGCTGGTGCGAACGGAGCACTCGGCTTTGCCATTCTGGGTTACACCATCCCACGCAACAACTTTCTAGCTCCTTTCCTACCCCCTTCCTAATACAGCAGGGAGGTCCCGCTGGGCTTCCCCCAGCGTTGCCACACTACAGAACGTGTAGCACCCAGACCTGGAGTTTGAGTAAAGTCAAGTGTGTTTGTGTGTGTATTTATACACACACACACACAAACACGCTTGCCAATGAATCCCACAAATTCAGAGAAAGAAATCATAACCTTTTGTTTTGCCTCAAAAAAAAAGGGGGGGGAGGGGGGGGGGGAGGAGAAAAAAGCATCATGGCAGCCCAGCAGAGCCAGTAAAAAGATCCCTTGTGTCAGGAGCAGCAGCAGAGAGGTGCCAGCCAGCAGAGGGCAATGGTAGAGCACATAAGGTGCCAAGCCAATTCATCACAACACAACTCTACCTCTGAAAATGCCTTCCCAACTGTTCCCCAGGGCTGAGAGAAAGCTGACACCTTTCTAAACAGCATCCAAGTTCAAACATTTAAATCATTACAACAGAGACGCCTCCTTCCCCCTACTCCTGGACTAACAGCGGCAAAGTAAAATGTTCCACATGCTGTCACTTTCTGCTGTCAGTACCCATCTAAGTCACAGACATCCACAAAACTGGGGAGTGAGGATGCGTTTTAAGAACCTACCTCTGCGTTTCACCTTCTGAAGCACAGATAGTGTTGTAAATATTTTTGATGCTGAAATACCGTACCTCGTTACCAGATTGGTCTCTTTGCCATTTTAAAATGAGCCATTTTGGAAACGCACTGCTCCATGGGGCAGCACAGCTAAGCTAGAACTGCTCAGACCCAGGGAACTGAACTACCATACCCTTTGGCTGACCATTAACGTTATCGCCTCTAGAAGCCCAGTCACACTGTTTCCCTGTCTTTCTTCCCTGAGGTGCAGAAAAAACCCTCCGATCCTTTTCTGCTTTCCCTTCCCTGTCGCATGTGCCTTTATCCAGTATTTATTTGCTATCCTTTTGGCCACAGATCCTATATAACTGCATACAGAAATTTTATTCCTGCAGCTCCTGCGGTTGTAAGCTGAAATATACCTCAGGACCAATGATTTCTTCCCTGTTAGGAAGGCTTATAATTATATCACACTGACTGGAAAAATAGCAGGTCCAATATTCCTCTACGCACTGACCACGAGGGTTAAAGCCTACTTAAATGATTTGCTTGTTTCCTTTGCTTATACCGTTCTGGTTCATGGAAACACTGATACTGGAGGAAGATGAACAGCCTCTGCTCAGTGTTTCCCCATGCCCTTACCCTCAGCATTGGCTAAAGACAGCCAACAAACGCACGCACAACTCCTGCCCTACCAGCTGCGAGCAGCCGGTTCTCACACCAGCAGTGCCAGGGTACCGCGAGAACGGCAGAGAAAGCAGAAAATTACACCAAGAGGGTCTCTGCCACTGCAGATGGTGATGCGGTTTTACAGCAGCGGAACTGGGGGATGCAGTACCGAAACTTGTGCAGCGCTCCCTTGTAAGGCAGGTCTGACTCCGGCTAAGGCTACACTGTTCCTTTACACTAACCCTTTACATAACCCCACAGGTGAATGATTTTATACAGATTGCAGCTGTACTGGGAGCCGTCACAGCTGCTAGAGCCCTTTTGTGTTAGTGGGACTGGTGAACAAAATAATTGGCATTATAGGAAATATCTGTGTTAGAAGACCTCAGCACAAAATTTTTCCAGGCTCCCAATGGTTTAGCCCACAAAGACACTGATTTTCCATTAAAATAAAAAGGGTGAAAAGTCTGTTTCTTTGATTGAGAATATCTAGCTCATTCTTGAAAACTAGAAATAGACATCACAGTGAAACATCCCCCAACCTTAGTACAAAATTGCAGAGTGACATAAATCCAAAACTATTAGTTATAACCAATGCAGTGAAACACAATGGAAAAGCCCCAGTTGACGTTTCCTTTCAACCAATAGAGCTGAAGTCACGTGTATGAAATATGACTTTGCAAATTAAAATAAGGCAGACGTGTAACATGTACAGATGACCACACGGTGGCTCTCAAGTACCAGAGATGAGCTATTTTAAACCAGAAAATTGATGACATCATAAAAATGTCAACATCTCTAGGATAGGCTGTACTTACTTTTCCAGGAATTCTTGCAGACCCTGCCGGCGATGGTCCACATGATGGGGATTGTTCATATTGAAAAAGGGAGTTTTAGATGGCAGTTCAGGTAACTGTCTATATAAACAAGAAGCAAATACACAGTTAAAACCAAACCTGGAACAGCTGAGAAAAATGCAGTAAGCAAATGCCAACCCAGAAATTCATAGGTCATGTTCCAGAAGCTCATGAAATGGAATTTGGGAACACGAGGTTGAGAAACTGGAGGGCTTCTCACACACCTCAAAGGGCAAAATAAATAAACCCATTTTTTCTGGTCCAGTTGTTATGCCTGTGTGCATGTCCAGCTGAGTCTCTGACAGTTCTTGCAGAACCTAAGCACATCCTAAATGTGCAGAGAGGAGGTACGTACACCTACACTAGATTGCTGTTTCTGCTACCTGTGCAGGAAACAGACCAAATCTGTTACAAATTAGAGGGGAGCTCACCAAACAAAGGCAAAAGCACATTCTTCTGCCTTTAAAGCAGAGAAAATGCCCTGTACAGAATAAACTTGTGGTAGTAAGAAACACAGGACACTTTCCAGCTCTGATTTCTGTAATTCTCAGTATTAAGATGAAACAGTCCTCCCCTTCCATGACTGACAGATTATTAAGTAGCCATATATAAAGTTGCTCACATAAGCACCGCATTGCTCTGAAGCCTCTGTCGAAGCCAAACGAATTCTCGAAAGCGTCGTCTAACACAGGATGTTTTCCTTGTAAAGCACATACTGTTTGTCTGTTGGGAAATAATAAACATTTTACTTTGTAAATCAGCTTAAGCTAAAGTGCAGGCATGGTATTAAAAACACATCTGAGATGCTAATCCCTGAGACACCACTGGAAAGCTTGACATGAACTCAGTTTAGGTTAAGGACTGTGCTTTATCTCAGACAGGACCGGTGACAGTTTCTGCTGCTTCTCAGGGAAATATTTTTCATCGCTTTTTTTCTCTTTAAAAGCAAGAGATCTGGATTACAGTACAACTTGCAATAACAGGAAAAAAGGTCTCAGAAAAGAGTTTCAGCAGATAATGCCAATCTTTGAGGGGGGGGAATCATGTTTAGCTTTTCTGGTTATAATCCTACAAACAGTTAGCCGTATAGTTCTTCCAGTGTGCAATCCTACTTAAATCAAAGAAACCAATGTGACTGTTCTCCGCAAGTAGCAGCATTTGGAAATTTTCCCGCAGAACGCTATTAGTCCACTAGAAAAATGCTGATTCATCAAAACAGAAACAATTCAGGGAAATTAAATGCTTTTACCAAATTTTCCTGTGGAGCATACTTAGGTGAAACCCCACCTACCAGAGAGGATTCCATTATAAATCCACCTGCAGGCCAACCCACCCTCGATCGCCTGCCAGGAGCCACAGCTCTTAGAGAGCAGATTGTAGGGGGCCCAAAGATGCCAGCTTTCTGGAATAGATCTGGGATACCTCAGTTTGAGGCCAAATGCTCTAGGTGCTGAGCAGAAGGGGAATCCTACTGGTGTAAGAGCCTAGCAGACCCAAGATTTTGAATCCATTAAGAAGCCTGAATGGTAGGACTGACCTAGAGAGTTGGTCTCAGAAAGCCCTGGCATTGTGCTGGCAGTAAGCTGAGCTGATGCTTATCAGCTTTAGAGGTGCCCAGTGCTGAGTCATATAACACTGGGTCTAAGTGACACTACCCCAACCTAGTAGCTGCTGGGAAAGCCAGTAATATTCTTCTATTCAGAAGCACCAATGCCTGTGAAACAGTCATACGGCACCCGCCCCGCCAAACCTACAGAATTTCTATTTACCAGAAGTCAAAAATATAATTGCTTTGGAACCAGTACTTAAACCACATCGCAAAATGTGAAAGTTTCACAGTTCTGATTCCCACAAAGGACAGAAGTACTTGTCACGACGGACATTTAACAAGCCATCATTTGACTGCTTGCTCTCATTATGCTGAATGCTTAACTCTCCCATACAGGAAGGAAATGCTTTCGGTCTTGTGCCAAGCATTAATCATGTAACTTGGTGCTCTCAAATTCTTCACCTGATACTTGACACACTTCACAAATTATTATTTTTTTTTACATTGCAATTAAAAATCCCTGGATCTAGATTTGGGAAATTAGGATAACTCCTTCTGTATGTCATCCACCAAAGAAGAATAATCAACGAAACAAAATTATGTATAGGACAGATTTAAGACACAAGAGAACAGTATATTTAAGTGCACTCCCATTAACATCTGGTAGACTACGATCATAAACCCAAATGTAGTTACTTAACATATCCAAGCACCACTTAGCATAATATGAATGTCAAGGTACACTGAAAACAACCACACTGCAGCAACCAAATAATGTGGAAAAAAAAAAAAGAACTCGGTAGAATTTAAAGTACAAATAACCAGTTAATTACTTGAAAAGAAAGTTGTTTTCCCATGAATACCTGAACACCAAACTTCTTCCACAATGCTAAGACATAACTGACTATGACAATCTTCTAGTTGATAAGTAAAGCTAGAAATAGTCTCTGCTGCAAAACATTGTGGAGTGCACATCTGCACACAATACACTCCCAGCCCTGCCACAGACCTTCTGCACCGCCTTTGGCCAACCCACCTTACCAGCTCCACTGTGTCTCAGTCGTTAAAAGGAGAATAATATCCTCCAGCCTACCAGAATGGGTGTAAAGAAATTCCATTAATACCCCAAAGAGAAGCCTGGCTTAGACAGAAACAGCAATAAGAGCCCAAAGAATCTGTGCTGATATTTTTTTTTATACTTACGTGAATAAATATCTCATAGTCTATGTAAGAATGCCATGAGTCTTCTTTTTGCATCCTGGGGTCTCGCACCAAGACAGTTACAAATTCCTGCAAGTGCATAATAAAAATCAAGCAATTAATTTCAGGAGACAAAGAGAGCCTGAAAGACTCTCTTGATTGCTCTGCTGTTCCACAAACTACTGTGCTCGGATTAAAAGCTGAACTGCTGTTTTATTGAATTTTGCAACCCTATAAAAGGAGAAGCAAAAAGCAATGAATCATCTGAGCTACACCACATGTCTGGGAAATTCCTTGCCAAACTGCTAGCTGAAAAGGACTATTTCAGATTAAGCAATACTGCGAGAAGTCATACATGTTTCATGCATGGGAGATTCAGTGATTTCAGTAGCTACAAACTAAAAACCTAATATTCAAAGTCATATATGTAAAAGAGAACTAGGCAGGTATTTTAGGCTTTTCCCACCCTCTCAGTCAACATTCACAAAGAATGTGTTACAAACCTGTTACATGTACTCAATACATACATATAGCATTTTATTTGCTCCTATATTTCTTTTGTCGTCATACCCATGGTTTTTTTAGTCAAGTATTTATACCCATTGATTTCACGGATCTGGTGTAAGTGTTCAATACTTCCACAAGGAGCTGAAGAAACACCTTTTTTCTATGCCCCAAATGACTCGCTCCTGCCCAGTAGAAAAGGACGTGCCACTATTAATTGCCCCGGACACAGATTCACCACAGGGAATTCAAGGTCTCAAGCCTAGTGTCCCAGATGCTGTGTGGAAGGAGATGAATCCTCCTCTGCTACATACGCTTCCTGATACACCAAGGACTTAACCCACAGAGTACACCCGAGGATGCAGGACCTGGGCACTGCTATCCCAGTCTGCCCATCACCCTGCCCAAGGAAGCAACACGCTCTGCAGCGTGGCTGTAACTCCCCATTTTGGGGGGACAACGATATAGAGTATTTGTGGTAGAAGTTGTTGTATATAGTCTATTCCCTTTTAATTCCTACATTTATGTAATACTTTAGAGGGATCCCAAAGGAGCGCGAGAGGCCTGTGGGCATTACTGCCATGTAACTGGGCATCACCAAGTGGGATTGGAAGAGGCTGAAGAACTACATGCTTCCAAATATCCTTAGCTAATGACCACGTGAAAACTTGTATCATGTTTAAAAAAGAAAAACAACCAAAAAAACAACCAAACCAAACCGCCTGGTAAATCTATATGTTCACACTGAGATGGAAAAGGTCTCTTTAAAATCCAAAGGTTGAAAGCGTGCGTAACTACCTGCTATTTCCCAAGGCAACTAATAGGCTGCCCTACTTCTGTTGCTTAAATAAGCTATTCACCCAAAGAGCTAAGCCAACCACTTAAATAATGACTCAGTTAAAGAAAACCGTATCATTTTAAGCTGTGGATATATTCCCCCTGAGAGGAAGGCACTGCACAAGATCTCCAGGCACAAGAATTGACTGTGGGAGGAGTGACAGCATCTCTGGTAAATAACATGCTTTTTTAGTATGACTTTGCATAAACCAAGAAATCTTGAACTAGGAAGCTCTCCAAACGTGTCTCTCCGTGCCCAAACCACAGATGTCAGAAAAGAAACCTTTACTCTTCAGCCAAGTCTTCTCCCCCCACCCCACACACTTCAGCGTGCCACCAGCAACCTTCAACGGACCAACAGGAGAACAATGACAACCTTGGACAGAAAAGATTTTTATTTTTTTTCCTGAACAGTCATTGCACTCTGCACATGGCAGGGAGGCATTCACGGTCTGGAATAAATCATTTACCACACTGATTTCCAGGCGGTACTGCTTCAGGGATAGGCAGCCTGTAGGATACAGCCCATGGTTTCATCTGCCTTAGCCCTGCTCCCAGTCACAGGGGCGTTTTCTGCATCATTGCTGGAAACCCTTTTAGTGTGTGTCACAAGCACCTTGCCAAAGAAAGCCCGTTTGAGAGGATCCTGCCACCTCTGCCACTTCTTTCCTCACTGAAGAGCACCAGAGGCCCGATTGTCCTCCACAGCTCTTTAACCTCATGCAAACGTGGCATAAGAGGAACAAACAAACAGAGCGGTAATCACTTCTACCAGCTGAGGGCCATGCCTTTGCTTCTACAAAAGCACCAGTGGGAGGCATGAAGAAGTTATTCCCCCTCCTGAGCCATGCGCTGAACAAAGGAGAGGAAACCATTTTTCAGTTGTTTTTTCGGCCTGCATCACTGTCTATCCTATTTAGCATACATATACAGACATAGCGTACTTTTGGACCCACTGTAACATCTTCTCATATCCATAGCCTTACCTTCTCCCAAGTTTTTGTCTTCCCCATCCTCCTACTTCCCCCCCTCTCACTCTTCCCCAGAGCTGGAACCATTTCTCCTAAGCATATTTTCTTTTCTTTCCTGACCACTAAATGCATCAGTCCTGCAAGTGGAAGAAGGGGAATTATGCCAGGAACCTTCAAACGGGGCACCTTTCTCCTCTCCCCTCCAACTGCTGCAGCCCAGGAGTCACAACCGTGCGGAGCCTGCTCATAACCTAACCTCAGTCCCCTTCCCCTCATCCACTGCCACACAGGCTTCTCGTTGCCCTTCCTTTTGTCCAAGTTCCCCAAATTACTTCATTTCCAAATAACCTTCTGTAACCCTCTCCTTTGTACAGAATCAAAATAATCGTTGAAGTAAAATGCTTCTTTCAACCTCCATTATACCAAATTATTATGATAAGAAGCTGCATTAGCTACACTAACCATTTAATTTACCTTGCAAATCATCCCAGACCACGTGATATACACACACACAAAAAAACCCTGTATACTTTTAATTTCCGATTAAATAGTCACAGAGTTTCAATACTGAGGAAGTCGAGCACCCTTCAGACTCTACCTATAGAAGAAGGGGGACCTGCTGTACATGCCGTGGCAGGCAGGTCTCCAGGCAGTATATCACTGAGACAAGAGTGACAGTTATCTGCAGCACAGCAGAGCACCTCAGCAAACCGCAACCCTCACACACAGCCAGTGTCAGCTCCGACCTGAAACAGCAGGATTTCAGCAGAAGACTGGGTGTTGGGTTTTTTTTTTCCCCCCTTCCCTTATTTACCAAAGAATAGAGGGGCTGAGTTCATAATGAAGCAAGATAAACATTAAGCAACTAAAAAAACAAACCAGAAATGTACACCCTTTCTCAAGATCTCTGGTTACTTCCCCTATAAACATCTTGAATACAGTAAGTGTTAATCCCAATTCCCATTACAGTTTTTGCTGCTCTGAAACAGTGGCGTCGCACACGTAGACCACCCCTTCTCTTTCGACTTTTAAGCCTTCTCCAGGATACAAGACCCCACTGGGACAACAATATTGATTTAATCAAAGCAGCTCTAACTGCCCAGTATAGATGTAGATACACTGCCATAAAAGGTGCTTATGCCTCCCTGTTGCTATAAAAGTAGGCTTTTAAAGGCCAATATTCACATACAGGCTATGCTAAGGTCCAAGCAGAGCTAGGTGGCAGAATACTCCTCTGGGAGATCACTGTTGCATGCTCGGTCCATCCTACGTTCACTGGTCACAAACAGTCACCAGTGCACAGCAGTTTTGGGTAATAATTGTCTTTCTCCTCTGTATATACTCCCCTCCCTCCCCATCTTGCTATGAAAATTAGGATACCCTCAACAGACATGTCTATCTTCAAGCAACGCACTTCTCACCTACAGGAGGTGAGACTGACCTCTTCCTCCCACAGCCTACATGAAGACTAACGTCATCTTTTGTCACAAGACTGCACTGCAGCCCAGACGTACAACCCAGCAAGCAGAGCCCAAAGACTCTCAAGGTTTCAGGGACTTTTTACTTTCATCAGCTGCAATCCTTTTCAAGGTGTCTTCTTCCCCCTCCCACCCAGTTCTGCTTGTTTTTTCCAGAATTGCAGATCTAGATATTAGGCCACATTATATATACTTTCTCTTTCAGTGTGTGGGGGTTTTTTTGTTTGTTTTTTGGTGGTTTTTTTTTTTAATTGAGGGGCACGATACATGCATGTTTATCATGCATTCAAAAACTGTATGTTTCCTGTAACGCCTCAGTGCAACAACTCTCTCAAAACCAGAACTGACTGCTGACAGCTCAAAGTATCCAAGCTTGGTCGTGGAAGCCTATTGCACTGGGAATACAGGCTCAACAGAAAGCTGCTGGAGAAAGCGGCATCACCATTTATTCCTTCTCCCTGGAAATAGCTCAATTCATAAGCAAAACGTTGCCTATCCAAACTGCTAGCACTCTAGCTTTGATATGGGTCACAGTAGCCATGCTGGCCCAAACACAGAATGGTTTAGGTTGAAAGAGACCTTGAAGATCATCGAGTTCCAACCCCCCTGCCATGGGCAGGGACACCTCCCACTAGACCAGGTTGCTCAAAGCCCCATCCAGCCCGGCCCTAAACACCTCCACAGATGGAGCTTCCACAACTTCTCTGGGCAACCTGTTCCAGTGACTCACCACCCTCAAAGTGAAAAATTTCTTCCTAATATCTAATCTAAATCTACTTTCTTCCAGTTTGAAGCCATTCCCCCTCGTCCTATCACTACATGCCCTTGTAAAAAGTCCTTCCCCAGCTCTCCTGTAGGCCCCCTTTAGGTACTGGAAGGCCNCCATCCCATCCCTCTGATCATCTTCATGGCCCTCCTCTGGACCTGCTCCAACACATCCATGTCTTTCCTATGTTGGGGGCTCCAGAGCTGGACACAGTACTCCAGGTGGGGTCTCAGAGTAGAGTAGAGGGACAGAATCACCTCCCTCACATCCTCATGGAGAACTTCAAACCTGCCCCAAAAGTCATCGTAACTACTACAAATAGCAGTCGTAACTACTTAACAAGCAGGAATCAGCAGAGCAGCTTCTCTGGTTGGATGTGCCTTTTAATTCCTGGCTAGAACGGCTGTGATTTCTGTGCCAGCTAGTTCAGGCATGGATGGCATTGGTGGCATTTTGCTACCCTGTCCTCAAGGCCTGCAGCAGTCCAAGTAGTTTGGGTCACATATAAATGAAAAATGGCCAAAGTGACCCCCAAGCCTGATTTACACTTACTCCTTCACAGTGACAGTCCTACGCAAAGAACATGAGCGCTGACAGCAGAGGAAAGGGCAGCACTGAGGTCACATAGACACAAGCACAGAAAACTGAAACGTTCCCATTTGGATTTACCTCAAAAGGAAGAATATAGCATAAAAAGCAGCTGAAGCAAACACAAAAAGTCTTTATCTTCCCCCCCCTCCTTCCCCTCTCCTCCTTTCTCCTGTTGGAAATATTTTGGCAAAATGCAATGGATTGCTCAGAGACAAGGATAAGCCAGAAGCTCTACTATATAGAATTTGACCACAAAAACTATGTTTCTGAGAAGTCTGGTTTTAACATTTTCCTATTAAGAAAATAGGAAATCTGACATGGAAACAACTATTTTTAATATGGGAAAAAAAAAATCTACCACAAGGAAGACGAATAAAAATAATCTCACATTGGATGATTATTTGCATTAATCATTCCAGCTGCATTTTAATTCAAATCTCTATGCCCAGGACCATATCAGCTGATAACCTCATGCTCCACGGTGCCACTGTTACACATCTGATTAGTCAATAACCCCCAAAGAGTCATTTTCCACAAAGCTTCCGAGAAAAACAAGAGTTTCCCATCAGGTTGCCTATTAGTAAAAGGATCAACCACAAAGGACATGGGGCTTTTCACGCTAAGCGCGTTGGCATCTTTACCCCATGCACACTGAGTAGATAAGAGACTGACTAGATAAGACACTGAGCTGATAAGAGACTAACTGCTGAGACAAAATAATTTGTTGAAACTTTTGGTGTTCATTGGGACTCAGCAAAAGAGAACGTGCAAGCGTGACTCTTGTGGTCCATGCATCTGGTAATCAGAGTTCAGACCCAGCTCCAACCACTATGTCCTACAAAATACCTGAAGACTGATGGAAAGAAGACTGAAATCCAAGCCCTCCTCTCCTGTCTCAGTGTCTCAGCCCCCTATGCACAGAGTGACTTATTCCCCCTCTCTCTGATCCAATGAATATTTGATTCTTCCATCAAACTTTAACAGAAGGAATTGGCACTGCATCACTCCAGAATATTCTGTAGCCCGGCAATTAAAAGCATGAAGAATACAACCAATCTTTCCTTGTCCATGTGAACCTTAATGAAATTCAATCCACAACCCCCAAAGTAAAATCCTTTTTTTATTAAAGATCAGACATAACTTACTTGTTTTTCATGTTTTGGTGTCATCTTCCCTGGTTTGTATTAAAATAAAAATCAACCTGAAAAAAAAAACCAAACAAAACAGACATCAGATTGACATTTAGTAATTATTTGAAGGTCATTATCACTTTTGCTAGACATTAGTAGAGAGTGGAAAGAGTTAGGCTCAGTGCCATATATGAGAAAACATGCTTGCATTAACTAGATCTAAGAATTTGTTAATTTCTTTTTTTAAAAATCCCATTTTAGAAGCACTGGGTTAGTCCCCTTCTGGGGATATTTGTCATACATGACACTCCAGCGATGCCTGTCCATCTCTGGAAGTCAGTGGTTTTCTTTATTGCTCCCAGAGCCGCCCTGGGGCTCATCCTTGCACCCACCTCCCCAGAGCCCCCCGCAGCCAGCATCCCCCGAGCACTAACACAGCCCGGGCGGCACTGCCTGTGCCTTTCTCCCAAGCACAGCTCTGCGTCACTGTGGCCAAGGTCTGGGAGACACTAAAACACCTCGAGTCAGCAGAATCAAAAGCCCCTCACAACCGTTTCTCTGCAACGGAGATAAGCGGAGAGGCAAACTGTTTGGATCCTGCAGGCTGGCAAAAACTCGGGCTAAATTTCACAGCGTCCGTGGTTTTTAAAACCTCCAGGTAGGGAAGTGTATAATTAGACCAAATGAAAAAAAAATCCCATCATTAACCTATGTTTTAAACCTACTCTTTCAATGGAAATCCCAATAAATTTTTAACTGCCTCTGCAGCCCCGTAAACCAGCCGGTTTGCTCAGGACAGGCACCCACATGGGAAGAGCGGGGCAGCTTTATTCACTTGTGAGCTTACACACACACCGCCTGCCTAAAAACAACCTCCAACGGGAAAACGATTTGCAATTTGCCTTTCCCTTTTACCTCTCCCATGTGCCACCCAGCCACTGCCAGCTAACACCTACATTGACCCCCAGCCACAAAAGCATCCTACTGCTTCCACAGCTTTTAAACATCGTCATCCTCCTCTCTCCAAACCGAGAGGACCCAAGCGGGGTCCCTCCTTCACCCCACGAGTACAACACCCGACGCTGGCCCCAGGGTGAGGATAGATGCCACTCGAGCAGAAGCAGCTGAGCAAAATCCTTGCATTGGAAAAGGTGGATTTACAGCTTTCTTCAGCAATCCTCAGCAGCTGCTGTCAACCCGCTGCAAAACCCTCACGTGGGACAAGGGAAGGCGCATCGCTACCTTTTGCGGAGGTGGTTTGCTAAGGTTTAGCGATACAGAGATTGGAGCTGCTGTTGTAATTATACAGCTATATATTCAGGTCAAGCCCAGCCAAGGGCTCCTGGACACCCCACGCCTGCCCAATGCCTCTAAACACGCCTAAATTTCAAATTACAACCCCACCTATTTTAATAAAACAGAGCACAAAGACAAGCACAGACGTAATTCTTTGACCAGGAAATTATTTTGGAACAAATACACCTTTGTCGAATTTCTATAGGATCAATTATACCAAAAATAGGATACTCCGTCTCCAAGTAGAGATGTCCATACACAGGACTTCAAACATCCTAAACAGTGCCATCAGTACAGTTCCCATCTCCGTAAACATAAGGCTGCCATTTCACTTCTGTAGCTAGGACGGCCCTGATAAAAGCACAGAGGAATATAAAAAACACACTCCCAATAAATTTTCTTTTTTTTTTTTTAACTCCATGTATTTATGCCCAACTGGCGTATATACTCAGGGCTGAAGGCGCAGAAGAGCATCGCAGCCCAGAAGGCCAACCGCATCCTGGGCTGCATCAAAAGAAGTGTGGCCAGCAGGGCGAGGGAGGTGATTCTGCCCCTCTACTCCACTCTCGTGAGACCCCACCTGGAGCACTGCGTCCAGCTCTGGAGTCCCCAACATAAGAAGGACATGGACCTGCTGGAGCGTGTCCAGAGGAGGGCCACGAGGATGATCCGAGGGCTGGAGCACCTCTCCTATGAGGAGAGGCTGAAAGAGTTGGGGCTGTTCAGCCTGGAGAAGAGAAGGCTCCGGGGAGATCTTATTGCGGCCTTCCAGTACCTAAAGGGGGCCTACAGGAGAGCTGGGGAAGGACTTTTTACTAGGGCATGTAGTGATAGGACGAGGGGGAATGGCTTCAAACTGGAAGAGGACAGGTTTAGATTGAACATTAGGAAGAAGTTTTTCACTTTGAGGGTGGTGAGGCACTGGAACAGGTTGCCCCGAGAGGTTGTTGAGGCCCCATCCCTGGAGGTGTTCAAGGCCAGGCTGGACGTGGCCTTGGGCAGCCTTGTCTAGTGGGAGGTGTCCCTGCCTATGGCAGGGGGGTTGGAACTCGATGATCTTCAAGGTCCTTTCCAACCTAAACCATTCTATGATTCTTGCCGCACAGGCTCAGCAGCGCCAAGCAGCTCTGCAAGGAGGGTGGGGGGTGGGGGCAAGAATTTGGCTGCAGAGTTATCACTGCTGCTAATACGGAAGTACATCAGGAGCTTCCCCTCAGGTGAGACAAATGGCTTTAACCTCTCAGGTGAACGCAAGCCCACACCGCAGAAAACTCTGCGCAGGGCTCAGGCTGTTAGAAGAGGGTTTTGTCTGCTATCTCTCCCCGTTGGGTGCAGATGGAAATCTATATAGTTGGGAGGTGACAGGGGCGGTGTGTTTGACCCCTTTCTGCTCTGGTTAAATGTATTGTGTTTTTTTAAAAAAATCTTTTTTTTTTTTCTCCCAGTTATTTATTCTATCAGATGCTGCAGCTTCTTTCTCTCCTGTCTCTTAACTGATTTAAGTAAGAAATTATACAAGCCCAAAATATCTCATTCCTGACACTGCTGGTGAATGACAGGGCTGCAATAACACATTTCATTTTGTCGTCTGTTTTTCTAAAGACCGAGTTATGTGCTGGTGCAGGTTAGAAAGAACAGTTTAAACTCCAAACAGCCCTGGTGGTTTTAAATATGTTATGACTAAAATGAATATTTCAGCACCAAAACCGGACCTAAAATACTCAAGATACATCATTTTTTCATTAAGTAATTAAAAAAGAAAAAGGAAATACAAGCTACCTTTTCCACTGACTTCAAGTCCGAGATCTCCCCAGTCACGCTGCAGCCACTCGCAAACATACTGAATGCAGTACTCTGTCTGGTAGCAAGACATTTATTTTGGGACTTCTTTAAGCCATGTAGAAGCCAGTGAAGCAGAACAGTTCAACTGTCTGCTTAGGAAGATGCCATTTTATCTTTAGAAAAACCCTACCCAAAATACTGGTGACACAGAAAAGCAGCCTTCAGAAGCCAAACAGAAGGTTGCTGGTCTTTTTACTCATAAAAAAAAAAAATTCCATTGACAGAGAAATGAACCAGTGCTGGGAAAAAGAATCAAAAAAGGCAGCGATAGATCTGTAATCTTGATAAGATGTTCTCTACTGTGACTGGAAAAAAAAGCCCCATTGCTTTGAGTAAGTTTTTGTTCTGCTTCTGATCTATTATCAGGCTGAAGATTTTCTTTTTTATTATTATTACTGTCATATACTTAATATAACACCTGCTCCTTGCAGTACATATTTTTGACAGTTCTTAATTGCATAACCAACGAAACCACCAGGGAACAGCTCCACAACTGCCAACAACAACAACCCAAAGCAAAAAGATTACGTAGGATGACTTGTCATACTTCCTGCAGCCTAAAAAAAAAAAAAAAACAAGGGGGGGAAAAAAAACCCAAACCCACGTACTACAGTGCTTTCCTTAGACATAATAAATACTATTAAGTATTATATTTTTTCATATTTTGGAGTTTTATATTTGAAAATCTAAATTATAACAGATTATTTAATATTACTAGGGGAATACCTATTTATCATGCAAAAGGACTGCTCTTAAAGGAGGAAGTAACTTCTCCCCTACATCCCCGAAATGAAAGATGAAAACTCAAGCAGTACCACAGACAAAACCCATGACAATTTGCTGTAACAACAGCACAAACAAACGCGAGCCCTCCCGGCCACCTCATTAGTAGCTGTGTTTAGCTGCACTGAAATTTTATGATTTCAGTCGTTGCTGGGCAGTGGCCTAAGCAATGTCCTTGTCTGCTCTGGGAGCGGTCACAGATTCCACATGGCCAGTGTTTCCCCTCAAACAATTAAATGTTGATCTTCAGCTCAAGAATTATCCATCCACCCACCTTTGGTTATTTCTAAACCTAGAACTAAACAGCCACCTTCAAGCTTTAATGGGGAAAGAGTGATTTATCTTTAGACCTTGGTGATGACTGAAAGTCCTATCCAGCCACAAGGAAAGTCCTCAGCTGCACTTTCAAGGAATTTGGGATAGGATAATGCAAATTTCTTTTGGGAAGCATTTATTGTATTTGCAGAAGCCTCAGGTTCTGGACTAATTCTGAAAGGTCAGTCACTGGCAGGGAAAAATCACTGCTGGGGAAAGAGCATGTCCTGCATGGAGCAGAAGACCTGAGAGACGCCTGTCCCACTGCTGTTGCAAGGGAGAAGAAAACACAGGAGGCTAAATCCCCACTTCATACTAACCCACAGCTAGTCAGAGGCATGGACGAAATATTAGTATAGGTTTCAAATGGAAAGATTACAAGTGGCAGAAAGCAATGTTAACTTGTTTATGGAACAAAGCTGCCTGAGATCATAAGACCAGCCATACTGTATATATCAATGGGAAGGTCCATCTAGTCCAGTAGTGACTTAGATGGTGACTCATACTGGAACATTAGAGTATAAGAAACAGGCAAAGTTTTGAGTGCTTATTGCCCAGTTTTGAAGAAAATAATGTGAAAACTATATATAGGTATCATACATTTATACATATAAAACATACCATTCTGTGATGGCAAACTAACCACATCATAACACAGCCTGGCATTTACAGGAATTGGGTATGTGGCCATCATGGAACTACTGCTCTTGTTGATGGGAAAAATCTTATTCAAATGCTGTTCCCCAAGCCAGGACTTCCACTCAATCCAGAGTAATTCCGCCTCAGCGTAAGCGGGTGCCTTCTACTTCACTTGATCCAGCTTAATACGTGGATTCAACTGAACTGGGCTCATCAGAAGAGTCATGAGTTCCCTTCTGTCCCTCACTGCTCGTGAACAGGACGGTGAGGACCGTAACTCTAGACTTTGCAGGTCACAGAGCATCCTTCCTTCTTTCATCTACCCTATTTCATCTATCCATCTGCTTCGCCTTCCCTCAGCAAATCACCGTAAGGGTCCACTCATCAGACATGAAAAGAATATGAAAGACCTCAGCATTTTCATCTAAACTCTGCATGGCACTCGGGTATCTGCAGACTGCTTAGTGAAGTCAACAAAATAAAGTACCCCTTGAGCGAATCCATCTCGCTTTCCAGGCCCAAGGTACCCATTTCACCGGTGGTGTTTTACAGTTGCAGCAGAACTGCTTCGTTGCTGAGCAGAAAACAAGCACACTATCTAAATTGCTTTTAAAAGAACAAGAGCTTTCCAAACCACTGACAGAATTCACACACCTTCCCTCCAACCACAGCGCTACGCAGAAACGCGCTGCCAGAAATCATGCCTTTGAGGCTGCAGGTGATATTCTGACTTCCAGCTGCCGCTGCCAAGATGCTTCATTAACTACTCCTTTCCTACAGGATTTTACTCCTTTTGGTTGCTAAATGCTTGGTTATGGCCACCAGGTATAAGACAGCTCCTCTTTAAGCACTATGTCATCATTTTTCCCCAATCAGCTATTCCTTTGTGTTGCAATCTTCCTAGTTATTAAAATCTGTTTTATCAAGAGAATGAAGTCAGTCCATTTGAAAAAACAAAACCAAAACCAAACTATCAAAGAAATTTTCATTCATTTCAGAGGAACTTGAGAATCAAAGAATTGATCAAACATAAAAATTCCCCTCTCCCCTCCAAAATGCCTACATTATGTGGATTACAGTGTCAGGTGTGGGTCACAGATTTCCAATTACAGTGGTATTATACCACACTTCGAATTCCCTCAATTTAGTACCACGTTGCTGGACAAGCAGCATGACTCACAGGCCAAGCCTCTCTGAAACCTCTAAAAGCCTAAAGATAAACAAGGAAGAAGTACTAAGAAATCTATTCACAGCAGGAGAGAGCATCAAATGTTTCTTCACTTTTCTTTTCTTCCCCCCCCTCCAGTCCCAAATTGCAGACGTATGCTCAACCAAAGGACTTCATGTTCGTTCTGCAGTTTCGGTGCGTTGCTGATTCCAGAGCAACTACTACTTTGGTTTTCTCGCATTAGAAAATACCAGTAAGGCGAACGCTGGCAGCTTGGGCTTTTAGGCAATGACTAGAGAACGGTAATTGTGGGTCAAGATACTGAAAGAACAGTACGTGCCAGTCTTCATCATGGTAATTAGTTATTACTCAGGGCTGACGCTTGCCACAGCTTCTGCAGACAACCCAGAGACCACTCAAAACTCTCCTGCAGCTCCGGCTCCTGTGTTCTCCAGGCAGCCCGTCAAGCTGGTCAGCCACATGAGCCTGCCTTTGTTACTCTTTCCAAATATTACGGTGTATAATAAGTAGCTTAAACTATGCTACGTGATTTTGTAGCGTGAATAATTGCAGGTTTTGTTGCTAGGGCAGAAGGCCAACAAAGAGACGAGGCATTCTTTGAAGGGGAGCATTGGTGACCTCTGAGGTGAAGTTCCAGTAAGAACACTTGCTCCAGAGAACTTATGAGATCCCTTGAGCGAGGAGAAACCAATTCCAGAAACAGCAGCAAGCTTGGCAATCTGGCAAATTCAATCATCTTTCCAACTGCAGCCATACTCAATGTGGAAAATATCGGATACACACAGGGCTTCTTACGGATACCTACATAAACAGGGCACACCACTGGCAATAAAAAACACCTTTGAGAACAAAGGGAAAGAAGCAAGTAACTTCCAAGCTAAAACCACCTGCTGACATAGCACCCCAGTACTTTCCAAGTCAAAGTTCTGTTCAGTTACAAAAGTGACGAGTGAAGATGTGCATGTGCACACACAAACCATACACCAACGAGAACCGGCAATATAAAAGTCACCCACAGACTGATAAGCCACCCCTAGATGTTTTTATGTGATGCCAGTTACAAACAACAGATCAGACAGCTGTTACTTTTACCAGCTGGATTACAAACTAAAAAGAAGGGATTTGCAAGTAGAGACTGAAGTATCAGCATTTCAGAACACTGATTAAAAACCTAAGAAAAATCTTAAATGCTGCTTCTGAAGGGGGGGGTTATGTTCAGAGAATGTATGTTTTTCTTTCTTCCAAAACTTCATGTTTCTAACAGGAATTAAATATTTCATTGCATTAAATCGAATTAAATTGCCCTAAAAATACTATCTTGCCCAAGGTATCTCTCTGTATTAACTAATTTTTACTTACCACGGGAAGAGAAGGGCTGATGGAAGCTGTATCTTCACTGCTGAGTAAGCAGAGCAAGCGTCAGCAAATGCCGCGCAGTCTTATTGCAACATTTCTTTCTCAGTCTCTCAAACACAGAGGCTGACATCACCTGACCCGTTTCTTCCCGACTCATCCCCTGGAACATTTTGAATCTCACGTGCCACAAATGTCTTCCCCCCCCCCCATTTCAAACTCTTTGAATTTATGATCTGATTTTTCTCTGCTGCCGGAATTGCTGTTACTTAGCACTGCGTGGTTTAGGTTGGCTTTCTTCCTGCTGCGGATTTCCTTATTCTACCCAAAACAGCTATTTTTGTGACGTGCTACCTGGTCTCATCTAGGAAGTGCGAGTGCTCGGTCTCGTCCCCAGAGAGGAAAGTGAAGCAAAAGTGATAGTCTCGGCCATAACCACAACATTAGAAGTCCCAGTATCATGATGTGCGTCTGGGGAGAAGGCTGGGAAAGACCGAGCACAGATACAGTCAAAAATTAAATTAATAGTTAAGTAATAACATCCTGAGACAGATCGATCCTAAGCAGTCTCTATAACTGCAGCTCAAAACAGTGGGGAAGATGGGAAATATTGCAGTCAACACAGCACGCTCACCTAGCATTTTCATAGAATACCCGGTTGGAAGGGACCTCGGGGATCATCTGGTCCAACCTTTCTTGGCAAAAGCCCCGTCTAGACAAGATGGCCCAGCATCCTGTCCAGCTGAATCTTAAAAGTATCCAATAACGGGGAATCCACCACTCCCCTGGGAAGATTATTCCAGAGGCTGAGTGTTCTCATTGTGAAAAATTTTCCTCTTGTGTCCGATCAGAATCTCCCCAGGAGTAACTTGTACCCATCACCCCTTGTCTTTTCCATGTGACTCCTTGCAAGAATGGAGTCTCCATCTTCTTTGTAGCCACCCTTGAAACACTGAAACATGGTGATAAGATCTCCCTTAAGCCTTCTTTTCTCAAGGCGGAACAAACTCAAAACCCCATTTTGATGAACTCCGTTCAAACTGTTTCTTGGGTCTTTCAAGTTGACCAAGCCCATGAGGGATCATTACAACGGTCAAGCTGGATCAGATGCCCAGTGTCTCACACAATGGCAATTCACTCTTCAGGCTCTCTTCCCCTGAAGAATACATCAGGAGCCCCACTGTTACCGCAAATCTTAATCTGTGTAGCCGCATCTATATATCGCACTAGTTTCTGAGCTGGATCTATCAACAGTTAAATTAACCATTTAGGAATGTATTAACAGTGAATTCAACTGGGCAGCTTGCATGTTCAACACGCTTTGTTCCCTTTCTGAGGTAGCCCGTGCCAGTGGCATGAAAACAATATTTTGGAAGTAAATAGCTTCTAAATAGCGTTACTCATTACTGAAGCAGACAATTCTGAGGAACAAACAGCATTTGGCAGGAGGAACTTTTCATGAGACTGACCAGTAAGAAAATCAGGCTGAAAATCAGTGATTTATCCATATGCCTGGATTTTCTGCCTCTCATTTCTTTTGTGCCTGCTAAATGTTAAGATGTGATTTTGGTTACTTTCACCCCAATTATGGACCCCACTGCTGCACCATGACTTCATAAGACTGGCACCAGCCCTCGGCCAACTTTCAGCACAGGAGGCAGATTTCTGTTATGGAAAACTCCTTTCAGAAGTTGTGAGAAAACAGCAGGAGACATGACAAACACACAATAATAGGAGGAAGAAAAGAGAAGCAGCACTTGGGTTTGACTGCCCTGCCATCACAGATCAAGATCAAGCAGCAAGAGGAGCAAAAGTAGAAAACTTCATGCTTGCAGGACAAATATGGCCCACAGCTTGCTTCCCCAGTGCCCAAAGGCACGTGATGTTTTTCCAACAATGAATTCAAGTAAACCACTAAGTGGTCTGAAGGACTTTTTCTGCCTTCAGCAGGAGAAAGACTTCCCACTCACGGAGCAGATGCTGCCTAAATGAACACAATGCAAGATTTAAGTTAATTTTAAGCCTGGTCAGTTCGGACTGTATTACAAGCCAATGGGAAAACAACAGACCAAGAAGAAACTGGTTTAAGTTTGTGTTGGTTAAGTAAGGCTTATTCCAGGTTCACTTAAATACATTTACTTCATACCAGAAAAACCCCACAACGCAGTCTTAAAACAGAAGAAGTGTCAATTTATATCATCACACCATTAGCAAAACCAGTTGAAACCTACACATTATGTATGGACATATTTAAAATCCTACTTTGTTGTCCTACGGGCAAATCTGTAATAAACATCTATCATACGGCTGCTGGGACCTGACAACTACCAAGAGATCTTCTCCAGCTTTACCATTTTGCAGAAACACAACAATGCTGCAGGGACGATGGCTTTTCAGTCCAAGGCTACACACGCATCTCAGAACAAAATTGCAATCAAGGCAACCCGATGAAATGAACAGCCAGATGAGGCAGGAGCAGAAGATGATTAGGGGATTGGAACATCTCTCTTACGAGGAAAGGCTGAGGGACCTGGGTCTTTTTAGTCTAGAGAGAAGACGACTAAGGGGGGATCTTATCAATGCTTACAAATACTTAAAGGGAGGGCACCAGGGGGATGGGAACAGTCTTTTTTCAGTGGTGCCCAGTGATAGGACAAGAGGCAATGGGCACAAACCTGAATATAGGAAGTTCCATCTTAACACGAGGAGGAACTTCTTTACTTTGAGGGTGGCAGAGCACTGGTACAGGCTGCCCAGAGAGGTGGTGGAGTCTCCCACGCTGGAGACATTCAAAACCCGCCTGGACGCCATCCTGTGCAACCTGCTGTAGGTGACCCTTCTCTGGCAGGGGGTTGAACTAGATGATCTCCAGAGGTCCCTTCCAACCCTGACCATTCTGTGTGATTCTGTACCAGTTACCGCACATCCCCAGCAGCTGGAAACCTGCAGAGGAAATCCTCACTCCACACATCCAGCCTACTCCATCACTGCCAGTAACTGATGCAGTTGCATCGCTATGACCAATGGTGATGGAAGGAACCATTATTGACAATGTGTTTCATTTTATAGGCGAGTTTCGAATCCTGCAGCGCTTTATACACAGGCAAGTGCTTTACATAATTGGAAAGCACTCTACAAGGATAGTGCTGTCCTTGACATGGTCTGTTTTATTGATCTAGCAAGAGCACAGGAAGGAGAATCGTTGCCATCTAGCCCCAAACCAACACAACTTCTGTAACTGTAAGAGCTAGCTATTAACTGACTCTTGAAAACCAGAATTTCATTTGCATTAGAGACAGAATAAGGCTCTTTGAGGTTTGAAAGTTATCTAGTTTAGCTGACCTTAGGGGGAAAAGACAGCGCTCCTTAGAATTAAGCTTTGCTAGAAGTCTAGTCAATGGGTAATCATATACACCAAACCCAATTATCGTTTTCCACACTGCCAACAGACTGTCAGATGTCTAGGACAAGTCAATTAGCACTGAAGGTTAGAATGACAGAAGCAGATCCTCAGGCAGACAAAATAATTCTGCAGGGTTCAGAAACACGCTAGTGGTCCCCGCTGTCATGGTCTAAGAGCAAAGCAAGACAGTCCTGTAAGCAGAGATGGTGGTTTTATGACATTAGAAGTATACTTGAGAAAAGAAATGAGCTCTTAGGTTCACAAGCCCTTCTTCAACCAATTTCAGAGGCTGTATATCCCAAAGCCGTATTTTTTCCAAGCAGACTCGTTACTCTTAATAAAAGATATTTAGCATGCAAAACTTGCCTTGGACAAAGAGATCTCCGGCTCTGAAGAGCCTAGAGGATATGGAAGAATCATTTTTTGAGAGAAAAATCATTGTTTACACCCATATGCTATAGAACAGCATGTTATTTTTCAAATCTTGTATTTAAATTCAAATATACAATGGCAAAAAGGAAGGTAAAATCTGTATGTTGACTGAAGCCTGAGGACTGCCTTTATGTTTTCTTAAACATAGTCCACAGTACTCCAAATTCCCTTTACAGTTACCTTGCATTAGTTGCAAGGCTTGGTGCAGGTACTGCAGGGTAGCCTTCCTGAGAAGTCAGGTGCTTTCTTTGCAAACTGACCTGAACCATTAATACCTACTTACCAGGGTTTGCATTAAATCCCTGCGATTCAGCTGTGCAAAGCTCACTGAAAAGACCTCAGCTGGGAGAGAATCTTGTATCCCTACTTTAAGACTTAGCCTTGGACTACACACCTAGTGTAGACAACCTTTTCCCGGCCAGCAGATCAAACAGATCTTCCTTCCAAATGTACCCACGATGATGAGTGAAACAGCAGTCAGAAGCTTCCTTGCGGACAAGCAAATTAGGAAGGCTTCGTTTCTGCACTAGAAATTATGTATTTCAAACAGTTCTTCATAAAATCCCCAAAGGGACATTTTGGCTATAAATCCTCTCTAATTCTTGGATCTCACTCCCCAGACCAAATTTTGTGGTCTGGGAGGTGGAGGGACTATTTAAACCAGCCACTTGGCTGCCTTCCTCGCTATCTTCACAGGAACCCCCACCTTCAGCCCCCTGGAGAGAGGGAGACAAGGGGTTCTATCTCATCTGATAAGCAATTTACCTTCCTGTCTTCCCAACAACCCTGTTGATTCAACTCCAAATAGCCATACCACAGCCAGTCTTCATCCTGCGCAGAGAGACATTACAAACGCACCGTAGCCATGAATTCTTGGGGCACAGACCAAATGGTGTCACAGCCAAACGCCGGTCTTGTCATCTCACATGTCAAGGTATTTTTGGACCGTGTGCCTCCACCCCATGGGAGTCAAGGCTATTACATTTAGCTGTTCTCAAAGCAAGCACGATCGCAATGACACTACGCGCCAATGCGACTATTTATACACGCGAATGCCCAGCACGTCACAGGCTCTGGCATTATCAAAATGCTCTGCAGTACCTGAGACTCACAGCTCTTTCCCTTCTCCCTGTAAAAACTCCCCAACACTGCTTACCACCTCGCCTTTTCATGCCTCATTAGCAGAAATCCATTTCTTCTGGGAAGAGACACATCACTCTTGGGAAAACAAAGCCTTCCCCTCTGGGGACACAGCTGAAGATCTCATTAAAACAGATACCGAAGTTATGACTAATTTAAAACCACACATCACCATTATGCAATTAAAACAACGAGACTATTAGAAGGCACAAAGTTATAACTCACTGATTGTTGTTGTACAGACGGAGCAAGGTAGGTGAGCGGTTAGGGTTTCCCTGAGGGAAAGGAGGGGCAGGAACTTGAACTTGAGGGATGTTTTGGCAACGCACACACGCGCGTGCACACATGTGTACACACAGGTCAGGCTGTATTACTCATTGTCAACTTCATTGTAAAATAGATGCTTTGTTGCAGGAGCAAAACATCCGTTTTGCTTCGAGGCGTAGGATACCTGTAAGTGAGTTTATCCTCCTCGACAACTCTGGTAGAGAAGAAAGGGAGAGGAAGAAGTAATTTCCTTAACCAACAAATCATTTAAATACCAAGAAACACAAATTTCTTCACACCACAAAAAAAGCTGGCGTGGAAAGCAAATTGCATTCTCTTTTTACCCGCAAGAGCTGCTGGAGAGAAGATCCATAACAAAAACATCATTGGTATATTTGTTTTTAAACAAATGTAACCCCATTGTAGCATCCTGCTAAACAACTCTGTGGCAATCAATAACGTCAATCACATGAAGATGCTGGGGCAAAGGGAAACTCCTTTCAAACCAACCAAGTCCTTCTTTTTGGGCCAGGCCCAGGAGTTTATGCTGAGTTGTAAAGGTTTTTGCAGAGTTCATGTTTATTGATTAATTCCTCAGTGGTACTGGGAGTCATTTTGAAATAACTCATGCTGCAGTACCATGGAGACAGCATGTATATAACAGGCCCAGCAAAGTCCAAAAGGAAACTGGTTTCCGCGACCAGAAGCCCCAGGGGCATTTAAGGATTCTGTGAAGACATATCAATAATTAGACCTCGAGAAGAGAAATACTATTTTGAAATTCTCCAAGTCAACAGAGGATCACTGGAAGAACAAGGTGGGAAATACAGGACCATTTGCAATTATGTTACAGGATTACGTTTTGTTAAATCTCCCGCTGATCCCTCTGTCCTGCAGAAATCTGGACAAATAGGATTCAGATAGCTAAACATAAACATTCAGTGGCTTTGTGGATGCTCACAAGGTGTCCTACTTACTCTGCAGCTGCTGCCCAAGAAGAAAGTGGATCAACTGCAGGTCCTGTGTCATGATGCCAGCCTCATACAGGTGTCCTGCATCCCCTTGGGCAGCCCCCTTGAAAGGCACCTGTCCTGGTTTGAGGTGGGGAGTTTGACTTGGGGGAGAGCATCTCTCCTTCATCTCAGTGGCCAGTCCAGCCCAAACCACAACAGCGCTGGTTACCCACGTCCAGGCAATCAACTCACACCCAAGCTGTACTGTGTGAGATTTAGCAAGGAATGCTACAAATAAACAGATCTAGAGCCAAAATACTACGCACCAGACCTGTGCATGTAGTTCCCTGTAGTCAATGAGCAACTACAGCATGCTTTGCTTCTCTATCCCAAGAGTTATCCTGCCAAGAAGTCAGGAAATTCCTGTGGGACACATAGCTGTTTTGTCCTCTTAGTATTTTTAGTATCAGAACAAAAAAAGTTGCTGAATTATTTTTTGAGATAATAAAAATGTTTAACAAGAAGAAAGAAAGAAAAAAAAATCACAATATCCTAAATTAAGCAGATCTCTTTCACTTCTCTGCTTACAAAAGCCCAAAGATTATACATAATTCTATGCATATGGTATGTAGTAAGATCCACATGATGCATTGCAGAGATCTGAAACACCAAATTTGTCACCTGTCCTATCCTACCTACTTCCTCCCAGGAAGCAAGGAACACCTCCAGCAGTCCATGCTGCTGAGCAAATGTTCACGACCTTTTACTCTGGGATTTATTGTTGTTTTTCTTTTTTCTTTTTTTTAAACCAGCCTGCCAGAGAAGTGTTTCCTTCTTTCACACAGAGAAATTACAAAATTGTATTATAAGAGCAGAGAAGGTTGTGGTTGCCTGAAATGATGGTGATTAGGAAGAGTAGTGAGCAAAAACCAACTGCACCAGGGCTGCAAGACGGACTCAGCCCTTTACAGTCAGATGTGCCCAACTTCTGTATCAATATTCTTCACAGCATCTTTCACTCCACGGGATCAGAGGACCAGCAGAAGGGCAGGCAGAGGGGAACACCACGCTGACCAAAGGCAACGCTGCTCTACGGTAGGGGCAATAAGCATCTGGAAGGAGATGGAGGAGAAGGAGATGCTTCCTTCCATCAAGGAAGCATTAAGGAGAGCCACTCTAGAGTTGCTTAACTGGGAACAGGATGCAGGAAGCTTCAAAATAATGACTGCCACAACCCTATCTGGATGGGAAAAGCTATTTTGTAAGAGATTCATGTGCTGCAGCAGTAGCGTGAGCTCTGTAAAAAAAAAAAAGTCTGGGTATGTAGCCTTCACCCTTACTATGCTCTGGTCCTCATCTGTTCACAGCTACTACCTTACAGCAATCCCATCATTGGTCCTGGCTAGATGGTTGTTCACCAAGAAAAGTCTTGGTTGGTTCACCAAGAGAAGTCACACCACATCATGTTTACCAACTGCTGGCTTGGTTAATGCTCCACCTCCTCTTACGCCCGAGAATTACTCAGCTTGACCCAAATCCCCAGTGGGTTTTGCTCTGTGTGGCACTGTGCTCGGGAAGGGAAATCCCAGGACACCCGGAGCCCACAGTATGGCACAGCACCACTCATGTCCGACCCATACACTGCATCTACGCCAAAAACATCACAGCACCATGGGCACATAATGAGCGCAGAGGTAGCTTAAGCAGGTACACCAGGGCTGGTGAAAGGTGCTGCCTTGAGAACAGCTGTTCTCCAGGAGTTAATATGGAAAACCATAGCTGAAAACAACTCCTAAATGTATTAAAAGATGAAAGGGAGAGGCTTTGAAGGGTAAAGGCAATGTTTACCCAGCTCTGCCTGCAAGGCAGGGAACAAGGGGAAAACCAGAAAACTGGAAGTCTGTTGAGATAGGATCTAGGCAACGAAGCAGAGCAACGCGGTGTTGTGATGCTACTCCAGCTTTCTACTGGGCTACCCCTGACTGATTAAACACAACCGTATGTTTCTATAAACACGCCATAAACATATCTTGACAGAAAAAAAAAAGCTGGGAAAAAAAAAAGGCAAAAACCAAAACAAACCAACCCCCCTACCAAACCTGCATCATTCAAATAAATTACTCTATTTTTTCAAATATAAAAACTATCGCAGCAAATTCTATCACAAACCAGCTAATTTTAGGAAAGAGCACCTGCAAACTGGCAACTGCTGTTTTGCAATGGTATAGAAGCACAAATCCTTAATTCCAGTAGCTCAGCTGATAACAATTAACCAGATGAGGCTTCTAGGTGCTACTGGCTTTTAATTACACTGTATCACTGGAGAGATTATATTGTTAGTACCTTACTAGTAACATTTTCAGAATGTTTTTCTCCTTTAAAAAAAAAATACTTAAATGTAATTATTTCGCAAATAAAATTTGAAATCATAGTAATCTATAATAAAGCTCACGTATATTATAAGCCCTTAAAAGTATATGAATACAGTCATGGTACACCAAGGCAAGTTGTTTAAATTGAAATTCATTAAAAGTTCAATACTTCTTAGGTTAAATATAAAACATACAAGATAAACCTCTGGATTTCAAGTCAAGCATTATAAACATAGTGCAATGCCCTAGGCTGAAGTAGGCATGATTATTATTTTCATCTCCTACAAGAACAAAACACCAGTATTTCCATTTTTCTAAAGGAAGCCCAGTTTGTGCCACTCAGAAAAGCTCTGCCTTGCATTACTTTTAGTTTCAGTTTTCCCTGGGAGGAATAGGAAGCCCATCCTCTTCACTTGAGCAGTTTCCTGTCAATATGAGAAGCAGAACAGGAAATAAAAACTCAAGCCACTGTTTTCCTTGAGCAACGGGTGATTGCTGGCATGTGCCAGGTGGGACCTTCAAAGGCACCCGAGCTGGCCAGACCCTGATCCTCAGCAGCCTGGCTCCACACCTCCCTCCGCCTTTACCTTCTCACCACTGCTTGCAGAATTAGGCAATATTTACCTAGAATTGCCACATCCTCGAAGGAGGGGGCTGCGAGAACACCCATCCGATGGCCACTGTAGGTCTCTATGGGGTGATCTCAGCGGATGGGCACACGACGAGAGGCAAACACGGGTGTTTTGAGGATGAGCGCAGGCAGCTGCCCGCACCCCTCTCTGCCTAATTCCATTGTACAGCCCAAGGCAAAGCCAGCAACTCAACCACTGGAGCTTCCTTTGCTTTATAAATCGGTTAGTTTTAAGCGCATACTGTGTTTTCATAAGCTTTCTTCATATGTACCCCAAAACGCTCAGGCTGCTTATTTAAATTAACACATAGAATTTAGAAATAAGAATAAGGCAGCCTTCCTGGCTAACAAAAAGATACAATACGATGTATTTAATATAAAATTATGCCATTATATACATTATATGACATGCATTGTATATTTATATAGTATTATACACAACATGCATGATTATATAATGTATATAGGTAATAATACAATGTATATACATGCAGAGCTTCCACACATCCATATGGAAGTGATATGGATGGCGACCAAAGGCGATGGACTTGCTTCCGCAAAACAAAAAGCCTGGGCTCAAAACAAGATTAATAATTATTTAAGCCAAAGTTTCTTCCCGCCGGGCGTTAATCATTGCTCAGAGCAGTCATTTACGCAGCCGTAAATCACAGCCGAGCGCTACAGCGAAGACCAAGGAAACAAATACACTTTAACGGGCGGGCAGGAACCCAGCCCGCCCGGTACCGGCGGCTCTGCAATGAGGGTGGCTGCTCGCACCTGGGCTTCCCCAGCCGGTGCCTAAACCCCGCGTGGTTTTAACGAGCTCCGGCGGCGCCTCACCCTCACCGGCAGCGGGGCGGCTCTACCCCCCCCAACCCCGCCGCCCCGCCGCTCGCAGCCACGCACCCACACAGCCCGAGCGATCCCCGACACGGGAGACCGGTGGGCTCTGACGCTCGATCGATCGACCGGCCGGGCCGGGCCGGGCCGAGCCGAGCCGAGCCGAGCCGGGCCCCCCCACGCCGCCGTCCCCCTACTCACCGCCCGCCGCCGCGCACAGCCCCAGCGCCGCTCCCGCCGCCGNCGGGAGGGAACCTCGGCTGGGCTCGGCCTGGCTTGGCTCGGCTGGGCTCGGCCCTCTCCGCGGGGTACCGAGTGGGGTTTCCTCGGCGGCTGCTTAAATTTTTAAGCCCTGTGGTCCTCTCCACCTGTGTTCTGGAAACCCAGAGGAGGTGCGAAGAATCGTTTACCTCAAAGAAGAGTTATTTTTAGGAGCCTTTTAATTAAGGAGGGGGAAAAAAAAATCCCTACCAAACTGGAAAAAAAAAAAAGAGAGAGAAATTAAGATTGCTAAATCTAATTAATTAATTAGTTAATCTTTAAAGGGTGAATAAAATCTCTCCTAAAGGTTTATTTGCAGATTTACTTGATTTCTCAGGAACTCAAAACACTAGTAATTTTGTTTTCTTACTATTTTTTTTTTATTTTATTTTACCTAAATCACATCTTTGATTGCTAGATGTTAAAAGTTCCAATTTGTATTTGGAATACATGATTAATATTGTGTGTCAGCCCTTGCAGATCGTCTTAGAAATATTATGGTAACTTTATGCCACATCTCTGGAACCTCGGATTCCTGGATTTTGGAATCTGGCCTCTGAAAAGGAGCTTAATGAGCTCTGGGAAATCATTTGTCTGTGAGAATGTTTGTCCCTTGCTGCTGAGGCTGTTTTTGCTGCAATTGTTTTAAGAGGAATAAATAAAAGCGCCTTAGGAAATATCCATCAATGAGAGTGGAAAGAAAAGAGTTAATTTTCTGTTACAACATGAGTTGGGTTTCCGCTTCTGAAGAGCTTGAATGATCTTTACTTATCTATGTACTGGTAAAGAACCACTAAAGAATCTGAGCAACTTCTCCTATTTTAAAAAGGAGAAATCATTTGAATACTATTACACGTTTACTTCATTTCTCAATACTGAAAAGCCTAGAATCTTTTCTTTTCTTAGTCTTTTTATGTAACCTAAGGGCTGATTTTTCCCATAAAATGTTAAAATACGAAGCAAGTTCTGGGATAAAAATTCTGCTGAAAGGAAATAATTATTAATTTGTCTTGAGTAGCCCAAAACTTTCATCTGATAAGACCCCTTAAGCAAAACACTATGGAGACCTGTAGAAGTCAACGTGAACAACAATTTATTCAGAATAACAGAGTACAGAGAATTACAGGAGTGTTACCTGAGGTGTCTACAACAGCCTTTTTCCCAAAAATATTTGCCACTTTTGGTAGTGGTGGTTCAGCATCGTTGGCAGCGGAGATCCAGTGTGGGTGCAGACAGGGGTCCAAGCAGCTGCTGGCATCTGTCCTGCAAAGTTGTATAGAGACCATTTTTTTGGTGGGACAGTGAAAGCACCGAGGCTGGACATCGCCTTTTTCGCTATTACTGTCAGAGGCTGTGCTGAGCAGTGGCTCTGAGCAACCATCCTGTCTGAGAAACGAGTCACCAAGAAAGGCCAGCACAGAAAAGACCGGAGTGAGAAAGGAAGAGTGAGGCTAACTGGCAATTAAATAGTTCGCCACCGGATTGCTAATATAAACTCGTTTTTGGAAAACAGATTTCTAGCATAATAAAAATTATTACCAATGAGATTTATCAATCTCTCTTGGTTATCTCTGCATAAATGTGAAATCATGCTGCCCCTAAGCCACACAATTTTGCCAGCAAAAAAATCATTATCAGATATAAATTTAGCAAACAGAGGCTGTAGAGGCAAGCGTTCTTAATGAAAAAGGAGAAAACAACTATGGCAGGAGACAATTTTTTCTTTCAGCAAAAGTCTGTTCAGACTTCCAAACTCCTTGTTTATAGGATTTCAACCGTTAGTTCCTTTTCCAGGCTTTTTTTGTTCTGTCCCACTTCAGTGTCCTACTGAATTACCTCCTTCCATAAAGATATGGTCTGCAAATATTTTCCAGGAAAGAACGGAGGCTGGAAGACTCCACTAAGATGACCTTAGTAAGGAAGACCTTACTAAGATGACTGTTTGCGGTGAGCAGCAGAACGAACATGTGAATGATGCTCCTATATGAATCGGAAGGAAGAAAAGTTCTGTAGGAAAGCTTGCATCAAAGGGAGTGAATGCCAATCATCACAACATCCACATTTGGGGGTTCTGAAGTGGAAGACCTGTCCAAGACCTCCTTGATGAATTTCCTCAAAAGGGTGGTGGGTTTTTTCCATAACCTAATTTGGTCCCTGCACCCAGTCTTTGCTACCATAGGCATTTTTTTTCCCCCAATCTCAGTCATCTTAATTGATGTTTCCTATTTTGTGTTCTGTTCTCCATTTACTCATGGATGACGGGGGGCGCATGCTCCAAATCCTTTCCCTTCTTCCTTCTGCCAACAAAACAAGCTCTCAGTTTGCCTGGAGCCCTATAACACTGTCTGGTGGGAGATCCAGAGGAACCTGTTGGTTATTGTTCAGAGCATCTACCACTGGACCTACTGGAAATAGCTATCAGCTCAACAGCAAAATTCAGGATTATTGCAGCTGCTAAATGAAAAAATATAAAATATAGCATCCTAGGAAAACAACAGGAAAGACTGAGGAAGCAGAAGAAAAATAGGGAGGGGGAAAAGACCAAAGGTTTGGAAAAAGGGTATTAATATACTGAGGACAGGGCTAGAAATCGGAGGCAAGGGGGAGTTTTATAAAACTGGTACTGCCAATTTGGTTCTGTTGCCAGTTGAGAATTTGCATAGAGGAAATTCCTGTGCATTTTCTGTGAAGTTCTCAAGCTATTTTTGTCCAGCTTTTTTCACACCAGCGGCATTGTGTCCTGACATGATGTCCAAGAACACATTTGCATCAAGGATTTTTGTGAGCCTTTCTCAGGGCGCAGCTGTAGTGCTGGTATGAACGATGGGGCCTGCTGCTGCTGTCGGCTGACCCGCTGGTCTGAGGGGACTTCTTCATCTACACCAAGAACTTGGCTCTCAACACTGTGATAAATGAATTGCTCTTCAGGGAGTTATTGCAGAATAACGTATTTTGTCCATGTTTCAGCTAAAATAAAAAAAAAAAAGGGGGGGGAATTCATTCCACAACAGCTCTTTCTTAATATTTCCACTGCAATAAATTATTATTCTGCCATCATGACACCAGTTTGACTTACTTCAGATTAAATCTGCCACAGCTATGGCCATCCATTTAATTGGAAGGGCAAACTTGAGTGGGCATCTACGTTAGTGTTTTGTTTCAGATCAGGGTCATTTTGTGGAGCAGCCACAGAAGAAAGGTTTCACCTGAAATGTAACCAAAAGCTGCACTCCAACCACTGATGGAGCCAGCCTGGAACAAACCCTCCAGGGCATGCAGAGGGTGAAGGTCAGGTCCTCCACACAAGCTGGTTTGTGCTGCAGAACTTTTCCTGTTGCGTCCCACTGCATGTTAACATAGACATAGCCTAAGTCATGGAGTGATTAAAGTGCTGGTTCTGTTACCACATGTTTATAATCCCTCAACTACTTCATTGGACTGGAATAAAGCTCTGCACCCAGAAAATGCTGCAGAACTATCTGGATCCCGACTGCTTGAGCACATTATGAAAAATTTCAGATACAAAGGAAGATTCTTAAATTCGCACGGTACGCTTCTTCAAACCAGGGAACTAGAGTTAAAGAACAAACACACATGGTGTATTATGGGCACAAAATAAAAATAAATATATTTTTAAAACTCTCCTATAATTTCCTTTTTGCAGCTAAAGAGGGGAGGAAATCATGCAGTATTAGGCTGGGGTGGGATTCCTAAGCATTACTTGAAGGAAGCACCAATAAAAAAGACAGGAGTTGTGTCACTGATCGCAGTTCTAAAAGATGCCTGGTGCTTTCATGTTGTGGAAGGTGTAAGGACTAAGAAAAGAGTGAGAAGAAAGAAGGAAGGAATGCTGCAAATACTTCCCCTTACTGGTTTGTGTTCTGTGGTGGAAAACAATTGTCCCTCAACCATGTTGTCACATTGTATTTGGCAAGCAGTGATTTCTTTGTAGCTTGTTTGCAATAAAGCATGCAATCAATACATTTGCCGGTGTCCTGCTAATAATTTGTATCCCTTTTCCATGCATATATAATGATAAGCAGTTGAATATATTTAAATACTCCCACCTGCAAGTAGGACGTTCCCTCAAGCAGCTTGGACAGATGTTCTGATATCTAAAATTGCTGGAGGAATGAAACTCTTGGCTTTGGTTTCTCTGTTTGTGTGAGCATGGTTAAGGGAATAGTTTTGGTTAGAACAGGCAAGTTGTCAGTACACTGGACATTTTAGTGCCACGAACCTCGTAGCTTTAAACTTGATTTTGCAAGTGCTGTTCTCTCATATTCAGTAGTGTTTGCGAAGTTTGCAGTCTCAAAGGTGCCTGGCTTAGAAAAACAAAGTCTGCCCAAGCAAAATTGGGTCAGACCGTGGGAGGGAAAGGATTATTTGGATTTGCATGTAATATGAAAAGGGACTGTTTATTTTCTTTCTTTTTTTTTTTTCTTTTTTTCCCTATAAGTAATTCCAGTTTTCTCTATCTTCAGATCTGATCTGAAGACGAACTAAAATGGGAGGCCCTGGTGTTCCGAGCACAAAGAAGAAAAAAGTTATCAATTGAGAAGAAAAGAACTACTAATGAAATCTCTATGCCATTGAGCAGAAGCCAAATGCCTTATTAAAAACTTGAAACCATCAGAAAGAGCTATGACCCATCACCATCCTCAGTGTTGCAGAAAGTTGTCTGGCCAACCTGCAAGACTTGCGTGATATTCTTCAGTAAAAATAAGCAACCATGAAATAAATAAGAATGTTTTTAAAGGGAGTCCTCCTTTACACATTTGATAAAAGCAAAGGATTACAGGCTTTCTTTTCCCTTCTGTCCTCAAACTTTTTTTCTTACAAGGTGTCTGTTGTTTCCTCCCTTTATTTCTAGGCAATTTTTATTCTGTTTAGTTTTGTTTCTTCAGGTCAGATTTAAGAAAATAATATAGTGTCATGATGTTTATTTGCACAGATCCAAATTAAAATCATCACCGAGGGCACATGCTAGAGTAATAAAATATACAGCTCTCAAATTTTGCTTGGTATTTATTACTATTTCAGAGAAGACAATAATAGTGCAAAGCAGTGGTTGACTGGAAGAGCCTCAGATGCTGTTTTTCTATCTGCAGTTTCTTACTGGTTCTGTGCTGGTTTCCTGCAAAATATTAGACCAGAACAATATTGTTCTTGAAGGGGATTCCAGCTGAGTCTTTATTTCCACAGCTCCCAGATTCCTCTCCTATTTCTGGCCTTTTGTACTGGGGATGTGAGCCACAAAGGCCAGGGAGCTGGCTGCCCTATTTTCCCTGCCTGCACCGGGGACTTACCAGTCCCTCAGCTCTCTGTGGTCGAGGCGGACACAAACATCTCCTTCAGACAATTCAGATTGTGTAGGATTTGTGCTCTGAAAACACCTGTGCCTCCCGTGTCTGGAAAGGCAGCCAAGAGCAATTCTGTACCTGGAGTGGGAGGCGTCTGGGTCAGACTGGCTGTAAAATGGTAGTTTTTTCTTTTGGCTGGCAGAGACTTGGCCGTGAGCTGGAATTTGGTTAGCACAGAAAACATGCGTGTCATATGAAAGGCAGTATCCCTGTGGACTACCATCTACTCCCCACCGTTGTCCTGATACATTCACAAAAAAAGGTGGAATAAGATGACTTGCGATATTCTCAGTCCAAATATTCTCAATTAATAAGTACCTTTCCTGTATTTGTCTTCTGTTTTTTCTTTTGATGCAAAGAAACCTATGATAAATTCTCACATGCCATTTATTCCACATCTAGGGGGAAAAAAAAAAACATGGAAAAATTAACCATTCTTTATAACCTTTAGAGGGAGCCCTGCTTTAAGCAGGTTGTACATGTGTATTTCCAAATCAGCATCTGTTTCCTTTGGCAGATTACCCCACAGCTCTCACCACACTCCTGAAGCCTCAGGAATTTGCCTCTTCTGCTGACGGTACCCCGAGCCCGAGGGGCAGGTGGGTCTGACTCAGTGAGGTGACTTCTGCAGTTGACTTCTAGACAGTGTCTGTGCAATGAGTTGCCAAGGTGATTTTTTATTGCCCTTGGGCAGAAGGAAGTTAGAGTAGCGGCAATGGGGGAACCAGGGGGGAACAATAAAGAGGCTGGGAGGAATTTGTCATGTTGAAAGGCATTCAGATTGATTCTTTTTATCTGAGATGAGCAGGGGTCAGGGATGAGCAGAGATGGGAGGGGTCAAGTTGGTGGTGAATATTTTAAGAGAAGCTGCAGCAAGGTGGCTACCAATGAAGTCAGAAAGTCAAGAACAGCAGAGATGTAATTAGGAGAAGCAGGTTTGGAAAGACCAAGATTTACAGGGTCTGGGGTTACTGACAGTGGTTGTGTTACTGGGGAAGGGACCCTTTTTCCTAACAGCTGGAGAGCATGCATGTGCTCATTCTAACGACACACTGAATGAACATTTCTCATTGGTATTTTGATAGCAAAGAGTCAGGGCTTATGACTGTGCTGAAGATGTGGCAGCTGAACAAGTTACCGTGCATCAGCTGAATTTCACCGACTCTGCTGTTGGTTCATGCAAATGCCGTATCATACAGTCTCATTCAGCAGAAAACAAGAAAGATTTAAGTTAAATGCTATCACCTTGCTTTCCCAGTGCTCCGATATCAAGTCTGTGGATCTTGTGGTCACCAGGCCGAGGAACGATGGGAGCTTGCTCCCTCACAGGGCTTCTCCTGCCGTTACCTGCCCTCGGCCCTGTGGCCTGGTTACACTCAGGGTTTGTGCTGGTGTAAGCACTGTGTAGGGGACTAATCTTTTACCAGAATAAATATACTGGCACAATTCCTGGTACTAATGTATTATGCTGATTTAAAGCTATCGTACATTAGTATAACTTACCCTCTTCCTCAGCACAGGCATAAGCTTATCTATATGCCCTCCTAATGCTAATTTAATGAACTCTTTGACAAGGCTTTATTATTTCAGACACACCTGCATAGTTAGAATGGTACTACTCTCACGTGGCGGTACGACTCCCATACGTAGACATCCTCTAGTACAGCATTTAACATGTCACTGGCTGTCACTTTTAATTATATCAATACCTCATTGCTGCGAACAAATTTTACAAGTACACGTGGATGAAGTCTACAGAACCAGCTGGCTTGTTAGGCAGAGGAGATGGGCAAGCAAAACCATCTGTTGTTCAGAATCCCCTCTTAATGCTGTATTTTAGGGGGTCTTGCTTAGTTTTTTCAATAGTAAGTCAAGTGGATCAGATACCTCCTACTGCCTAGCACAGCTACATCAGAGAGGCTTTGCCCTCCCTGTTGCCCATGTATTCGGTCTCTTTTAGAAGAGTGTATCCATTGCCTTAAAGGCATTACAGTGAAGGAATGGTGCTGGTTTTTTCAGACTCATTCGAAAGTCTACACGGAATAAGCAGTCGCGTCCATGTCATATTTGAACTTACAACGTGTATTACATCGTATGCACTAGTACATTTGAGACAGCTTCTTGATTGTCTCATAAACATCTGCAAGGCCATTTATGGCCACAGAAACATGTTGTAGGGCATGAGTGGTGCTGGACTATTGTTGCTTCTTTGCAGTTGGCAGCCGGGGCTTTGTGAGCCGACATGTGTGAGTTGCAGCAACAGCTCAGCACCACATGCAGCTTCTGGCTAACCATTACCTCATCATGAAGCCATGCGATCTATTGTTCCGTTTCCTTCATTTTGTACATTTACAATGAAGGAGTAGAGCACTTTGGATTGATCTATATAAGGTAGTTACCGTGAAACTATCTGAAGTGCGGAATTCCAAGCCCAGCAGCTATGGTGTCCCAGTTCAAGTAGATGCTCTTATTTTCCATGATGGATGCCTTTGTTTGCTTTTAACATACTTCACTTCTCATTTGTATTAAGCTAAACCACACAAATGCATACTTATTGCAAAAAAGTGTCCCCTCGGGGAGCTCTTGCAGAACAGATACTCTGAAGTAGCTGTTCTGAGCTCTTTCCTGTGTAGACAAGTCCTATGGTGCAGATCATTGCTTTGTCTGTCCTTAATGACTTCATGTGAGGTTTGTTCATTATATTACATGGCCAAAAAAGCTAAAGCCAAGGACTATCTGAAGTGTGTGTTTCTTAATTAGGCATGCTTTCAGGCATTTGAGTGACTCCTCAGTTTCTGCTTGTGGCTTGATTCCCTCTTTCTGACTTCAAATTCTAAAACATTTGGGTTTATTTTTTAATTACCTTGCAATCACCAGTGTTGGATACTAGTGTAACTTTCTGTGGTGGGAAGAGAGATAGGAATTTTGCAGTTCAATTTTTACAGAACTCATTGCTCTGACCTTAGGATTTGTTGGTACAGCAATATTCCTAGGGAGGTTTGTAATGCCTCTTCTCTTAGCTCAGTTTGTGACGTGGGACTTTACCATGTGCTTGCTGTGATTTCAAATAAGTATTTCCATGCTGTACTGTGCTGCACTCCCTCATTTCATTAACACAGTTAAGCAAGAAACCAAAAGTGTTTTTGCGATATTTTTTTTCTCAGAAAGTTTTTGTATTACTGAAATAAAATAAAATAAAATAAAATAAAATAAAAAAAAATAAAAAGAAGCATTTTGCCCCTGTGCATTGAGAGCATGGTAGTTGGGCTTGCTGATGCTGTTATACTGATTACACTCAGCTTACAGATATGTTGTGTAATATCTGGGGAACAGTTAGAACTGAGATTTCAGGGGACTACTAAGCAACTGTCCCTTACCTGTAGCTCTCACCTGCCTTTTCAGAGCATCCTGTCTTTCATATCTGCAAGAGTCCAGGCCTTGGTCTACTGACCTCCACTCAGACCTGTCTCAGCAACTACAGAATTCCGTTCTCACCAAGTACAGGAAAGAGGCATGCAAATTTTAAGTGAGAGCCTGCCGAGTTGTCTTAATAGTGAGATATGACTCGGTCAGACACAAAAAGATGAAGTTGGTTCCATTTTTGTGCTTATTCAAAATAGCCACAGGCAGTGAGCAGCCTGTAGCAGCTGTAATTGAGCATCTCTAGATGGCAAGTAATACGGGGGATGATAAGGAAGAGCAGGAGGCCTTCTATTGTTTGAACTTCAGTTCTCCACTAACAGAGAGTATCTCTTCAGTTTGTAACTCTGTCTTTGAAATCTACTCCAGTGCTGACAGTACGTACATTGTCCTCTACTAATTCAGGCTTTAGTATTGCTTTAAACTTCAGTTTTGCCTTTGCAAAGCACTGCCTATTATATCAAATTGCCTCTTTTTCAAAATACAGCATCTCTCATTTTGAGAACAGTTAATATTCATCATGGGAAAGAGTGAGGGACTAGGAATTGAGCTTGTGATGGCGTCAGTGCTGTAGGTTTCTTGCAATTGTGTAAAGAAAAGTGAAATGCTCCATGTCTGTTCTTTCCCTGGAATATCCCCAGTATACACTATAATCATTCTACCGGTATGGGTAAAGTGCTTTCATTTATTTGAATTGTTTTCCTTCTGTGCTGCATCCTCAGCCTTGCATCAGCAGGTGAGCTCTGTGAGTGTGGTCCAGCATTTACTGATGTTACCGCAAAAGAAACAGGAACGTTTCAGTAGGTGCTGCTTCAAGGGCTGTTTTAGCACGACAGCTTTCTTGGAAAGATAGTGATTTATCAATGCGTAATCTTTTAACCAATTTGAAATATCTGCATTTTGCAGAAGCAGCATTTCCAACTGGTGAGGAAGTTTCCCAAATCTATGTTTACCAGCATTTGCTGTGGTTCTTCTGTTGCTCTGACACATGTGCACAGCAAGCAAACTGTGCGCATCGCTATGTACAGCTAGTCTGCAGTCATCCACATCTGCTCCCTACTGCTACTCCACAGCTGTCCTGGATGAAGTTTAACAGCTTCTGCCTCCTGTCCAAATGTTCAGTAAAGCCATTTGGAAGCCAAGGAAGCAAAGAGTGAGTTGCATCTTTTGGACATCACACCACCACCAGTGTGACTAGCAGCCATGAAATCACAAGCAGGAAGGTAACCATGACTGTCCCCAAATCAGCTTGAGAAGCTGTTCTTTTTCATCAGAACTATTGGCGGATTAGGAGAGTCCTTTACAATATCTTTGGTAAGGGATTTTAATATTCTGATTAATGTTGTCTTACATATTATTCAATTTAAGTTTAAACTTTTAAAACTTTATCATTTAGTCGTTGTTCATCCTAAAAATACATTTGCAAAATTCACCATGGATCTTATGTGTCTGCCATGGGATAAAGAAAACCAAAGTCTCTTTATTCAAACCTTGAACCAGTTATTTAAGCAGTTAATATTGAAGACTTACGTGAGTACCTTTATTCCCCAGGCCCACTTACTTCCCCCTAAATGAACACAACATCCTCTTAATGGAGGCACTAATCTTCATGACAGCAGCTCCAACTGCTGACCTACTGGCAGCAAATAGATTAGTCACTAAAAAGCAATGTGCACAATTAGATTCCTGAAGGAGATATCAATGCCCGGAACCATCTCAAGGGAAGCCACTGTTCACCTCTGAAATTCTTTGGCCACTGCTCGCCATTCCATTCTTGGGAGTAACTTATCCCAAGTGGAGCATCACGAGGAGATGGCCGTACAGAAACAGCTGCATCCATGAGCCCTCTTCTCCAATGCTGTCCATGTTATGTTGCAGCGGCCAGGCTGGTGGCATCTTCTGACTCTTCAAAGTCATCCACTAAGATGAGGGCCCATATGCCTCAAGAACTATTCAGTATTAGCGGTTTTCAGAAAGGTGGTGCACAGTACTTTGCAAACGGCACCTAGCGTGTTAGCAGCAAATTCATTGTGGAGCACTGAGTGTGGAAAAACATTACATTGTTAGTTTGACCCCAATCCTTAGTGTTCTGGTAGGTTTTAAACTGTATCCTATGGGACAGTCAGAAGGTGTATCACTGCAGTGTAGCACACGGCTATGAGTTATTTGTAGTTATGTGGGAAAAACGAAATGTCCCCACCCTGAGGCATCGGTGCCTTTCTCAAAGAGGAGGAAGAGGCTACGGCGATCTGCTGTTAGAACACAACAGCCTGGGATCCCCTTAGCCGTGAAACTCTCAGAAAGGCCAACAGGAGGATGGCAGGAGCGTGACCGACCCCCAGCAAGACCAAGAGGCCGTTCACCCCATGCACAACCGTGTGTGCTCGGAGGTGTCCTGCGGGTCCCCACCACGTTGTCCCCGCAGGTACATGCTCGGCCAGCGCGGGTACGGCCGCTCCACCTGCTGGGGGGTGTCGGGGCTGGGTGCAGGCAACTACACGTCTCCCGGGCTTGAGTGCCATCTACTGAATCACCACCACCGTTGCCTATGGCAATCTGGGTAAGGTTCGTAGATTTAGCCACAGCATGTGAAATAAAAGCAGCTATGCATGAGGTATTTCAATGATCTGTTATATCTAACAAGACGTTTAAGTGCTTTAGTGGAGCAACTGTATCTTCGACCACCCCTGAAGGAGTAAAACCAGCCGTAAGTCAACACCACATTCAAAAAAGACAGGTTTAACTAGTTTTTTTTTTCTAAATTGAGGGGACAGCATACATTTTCTAAGCAGTGATGTGCAGAATACTGACAGGTGTGGCACCTGTGGGTTTGTGACAATTAAAAGAAACAACAGAATTTCAAAGGGAAGCCCATGAATTCTGCTTTTTATCTAAGGACTACCATGTATTATTCTACAAAAGCAAAAGCTTTAAGCGCCTCCACCTGGATGATTAGTACTGTGATTATTAACACTGGAATGACACAAGCGTTTCTCAGGTGACTGGAAGCATGCTGCCGCCACACTGTTCCATCTGGTTTTTGTTCAACAGAAATGTTCCATCTTGTCCAGGCTACTTGTGGTGCTCCATAATGGAATGGGCAAATGGGTTTTCGGTTCTTAACCTTCCCAACACAGCATTTTGCATTCCTGGGAAAAAACAAAGTCACAATTCGTTGCCTGCCTTTTGACTGGTATTTTAAGGAAGGGGGAGGGGGGGAGGGGAGAGAGAAGTTCAAGCAGCCTTTGAATTTCAGACAATGGAATTAAAAAATAAATTTAGCAGTCTTATGTTGTCCAAGTTGTCGAAACTTATCAGTTCCTTTATAGTAGCCTCCGTAACTGTATTTATCTTGATTTGTGTAATTCTCTTGGCTTCTTTTTAAATGGATTGTCCACAAAAATGAGATATATTTTTAGCTTGTGTGAGCACACTAAGCAGAAATTCTTATTGCCCATGGGACAGCAAAAGACAATACAAATCAATATTGTAGTACCAAGTGTTAGTGTTGCCTATAGTTGAGAACTGCATTTATGCATTTCTCAGTATTTTCCACGGTTTTATTTTGATTTAACTGTAGTTATCTAGTTTAAAGTAGCTTTTGTCATTAAGTGAAGGCAAAAACACTGACTTTCTAGCCTCAGTTACAGAATACTCGGAAATTTGCAACTTAGTCTATTAGGACAGACATCACTGAGAATTGTATTGAAAATCAAAATTTGTCATTCCTAATTTCTTAAGAAAGCAAGTCCTCTTTATTTACCTTGACATACATCTCAGGTGTATCTTTGTAGTATCTTTTCCCTTAAATTTCCTCATCTGTAGAATTGCACTGACCTATTTCTTTGTTGGATTTTATATTGCAGTTACAGCAAAGTTACAAAATCCTGAATTCAGAGAGATGCATTTACTAGAAATCAAGAATCAACTTATCAAAATCAAGAAATGTTCACCAATAGCATCCAAAACTTTAGATTAATCAGATACAACAGGTGGAATCATGCAGCATAATCAGAAATGCTGCTCAGTAAAAGCCAGTGATGCTCCTGCAACAATCGCAGAATGCCTGTGACAGCAAGGTGAGATGCTGTTTCTCCCTCGAATGTCTGATTTTACTGCCTTAACAGGATTTATGGCTTAGTACAACAATTGGAGTATCGAGTTTAAAGGCTCAGCTTATAAGGTGACTGCTTTCCTTGCCCTGCTGAAAATTTCTCCTTTCTAGTTTTACAGGTCTGTCTGTTTATTTCAATTAATCAAATAAATGGGAAGTAACTGAAAACCCAGTCTGCGACTCTGCTCATATAATCCAAAACAAATTACTTAATAAAAGTACTATTTCTTAGTTATGCAAAGAGGCTTCCTTTATGTAACTATGATTTTACCGATATATGCTTTTCTGAAATATTAAGACTTAATGTTTATATGCTGAGTTTTTTGGTTTCAGGTCAATTGTTTCAAATGATGGCAAACAATCCAGTGAACACCAAGCCCTGAATTGCAATGCACTCATCCCTGGGGTCTGGTAGAATCATTAAACCTCATTTAATTCGTTATAACAGCTCTTTTACTGTGGAGATGTAGAACTGGTGTGCAACTCTATGTGCAAAACTGATTCAGTACCTGGAAAAATTATGGAGGAGATCACGCTAGGTGCTATTGAAAGACATTTAAAGAACGATGCAATCATCAGGCACAGTCAACATGGGTTCACAAAGGGAAAGTACTATTTAACTCATTTGATATCCTTCTATGACAAGGTCAAATGCCTAGTGTGTGAAGGGATGTGGTGGATATTGGTTTTCTGGGTTTTAGCAAGGCTTGTGGTACTGTCCCTCACAGCATCCTTCTGGACAAGTTACCTAACTGTGGGATGGGCAGGTTCACGGTGTGGTGGGTGAAGACCTGGCTGAAGGGCAGAGCTCAAAGGGTTGTAGTGAATGGGGCTACATCTGGCTGGGGACCAGTCATCAGCAGTGCTCCTCAGGGCTCAGTTCTAGGGCTGATTCTGTTCGATCTTTTTATCAATGGTCTGGATGTGGGAGTTGAATGCACCAATAGCAAATCTGACGATGATACTAAACTGGGAAGTGCTGTTGACTGTCTCAAGGGACAAGAGGTCTTGCAGAGGGATCTAGAGAGATTGGAGCATTGGGCAATCATCAATGGCATGAGATTGAACAAGACAAAATGCCAAATTCTGCACATGGGTTGGAGTAAGGCCTGGCAGAAGTATAAACTGGGAGAGGAGGGGCTGGAGAGCAGCCCTGCAGAAAGGTATCTGGTGGTGCTGGTTGACAGTGGGCTCAATATGAGTCAGCAGTGTGCCCTGGCAGCTGAGAGGGCAAACTGCATCCTGGGGTGCATCAAACACAGCGTAACCAGACGGTCAAAAGAGGTGATTATCCCGCTGTATTCAGTGTTGGTGCGGCCTCACCTGGAGTACTGTGTGCAGTTCTGCGTCCCACAATTTAAGAAGGATGTGAAGGTCCTTGAATATGTCCAGAGGAGGGCAACAAAGCTGGTGAAAGGGCTGGAAGGCGTGTCCTATGAGGAGCGGCTGAGGACACTGGGTTCATCTGGTTTGGAGAGAAGGAGGCTGAGGGGTGACCCCATTGCTCTCTACAGCTTCCTGAGGGGGGAAGTGGAGAGGGGGCTGCTGATCTCTTCTCCCTGGGATCCAGTGATAGGACACGTGGGAATGGTTCAAAGCTGCTCCAGGGGAGGTTTAGACTGGATATTAGGAAGCATTTCTTTACCAAGAGGGTGGTCAAACACTGGAACAGGCTTCCTAGAGAGGTGGTCAATGCCCCGAGCCTGTCAGTGTTCAAGAGGCATTTGGACAATGCCCTTAACAACAGGCTTTAACTTTTGGTCAGCTCTGAAGGGGTCAGGCAGTTGGACTTGANCTACTCCTCTCCCCGCTTCTCTTCTCTCCTCTCCTCTCCTCTCCTCTCCTCTCCTCTCCTCTCTTCTCCTCTCCTCTTCTAATTTTTCTTCCTACCACTTTCTTTCCCTAACAGTACATGCTGAGGAAATCTTTGATGACATTTCTTCCCAGCCCTGCACTAGCAGAAGGGATTGAATGGGTAATCATGTCCCATCCTAGTCATTGGCTCTGTCACTTTGTGGGAAGGAGGCATGTACCTTCTAATGGGGGTGAGAACTGTGGATTGTCTCTAGATAATCTGAACATCTGAACAAATTTGCAAAAAGCATGTGTGAACTGCAGTTTTTGAAAGTCTTCTGTGTTCATCCAGTTTAGTTGGTTTCCACGGGATGGCAAAAGACCACATCTCTGAAACCAGCCAGGCTCAAAGATCAAGCCCTCAGTCTGAAGCAGAATGTGCTCCAGAACTAAATGGTTGCAAATCTTTTTGATGTGAGCAGTATCTGTTCATTTTCCTGTGATTTTTTTTTTTCTTGTACTCATTTTTAGAAATACCTGAGCTGTTTGCCTTGGAAAAACATAACAAAACACAAGACCCTGAGAACAACAGAAGTCCATCAGAGCGAAGGCCTATCTGGCCCAATACACTGACTCCAAAGTGGCCAACCATCTCAAAGAAGAGTACATGAGCAGTGCAGGTATACTTTTGTCAGGGTCCTGGGAGTGCTCACAGGCCTCAATGGCTGGGACCGGTCTCCCCTGGGACCCTGTCCTGGTTTGAGGTAAAACAGAATCAATTTTGTTCAGTAACTTCGCTTCTTAGCTGGGCCTCTTCTAACTACTGAAATTAACAGCATATTGTGCAGACAAATGCTCATTTTCTCAGAGTGATAAGACCAATGTTTATAGCTGCTGCCCAGGCATGGTATGCAGAGAGGCTCTTGCTTATACTTATTGCCATAACACCCAAGGCCAACCAACTTTGTTGTTTGCCCCGTTGGAAGGGCGGAAGCGAAAAAACATAGTGGGGTCCCACCTGCAGGGAGGAGCGGACAGGACAGGTGACCCAAAACTGACCAACAGGGTATTCCATCCCATCTGCATCATGCTCAGTATAAAAGCTGATGGATCAAAGGGTCAGCCCTCTCTGGTCTCTTCCTACAATGGCTGATGTCTGAGGAGGACTCTGTTCGTCTGCCTGTGATCCCGATCCTGAATCCAGATCCGGAATCCAGTTCCCGTCCGTCACCGAGTCCAGCCTGGGACTGGCCCAGTGCCAGCCGGTGTCGTGATTGTCATCTCGGGAGCTTGATACGGTTTTGTATATATTTTTCATTATTTCTTTTTATTTTATTATTAATATTTCATTAAAGTAGTTTAGTTCTTTCTAAACTCATAAGTCTCATTTTCCTCCTCTACCTCTCTCTCTGAAGAGGGGTAGAGGGGAGCATCTGTCGGTCCTATCTGGGGTCCCCTAGGTCCCCAGTAGCCAATTTGGCCAAAACCACGACAGACCCCCACCCACATCGTCTCTTGACAAGGGCTCAGGGGACATGTCTCAGCTCAGCATGGGGCCTTCAGTCTGCCTGAGCAACGTTGTAGGTGTGCCCATCTCTGACCCTGTCTCCTGGATGTGCCTGGGACCTGCACTGCAGGCAGCTGCTGTCCTGGGTGGACCTAAATCAGAGATTGTCATGCATAATGCTAGGCATGACACTGCATAACTATTCTACTCTACTCTGCTCTGCTCTACTCTACTTCTCTTCTCTTTTCTTTTCTCTTCTCTTCTCTTCTCTTCTATGCTATGCTATGCTATGACATGCTATGCTAGTCTGTGCTATGCTATGCTATTCTAATTTCCTGCACTCACAATAAGTCAAATAATGATGAGACTGTTATTTGCCCGAAATACCAGGGGATTTTCAGCTCCAAAAACACTTTCAAGGACACAAATCAGAAAGATTACAAGTGGAAATGTGATTTTATTTTATTTATTTTATTTTATTTTATTTATTTTATTTTATTTTATTTTTATTTTATTTTATCTTATCTTGTCTTATGTTATTTTTCTGAATCTGTTTCAGAGCTGATGCTTGCAAGCATTAACACAATGCGCATGTGTAGCCAGGAGCAGGCTGATGCATTTTTCAGTTTAGTTTGAAAAAACATCCCTTGCAGTCTGGCAAAGGAAAGCCGCAGAGCTACAGAAAGCAGCAGCAGAAATACAGGCCAAGCAGCCCCTGTTTCCTGAAGAGTGAGAATTTGAAGAATGAGGATCAATACTGATCACACACAAAAGAAGAAGAAGAAAAGGTGTGTGGTACCGTGCAGTATTTTCAAAAGTATAACACCTTATGATAACCATCATACTTTTTGCCTTCAAAACATTCCTCCGCTGTACTTCTTGACCAGCAATGCATGAAAAGTGCTCTCAATGCCTGCCCTGCACTTGCATTGCCTGTGGGGAGAGCTGGGAAGTGGCAGCTCCTGATGGTGCAGCAAGCCTGGAGCACTTTCGCACCAGCCAGAAGACCTGGGGAAATGGAGCCAAGGAAGAGCAGAGCTCGATCCCGCTGCAAATTTGCAATGGGAAAGAGCCAGAGAGAGGCAGGGCACGACTGGTGCCTTGGTAGTGCAAGAGCAGCAGGCAAGAACCTCGCCAAAATGGCCCAGAGGAGCCCTGACAAGGGGCTGTGCTCAGTGCTACAGAGGACAAGAAGCAACCCCTGGGGGCCACCCTTGGGACCAGCCTGGGAGTCCAGAAAACTTCCCCAGAAAAACTGCCCCCAGATGTGGGGCACGAGGGCCACCTTTGTGGAGCATGAGCAGCAGGCACCTAGCCAAAATGGTCCAAAGGAGCTCTGACAAGGGGTCATGCTCAATGCTGCAGAGGAAGGCCAGCACTTTCCTGGTGGTGAAGCTAGGCAGGTTGGCAGCGGGACACAGGAGGATGCCCCCTTTCATAGAATCATAGAATTGCTGAGGTTGGAAGGGATCTTTAAGATCATCAAGTCCAACCATTAACCTACCCTGACAAAACCACTTCTGAACCATGTCCCCAAGTACCACATCTACCCTTTTTTTAAACACCTTCAGGGATGGCGAATCCACCACCTCCCCGGGCAGCCTGTTCCAATGTTTAATAACCCTTTCAGTGAAAAAATTGTTCCTAATATCTAATCTAAACCTCATCTGACATAACTTGAACCCATTTTCTCTCGTCCTATCACTTGTCACCAGGGAGAAGAGGTCAGCCCCCATCTCCCTACAACCTCCTTTCAGGTAGTTGTAGAGGGTGATAAGGTCTCCCCTCAGCCTCCTCTTCTCCGGGCTAAACAACCCCAGTTCCCTCAGTTGTTCCTCATAAGACTTGTCCTTTATCCTGCCCCAGGGCATTGTGACCACTGCGTTGCCAGGTGGTGGCACTGTGACATGGGTGTGATGGGCCCCCCCGCAGCCCCAGCCACTGCAGCCCTGCCCACCGCCCCTGGGCCCAGCATCTGCCAGAGGAAAGTCTTCGAGGTGCTGGCCCCAAGGCAGTCCCTGTGCCCAGGAGACCCAGGGGGCTGTCCCCGCCTGTAGCAGTCAGGCACTGGGCAGAGCTGCTGGGTGTTCAGACTATGTAAATACACATTCATTTGATTGTGGCGATGCCAGAGGTGAAAGAAAGGGTTTCGGTTCCCTCTGCATGAACTCTGCAAAGATGTAGAGAGCGTGCAGGATTTCCTCACCATTCCTTACCAACGCACCAAATGTCATTTGCCACTACACTGCCTATGGTGAGGTCTTCTTGGGAAGAAGTCTTGAATTGTTTGGCGTTCTTGACCATATTTTTCCTTGCATTTCAATAGCTCTTTTCCTTCTTTGGCCTCCATTCTTGGTATCTTGAAAGTGACGGCAGCTCTGTCAGCTTTTGTCTTGCTCTTTCTAGTCGTCTTCTTCTGTAGGCACACTGTGCTCCTAATCAACTGCTTAGTCTTTGTTTGCCTTCATCCTAGATGGAATTTATCTTTCTTGAACCCGAGTAATGAGAAATGTCCATAGTGGTACAGCTGAGTTCTCACCAGGGCTTTGCACAATGTTTGCCTTTCCCATGGAAAGGCTTGTAGCATGTAAGAAATCTCTTTTGCATTTGTTAAAGAGGCTGTTTAGAAATTTGCTGGTGGCTATTAACGTTAATAAGTGTCTAGTTTGGGGGTTTACCTGTTTTATTACTACTATCAATCTTCAGTGCAATACTTCACTGATTGCTGTTTAATTTCACATTGTTGACAGATCAATAAAGTGCTTTGATCCCAATTTGGTTTAAGGGGTGTGGACTGAGCAGGTTTTCCCTGCAACACTCAGTAAAAACAAGTGACTAAGTTCTGTAGAACAGTTTAAAAAACCTCAGCTAAATATCACTTCAGGAAAGGGTACTGTACAGAGGGTAGAGATTTAGAGATTGACAAGATATCACCTCAGCAAGCTTATTCACATCCTTGAAATGCAGAATGACTGTTGGTGTCTCTCCCATAAGGCTTTTTTCTTGAGCGGGGGTCTATCAGTGGAAAAGGGAAACTCACCAAGTTTGTTATTGGAGATGTTGCTATAGGCTGCAGAAGACAGCCCCAGCTGGGTTCCTATCTGAAATGAGGAAATTTTTGTGTCTGTCTGAACAAACTGTTCTTTTAGGCAAAACACCATTATTCACATTGGAAACAACAGCAGAAAACGCTACTGCCTTGCCTGGTACAAAATGAACATAATCATAGACTCATAGAATGGTTTAAGTTTGAAGGGACCTTAGACATCACCTAGTTCCAAACCCCCTGCCACAGGCAGGGACACCTCCCACTAGACCAGGCTGCTCAAAGCCCCATCCAACCTGGCCTTGAACACTTCCAGGGATGGGGCATCCACAACTTCCCTGGGCAATTTGTTCCAGTGTCTCACCACCCTCACAGTGCAAATTTTTTTCCTAATATCTATTCTAAATCTACCGTCTTCCAGCTTAAAGCCATTACCCCTCATCCTATCACTACATGCCCTTGTAAAAAGTCCCTCTCCAGCTTTCTTGTAGGTGCCCTTCAGATATTGGAAAGCTGCTATAAAGTCTCCACAGAGCCTTCTCTTCTCCAGGCTGAACAACCCCAACTCTCTCAGCCTGTCTTCACAGGAGAGGTGCTCCAAGCCCTCTGATCACCTTTGTGGCCCTCCTCTGGACCCGCTCCAACAGGTCCATGTCCTTCTTATACACACATACACACACAACTACACTCTGTTCCTGTACCTGTAGTTTTACCTGTACCTATACCTATACCTATACCTATCTACATCTCTATCTCTATATCTATACGTATCTCCTGGGTTAGTAGAAATAAATGCTCACATCACAGCAGTACTGGTAAGTCCAATGGAGGTCATGTCATGAGGACACCAGTTCAAAACACCAGAGCTGCAGCCAAGGCACAGGGAGACAAGCTGGAAGGAACTGCAGCAGGAATGCTGTTGCAAGAGCTGTTCATCAGCAAAGGCAGGAAACAGGAGAAGCCATGAAGGCACAGCCTGTTGCTGATTCATGCGATGTCCTGAGTTGCTACCCAAAGGGAAGGGTGGGCTCTAGAAGGAAAGGATCAAGAAATAGTGACCTCCCTAGCTGGGGGAAGAGCTGGGCCATGGGGGAAGGGATTGAAAACTGTATTAAAGAAACACGTGGCATCCTTGGCAAAGGGCAGTACTGATGAGTTTTGCTCTGCCATGTGAAGGACTGGTGTCCTTTGGCACTGACTGGCATGTTCATTCGTGGGCCCCAATGTCAGCCCTGTACCAACACTCTCTTTACAGAAAGAGCTCTCTTCACAGCCTCTAACATCCCACGAGCTGCTAGAGCTCCTGTCACTGTCATAGTTACCCACGGACTCGCACCACAAATATGAAAAGCAGGGACTTGCAGAGGTTTCTGCAGCATAGGCTACATTTCAGAGAGCTTTTCAGGTACCATGTTTTCCTGACCATGCAAACCACCCCTCTTCTTAACATTCCTGCCAGCATCTGCGTTACATTGATGCCATGCATGGATATATGAAGGTAATGCATTAAGTTACTACAAATCATCCCCTTTGTGATTGCTATAATTCACTGTTTTTACCTGTCAAGATGGTGAGAAGTTGGGATACAATTATTTCCTCTGCTTATAATTCTTCCACCAAAAAATGCTACAGCAAGAACTAAAACATAGGCTTTAAGCATATAAACTCTGAAGTATCATCCATTGAAGGAAAATCACAAGCTTGTCAGCATTTAAATATATTATGGCCAATCTCTTATGATGGTCCTTATTAGAACTTCCTGCTTGGAGGAATTCTGTGTACAGTGGCTAAACCCGATACCCATCAGAAAGAAACTAATTCCCCTACAAGAGAATGTGTCTTGTGAAGCATCTAAAAGGGATGAAACCAAGGAGCGCGAGCCTTGGAAGGTCTGAAGTTTCAGCTTGAGTAAACATGTAGGAAGTATAAACTCTTGTTTTAAATCTGCTGAGTGTGAAAAGCTGAGCTGTGACTTGCAGAAGTGTGCTCCTGTGAGGCTTCTCTTCCTTGTTTTTCTCCCTTCAGGTACAAATACTGTGAGAAACAATTTCAGAAGTTAACCTCAAAAAGCAGTGTTCCAGTATGAAAAATATACATGCAAAGCATCAATTTGCTTCAATATACATGTTGTGTCTGTGAACAGCTGCCTCCATATACGTCATCACAAAATAGATGCGTGAATGAAACTTAGAGTTCTGCTTCATTAGGAGCAGGCTAGCTGATACTCAAAAATAAAAATAATGAGAAGCATAACCAAGGTTGTCTTGCCGTCTATAAAAACTCCTACAAATAAAGAGCGCTAACAAGTTAAACCAATTCTGAGTCTTGGATCACAGGCTCAAGAAAAACCTTCAGCTTAATGAAGAAGACGATGGAAAAAGAAAAGGCAGTGGCTCAGTGCCACAGTCCACAGCAGAGACATTAACTGAAAGAGACCATTTCTGATTGAAAGCATTTAATCTAGAAATGATCAAGAAACAAAAAAGAAATAAATTACCACCATCTTCTTTTCATTATGATTTCCCAGAGCAGACATGTGCCTTCAGATGTGCGAACAAATATTCAGTTCTGGAACTTAAAATACCTTCAAGTTGGGAACAAGATAGAAATTTGCTCATCTTCCATCCAAAGAGACATAATTCATCTTTGCTGTGGATGGGCAATGGTGTTCCTTTTGATACTATGTTGCACAAAGTCTCCACATCTTATCTTGAGATTAGAACTATCTTTAGGATTATTTTGTAAAAATTCCTTAGGTAAAATTAAGCAATATCAGCACATTGGTATCTTAGACAAGCTGGTGAGTGAGCCAACTAGGGAAGGGGCCTGGCTGGACCTGTTGTTTGTGAACAGAGAAGGACTTGTGGGTGATGTGACAGTTGGAAGCCATCTTGGGCACAGAGATCATGAAATGACAGCATTTTTGATTCTAGAAGAAATAAGGAGGGGGGAATCAGCAGAACTGCCACCTTGGGCTTCCAGAGAGCAGAGTTTGGCCTGTTTAGGAGCCTGGTTGACAGAGTCCCTTGGGAGGCAATCCTGAAGGGCAAAGGAGTCCAGGAAGGCTGGACATTCTTTGAGAAGGAAATTTTCAAGGTGCAGGAGCAGGCTGTCCCTACATGCTGAAACATGGACTGGTGGGGAAGAAGACCGGCCCAGCTGATCAGAAATCTTGGGCTGGAGCTCAGGAAAAAAAAAAAGAGAGTTTATGGCCTTTGGAAGAAGGGCCAGGCAACTCAGGTGGACTACAAGGATGCTGTGAGGCAATGCAGGGAGAAAATTAGAAGGGCCAAAGTCCAACTAGAACTTAATTTGGCTACTGCCATAAGAGACAACAAAAGATGTTTCTATAAATACATTAACAACAAAGGGAGGGCTAAGGAGAATCTCCATCCTTTATTGGATGCGGGGAGAAATATAGTGACCAAGGATGAGGAAAAGGCCGAGGCACTTAATGTCTTCTTTGCCTCGGTCTTTAATAGTTAGACCAATTGTTCTTGGGGTACCCAGCCTGCTTAGCTGCAAGATAGGGGTGGGGAGCAGAATGAAGCCCCCATAATCCAAGGGGAAATGGTTAGCGACCTGCTACATCACTTGGACATACACAAGTCTATGGGGCTGGATGGGATTCACCCAAGGGTACTGAGGGAGCTGGTGGAAGCGCTCACCAAGCCACTTTCCATCATTTATCAGCAATCCTAGCTAACCAGGGAGGTCCTGGTTGATTGGAGGTTAGCAAACGTGATGCCCACCCACAAGAAGGGCCAGAAAGAGGATCCGGGGAACTACAGGCCTGTCAGTCTGACCTCAGTACCAGGGAAGGTTATGGAACAGATCATCTTGAGTGCCAACATGCAGGAGATGCAGGACAACTAGGAGATCAGGCCCAGTCAGCATGGGTTTAAGAAAGGCAGGTCCTGCTTGACAAACCTGATCTCCTTCTCTGACAAGGTGACCCGCTTAGTGGATGATGGAAAGGCTGTGGATGTTGTTTACCTGGACTTCAGTAAAGCCTTTGACACTGTTTCCCACAGCATTCTCCTGGAAAGACTGGCTGGCTGCTCATGGTTTGGATGTGCATATGCTTTGCTGGGTAAAAAACTGGCTGGATGGCCAGACCCAAAAGAGTTGTGGTGAATGGAGCTAAATCCAGTTGGCGGCCAGTCACAAGCGGTGTTCCCCAGGGCTCGATACTGGGGCCGGTTCTCTTTAATATCATTATCAATGGTCTGGATGAGGGGATCAAGTGCACCCTCAGTAAGTTTGCAGATGACACCAAGTTGGGTGGGAGCGTTGACCTGCTTGAGGGTAGGAAGGCCCTACAGAGAGATCTAGACAAGGCTGGATCAATGGGCCGAGGCCAATGATATGAGGTTCAACAAGGCCAAGTGCTGGGTCCTGCACTTGGGCCACAACAACCCCAGGTTTGGGGAAGAGTGTCTGGAAAGCTGCCCAGCGGCAAAGGACCTGGGGGTGTTGATCAACAGCCAGCAGTGTGCCCAGGTGGCCAAGAAGGCCAATGGCATCCTGGCTTGTATCAGGAATAGTGTGGCCAGCAGGACTAGGGAAGTGTTTGTCCCCTGTACTCGGCACTGGTGAGGCCTCATCTTGAGTGCTGTGTTCAGTTTTGGGCCCTTCACTACAAGAAAGACATTGAGGTGCTGGAGCGTATCCAGAGAAGGGCAATGAAGCTGGTGAAGGGTCTAGAGAACAAGTCTTATAAGAAGCAGCTGAGGCAACTGGGGTTGTTTAGCCTGGAGACGAGGAGGCTGAGGGGAGATCTTATCACCCTCTACAGCTACCTGAAAGGAGGTTGTAGTGAGGTGGGGGTCAGTCTCTTCTCCCAAGTAACAAGTGATAGGACAAGAGGAAATGGCCTCAAGTTGCGCCAGGGGAGGTTTAGATTGGATATTAGGAAAAATTTCTTCACCAAAAAAGTTACCAAACATTGGAACAAGCTGCCCAAGGAGGTGGTTGAGTCACCAGCCCTGTAGGTATTTAAAAGTTGGGCAGACGTGGCACTTAGGGACATGGTTCAGTGGTGGACTTCAGTGTTAGGTTTACAGTTGGACTCAATGATCTTAAAAGTCTTTTCCAACCTATATGACTCTTGATTCTATGATTCTAGGTTTCTTTAACATGCATTTTCTTTACAAAGAGAGAATTTCCTGATATTTGACCCTGCTTTTTAAAAGTCAGGCACCAAGGCCCAGTGGTTTTTTTGAAAAAGATTTTGAAGCAAAAATACATAGAGATTTCAAATGGGAACTCTGTGCAGAGCAGTGCACCTGAATAAGAAAACCATTTTTGGGAAGGAGGAATCGGATGTCGAAGCCAATGATGCCTCTGCTGTTCTAGCAAATCTGAGGGATTTATACATTCAACCAAGGACACAACCAAACCATGCCATCCTATACCATGCACAGACGGTCTATCTTTTCGACATATTGAAATCATTTTGCAGACACTGCAATGAATGGGAGTACCTGACCACTTACTTAAACCATTATCTAGTAAGAAAATCCATCACAAAAGGTTATTGCATTCTCAAACACCACGCCATCAATGCCCAGCATCTTTAGACATAATATGAGCTCCCATCTGGCAGATGCCATCTGGAGCCCTGGGAATCACATCCAATTCTCTCACCATGTTAATAAATCCCACAGCACTTTACAAGGAAGAAAAGCACCGTTCCTGCTTGCATGGGGGTGGATCAATTGCAGGCTCTTTCTCTGGGACACATGCTTCAATTTTGCTTGGCATAATTTTTTTTTTTTTTTTAGCTTAAACCACCTATTTATTTGAAATGAGAGCCCAGATTACTTTGACAGGCGTCCCTCAAAGAGATTTTGGGAGATGAAACTCTCCATTTGAACTTCAAAAGGATCTGATGTTACCTAAGCTGACAGCTAGGATTGTCCCAACAGGAAGGTGCAGGAGCAAAGCTCAAAGGTTCTGCAGATCTTTTGAGGTCCTACTGAGATGAAGGTACCACCAAAACACTTTTACCTCAGCCGCTGCACACCCTCTCAAGTGTTGTCACAACCAAAGGCTGGGAGAACAGCAAAACACTATCAGGAGGAAACTGCCGGTGAAGAGTATACAGCTGAGACAGATAAACCCCACAACAGCTAATCAGCATATTCGCTCTGCAAAACAAAGCACAACACCTTGAGCTGGTGGAGACACAGCTTCATAAATCTGCAGGGAAAAATGTGGCTCTGTTTGACCCCGCAACATTTTGGTCCAGGAACCATACAGCTGTGATTTCCATGGTATTGCACTTCAGCTTGCAAGGAGCAGGAAGTTGGTGCAGTAAGACTTCTCATTTTCAGGGAGGCACCTCAGAAATAAATTTGAGGGCATCTGGCTTGGCTGCTAGTCCAAGTTTAGAGGCCTCTATCAGCAGAATAGACGTGACTTAACCTAAGCAGCTAAATTCAGAAGTTGAATAAAAGGTGGCATTTTAAGAAGAAATTCCAAACAAAGAGGAGGACACCAACAGTAAGGAAAACACCGAGGATGGTGGAGAAAGCTCTTAGAACAGGAAAGGAGGACAATCTTTCATAGTTCAAGAGCCTAGTTCAGGTGAGTAAATAAGATTAATAATTTGCAGTTAAAGCAAAAATGTACTTCTAATTACATTTGAAATGATGGCAACACATGTTGAATCCTAAATGTACTATAATCTGTCGTTAAGAAACTGTCAAGCAGTTTTAAAGAGAACCAGACCATAAATCTAGAAGAATTACCACAAAGCATGTAGAATTCATTTGTGCTGAACTGATAAAATTAACTTGCAATGCTGACAGCTTTTTCTGCAGGTGCTAAGAATATTTGTTTTATTCCATTTAACAGCAATTGCTCTTCAATTAATTTGCAATTAATTCAATGCTAATGAACAAATCAGGAGTTTTATTCTTTCCTAGCAAAGAAGTAAGAACCAGGCTGTGAGAGGATGATGCCCTAACTGATCATGATTGCAATTTTGCATAAACCAGCACTACCTGGTTACGTTTAACTCAAGAGTATTTTCTTCAGCTGGGGTGAGGAGTAGTATTGGAGCAAGCACAACTGCTTGGGGTTGGTTTTGGGGTTTTTTTTGTTTGTTTGGTTTGGGTTTTTTTTGTTGTTTTGTTTTGGGGTTGTTTTTTTTGAGGACAGCAGCATCAAAACAGGGTGATCATGAAATGACAGCCTGAAACCTATTTGTTTTGGTATAAGAAAGGACAATGACCAGAAACCTCCGCACAACTCACTAACTACAGAAGATATCTCATTTATTTAATCAGTTAATTTTAAATTAATAACATTTGTTAACTTTTTGCATATGTATGCAGCACATTCAGTATAATTTTACATAACTTGTAACTTTAAAGTGTTGCATTTCATTACTATCAAAATGCAGTTTAACACAAAGTGAGGAGGAAAGAAAAAAAGGGAAACAAATACCAGTCAGCATTTCTACCGTCATAATGTAAAAAATTAGAAATCTAAATAATTGTCTAACAGGCTGTAAAGTTGTTTAATGTGAATACAGTGCACTTTTATGGATAGTCAGAAGGAAGAACCAAATACAATGTAAAAGCCGTATCTAGTTGCAAATCTGTATTTTATGGGTTACAAATTGAGGAGAATCAACCTTTCAACAAAAATCTCTATATCTACCACTTACAATACTGATAATTTAAATCAACTGTTTAACCTGTATCGCTTCAAATCAGCAACTTCATGTAGACTGGATATCCACACTTGAAACAAAGTATAGAAACCGCAAAGTTTCAGACAATAAAACGCAAACTGTAGAATAAAAGTTTTAAGACTCCTTAAAAAGTACTCCACACTGAAGAAGCAGGCAGGAGAACGCATGCTGCTTTGGAATTCTTGTTTAGCCCACATATTTCTCAAGCTACTAGGTAAAAAAAAGCAAGGATTTCAGAATCCTACAGGTGTATGAATATTACTATTATAGCCCCCAAAGAAATAAGACATGAACTCGGTAGAAGACTTACCCATATGACAAATTCGGGGTAATTTGTATAAGAATAGGCAAGACAAACTAGCTAAGCTCTGAAATTATCACTACCTGGTGCAAGGAAACCCCCCACACTAACAGGGATATCAGATTTTTCCTAGAGCCACAGATGGTGACTGAATTTTCTCCAAAGCCAGTAATAAAAAACCTTGACAAGACAAAGCGGTTACCCATAAAAAGGTAATTCAGCATCAGTTTAGCCACCCCAGTGTTTAACAATAATTGTTTTACAATGAGAAGTTCTGAGTCACAATGTAAATGGCTTTTGAAACTATGTGAGGACAAATAGTTATAGTAATGATTTGTGAAACAGTAAAGAACATCAAGCACAGGCTGAATCCCTTCATGGCTCCTCAGCACACCATAGAAGTTTCCAGGAACACCCATCTTTTTTTAACCTTCTAAGAAAACATAGCTGGGCAATCTTAACTGCCTCACCTAGGACTCTGACAGTAGCATATTACAGGATTATTTTTTTTTGGTCAAAATTCTAAATTAAGGGGAATTCTGAAACAAGCTTGGCCATTGACATAGAGAGAGGCATAGCTCAAGGAAAACTGTACCGTGGTAGTCAGAAAAGAAGGTGTGTAGATGAAAGCAAGTGAAAAGAAGAATGGCAACTGAAGAATGGAAAAAGGCAACTTTCCTCCTCCTGAGTCTCCTACCCCTTACTTCTGCCCTTCTGAAGGCTTTCTCTAAGCAGCTGATTATAGGACTCATTTTAAAATTCAATCTGAAATAGAAACAGTGTCTTTTGTTTAAAGTATATGACTAAAGTATCTTCATTAAAATATTCCACTTCAAAGACAAAGCTATAATTCCATCTGAACCACCAGTAGTTACACTATAGCCTTATATTAACACCTGAAATTAAAGCAAAGGCTAATACTGTCAATACATGTCAAATATTTCCTAGTATTCCTGCAGAGGCCACTGGCCTTGTGACCAGCAGCCATACCTAGGCAGTATGGTTGCTACCTGTGACTTAAACAAGTACTCAAAGCACATTCATTTCACTGGCCCTTTCTGACTGAGAAAAACTATGCCTCAGGCATTGTTTACTGAAAAAATACAAAGAATCGAAGCCTGGTATTTGTCTCGTATTGTGATTACAGAGTAACAATAGGGTAATATTAATGAATCAACCTACCCCCAAAAAACAACTTACAGTTAAATATATTACGAATTGAGAGCTTAACATATCAAAAGTTCAGAAATATCATACCGCTTCAAAAGAGTCACAGCCTATCAGTATAAAGGAAGAATATAAAACTATTTTATTGACCACTGTTCACCAGTATTTACAATAAAGTAAACAATATACAGTCTGATAACATTCAAATTACTACAAAGTTAGTTTTCACCTGGTCTCCTTGTGACCAAGTGATCCCAAATACTAAAAAGAATGGTTCTACAGGTTTAAAGGGCTAGGTTTGGGTAAAGAAGATACATGCACATCAATAGTATAGAAGACTACAAAACATCTGTGAGTTTGTTTAGACATTCATTACAATTCAGTAATAACTATGGAAGTTTATGAATGTTTTATTAAAGCTTTTACCTAATATGGAGGAAGCAGTAGCATCAAATGCTCTCTTGTGATAAATGAAACAACTTGCAGAAAGCTTTTATTTACTTGCTGTTGATGCAAAACATACTACTTCAAAAAAATATCAAATTTGATTCTTGTTAGAATGTATGCTTCTCACATTGCTAATAAATCAAATTTCAGGTTTTAATATTCATATATATAAAAAAGCAATGCAAACAATTATTGTGCTTCATCTTCTGGGCATGAATGCCAAGTTAGTCGCTCTTCATAAAAAGCGATTACGATCTGAGGACACTTCACGTTAGCTTCTTTGGCCAGCACCAGATCTGCCTCATCAGAGTCTTTCCTGATGTAGAAGAGAGTGGGATTTAAGAAAAATGCATAATCATTAATTCAGTAAATTTAGCAGCTCTTGAAAGGTCATAAATTCTGAAAAGAACGTCAGCTAGAAATCAGGTTTTGGTATACCTTTCGCTATAGCTACCAAGAATTTTCATGCTAATAGCAAGGTGTCATAGCTGTATCTTCCTTCCCTTTAGGTGTTGGGGTTTTTTTCTGTTTGAAAGGAAAATACTATTCAAAGGGAACCATTTATACAGTTACCCATTGCAGTATGTAATGAAAGAAGTAAAACGTTGCTAATTTTGTCTTTTAAAGCATAATTAAAACTTCAAAGTGAGACTTTTAAAAATCAATAGCAGTAGTCTTAAGAGATGGTATTACATCCAAATTATATTTAGTTCTTATGCAAGTAACTTGCTGCATTTTGTACTTCTATTCTTGAAGCTGTCTTGGGGTAATAAAAAATCCAAACTTCCAGTCTGACATGCTTCAGATTCCATTTTAAAGTGTATGCTGCCTTTACAACTCAGTTTTGTGGACACATATTCATATTTATGTTTGTCGCCTACAATCAATTATGAAAAACTAATCAACTGCAATTAAACAAAAAAAAACCAATCTGTATTTTGCAAGTCTTCTAAGTTTCACATAAAATTTATAGAGAATTTGAAAAGGCAGAAGAGAGACAGATCTTCCAAGGCACTAATCTTCAGCAGTCCAGGCACATCACGTGACAAATCATTTCTCTAGAGACCACTCAGTTTGACTACATTCAGAAAATTATACCCTTCTCAAAGGCTGTGGAAAGCTATCATTCTTCTCATCCCACCACCATAAGAAATCTGACCCCCAGAAAATGTTAATTCAATCTTTTGTATTCTTAACACTGGGGAAAAAAAGATACTAATTTTATCCTACTCGTTCACTGAGGAGAGACAAGAAGTCTTCCGTCAACACTGTAGCTAATGAAGCTGGCCTCCCCCTACCCTGCCAACAATGCAAACTCCCCCCCCATCATTCTGCCCTCTTACTAGCCCATAGCGATAAACCTCTCCTTCATAGAATCATAGAATGGTTTAAGTTGGAAGGGACCTTGAAGATCATCTAGTTCCAACCCCCCTGCCATGGGCAGGGACACCTCCCACTAGACCAGGTTGCTCAAAGCCCCGTTGAACCTGGCCTTGAACACTTCAAGAGATGGGGCATCCACAACTTCCCCGGGCAACCTCTTCCACTGTCTCACCGCCCTCAGAGTACAGAATTTCTTCTTAATATCTAACCTAAATCTACCCTCTTTCAGTTTAAAACCACTACCCCTCATCCTATCGCTACACTCCCTCATAAAGAGCCCCTCCCCATCTTTCCGGTAGCCCCTCTTTAAGCACTGGAAGGCTGCTATAAGGTCTCCCCAGAGCCTTCTCTTCTCCAGGCTGAACCACCACAACTCTCTCAGCCTTCATATTGTTTGTTCTTCATCTCAACCTCAGCCTCCTCCACTACTTCATTGCGATTCTCTGTCCACTTGGTTGTATGCAGAACAGCTGGCACTACAGTTGGTTAAAAGGTTGGCTATAGAGCAGCTGGCTTCTGCTTATTGAAACATGTAAAGCCGGAGTTCTGCCTGCCGTTCCCTCAGCAAGAGCACAACCGAGAACGAGCTTTTCCATACAAATGCCAATTTTTCCGTATCTGATCAGAATTTACCTCTCCAATTTCTACTTCTGTAAAACCAATAGAACTTAAAGTTATTTTGGTTTTGGAATGAAGAGAGAATAAGTACTAATTGATTACACAAGCTTTGTCTTTCTAAGAATACAAGGTTAATAAGGACATCACCAGCTGTCTTACTCCTGAAATGACGCTGCCTCATTACCCTAAATACAACTGCCTGCCTTGCCTTAATATGGACAAGAACTGTGCATGTAAGACTTACCATTTCATGAGGAACATAAGCTCTCCACTGCTATCCGTAGCCCCGATTATCCGCTCAGGATCAAGACCCCTTGCAAACCCTCTTGGTTTATCAACCTATTGAGTAAATTAGAAGATTGTTACCTAGTTTATGATAAAATTCTCTTTTGGCATTATAGCTAGATATACGAATTCCTGTGTATGTACATCAGAACAAAAAATATAGCCTTACATATTTATAAAAGCTATAATTACATATAGTTGCCTAAAGATTACATTAATTTTATTTTTTCATAACTGATCTTCAGGCCAAGTCATTTAGATGCAGAGTAACAATGAAGAAATTTTACATCAATGTTTCTAGCATTTATTTCCGAAAACTCAATAGATGAAACAAGTGATCTAAAACCCCTTATAGTAGATAAACAAATGTGCATGGCCAGTAAAAGCAACAAAAGTGGCAAAGCAAAAACACACTCCTGGAAGTGGGAAAAACACATCCTTTTCAGCAAAACAACAGGCCTGGGTTGGCTTAAGCCAACCGTGAAACTGAACCCTTGGGGAATACCTCAACCCTTCTTGGCTTACCGAGATCGCACTGGCGGTAAGGAATATCATGACTATTTCCTGTATTAGCTCCTCTAGGTTCACAGTATCCTTTCTGAGACAGTGGCCACTTCTGTACCAGATGGAGCCACACAATTAATTTGATACAGAAACTAAAATATTCTTTGTATTATTCATCAGCTATTCCTTCTGATGCCTTCCAACTTTTTGACAGTAACCACACATCCAACAGCTGTCTTCAGTAAACCACTGACATTGCCAGTTTTGTTTAAAAATGTGAGTTTGAAAGTTTACACAGAAAAATGTGAACTATTGAACACATTATTATATGTGAACTATTTTGTAGTTATCAGCACTAAATTTGTCATGTTGTTCATTCATTCAAATTATAAGAGAAACACAGATCTTTAAGAAAATGTAGGCTTTCTTCATTCACCCTTTCTGCTCCCTCTCCACCATCATGTCTGGTCCTAGTCTAAGTAACTGCCTGGTCTTCACATTCTGTCATCTTGTCACTCACCTATTCAAAATCATATTCTAAAGACAAAAGCCAAAACAGAACTTCATCTTTGTTCCATTCATGAATCTTTTGCTCCAATACAAACTGACCACTTAGTATTATTATTCATTAATAACTCTTAACCAATCTTACTTTCAATTATTCAGTAAGCATCATGGGACAATGCAAGAACTTTACTCGTTATGTCAATCAATCATCTTTTACCTGCCATTTGGACAGTCTCATTAACCACCATGAATGATTGTCCTTTTTAAACAACAATCCCAGATGCTGTGCGATTTTTACAGTTTTAAACCCATTTTTGGTCTCATTCTCAAAGTCACAACCGGATTTTGGGTGGGTGGGGATGGAGAGGTAGGGAAGAGACACAAGAAAAACAAAGCTTGGCACATGAACATATACTTACAGAATCGCGCTTCTTCTTTGATTTGCTATCATCAGATTCACTATCTGACAAAGATTTTCTTTTGGCACCATCTGTTTTTTCTTTACCAGCTTTCTGAGAGTTCAGAAAAGCTTCAATTAGCTCTGGACAGTCTAAGTTTTCTTCAGGTTCCCATGTGTTGTCAGCACTGAAACATACACACATTTATGAAAAACTAGGAAAAGAAGAAAAACTTAAAACTAGCCAAATGGCTCACCTTAAGCAAATTAATTTTTTTTCTCATTATGCAAGGCAGGTTTCCTAAACCTAAGGCTGCTTATCTTGCCATCTTTAGTAACGTTCATGTACTGCATTTGATGACTGAAAGAAGTATGCTCTGCTATTGTTGAAAAACAATTTTCTTAAACTGAAGGTATAAAATAAGCAGCTCTATTAATTCCTATGATCTGGGTGGGATCATAGGAGTTAAAACAAGCAATCCTCACCCTACCAAAACCCACTTGTCCATTTAAACTGACTCCCTTCCCCAGTTTCTCTAAAGATTGTCCTTGCAAATACACTATATGATATGATATGAGCACTAAGACTTACAGAGAACAGAATGTACACAACACTCACTACAAACCGTATAAATATATATGTCTAAGCTTCTATATACGAGGAATGCTTTCAAAAGTTATCTCCAAGCACTGAGATCAAATATACCTAGAACTATGTCCCTTCTTCGGTTGACTACAGGAGGGAACAAAGCTTCCATGTCCAGAGCTGGGCACTGCAAATGTTCCAGTGAATATGCATTTTGTTAACTCAAATTTTAAGAAGTCCATGAATGTTCCCCACAACTAAGCACCGCATTAGAAGTCCTCATGCACAAATACTGCCACAGCACTACTGCACGAGCAGGATGCCTACAGATTATTTTTTACATATTTCTACAACTTCAAATCAGACCGTCGAATACTAAACACATTGTGTTTTACGTTTATGCACTTATCACCACACAAATTTCAGGTGCTAGAATGCAGAATGTTGCAATGCAATCACTTTGGGAGGTATGCAACAATAAGACTGCATATGTAATTACTTATGTTCAAGTGCTAGGCACATCACCTTTTTTCAGCCAGTAGTCTGCGAGAAAGTGTCACAGGAGGGAGGGAGGAGGCACATGTATGTGCCTTCTTTAACAATCAACTTTTTAAGTCCACTGTAAGATTTTCTTGTGCTTCCCTAAGACCTGGGAAAAAGACTCAAAAGATACCTTTTGGGTATACCTAATGAAGGCAACCATACCACAGAATTCCTTATGCAAATTCATCTAATTTGAGAGCAGTTCAGAAAAGTGAATAAGCAAACTATCTGCTTCAAATTCACCACTTCAGAGCTGCCTACAGTTTAAATCCCTGCAAAATTTCTTACTTAGAAGTAACACTCATTCCACCACATACACAACTGTCAGTCTAGCTTACCTTGATAGGTACTGACACAAGCTAAATCAAAGAACAGTGGTAAAAGAAAAATCACTAAGGACTTCGTAAAAGTTTTAGAACATTTTATGTAGCACAAACACTAAGCTACATATCTTCTATTTTATTTTCATACTTGACTGCCCTACTTGAATACACATTTATGGATGTCCTTCGAGGTTCTTTAAAATGTATCCCCATCATCCAATTCCCTCTCTGCATAGTTATTTCAAATAAATGGTTAGTATTTAGCATTCTATCAGGGGGAAAAAAAAAAGTAATGCCTTACTCTGTAAATCCTTTCCACTTCAAGTAGTATTCCACCTTTCCATTTACAACACGTCTGTCCAGGACTTTCTCCACAACAAATTCTTCAGGCTCTGCCTCTTCAACTTTTTTACCTTTGCCATTCTGTTTCTTTCCCATTTTGTGCTACAAAAGAAATTCAGAATGACATTATTCATTCTTTTGCTTTACACAGTTACTTCACTGGCCAAATCCAACTTTGCTCAGTAAACAGCAAAGAATCATGTACTTAATCACACTAAAGCCAGAAGCTCAGACTCCTTTTACGTTAGTGCATGTGGTCAGGTAACCTGAGCAAGACATGTTAATGTTTTGGGGTTTTTTCAGTTGCTTAATGAGATACCCAACACCAGTTTTTAAAAAGGTGAAATATTTTTGTGCATACACTCAGTGCCTCTACTCCCCTTATAAATTTAATTCTCAGTGCTACATGCTCAAAAATTTATGAAGCTTCTAAAAGTTAACTCTATGCCTGTGAAAAGGCAGAGGGCAAGAAATAGCATAAGGCAGAAGTAAAGAAAAGTAATAAGGGAACTGTGAAAATGCATAAAACAGAAAAGGGATGGTACTCAAAAAAATGTGGTTACTACCTTTTCCCAAAAAAAGGAGAAGCTGATGGGAGTAAAGTTTATGATGTATTGCTACAATAAGCAAAATACCCAACAATAACCCGTAACTATCGAACAGGATGCATGCGAGGAGCATTCCATTACTGCAGTCCCTTCTCATCCTTAGCCACGCACCAATGTAACTTACATTCAAACAGATGTCACAAAGGTGCAAAAATTTAAGACAGCTACACTTAAGTACAGCATGTAACATGTAAATGAAATTTTGCTAACTTAAAAAACTTTATAAGTGTTTTAAGTTTACATTTGATACTTCAAATAATATTCTGTAAGTTCTTAAAATAAATATTACATCCACATCATCCTCAAGGCATTCCCAGTTTAATAAGGCACAATTAAATAGTAATAGAAGGACACATTTCAGAATTTCCTTGTTTGTAATCTTAAAAAGGTTGGAACAAGCCTAACATGTTGTCACATCACATTTCTGGAGCACTAGCAGACCAAAAGCAGTTTGCTTGCCATTTTGGACCGCACCTTATAAGGAAATTGTTAAAGTGGCAGCCATAAACTAATGGGAGCAGTATTAAGCTCCTAAAACATATACTCACGCAGCACCCTAAATCAAAGTGGACAGAACTAATTCCTCACTAATGCACTTCCTATAGAACAGAAAACAGACAAGCAAAAATCATAGAACACCTCTATTTGCTTGATGGCCTTTCTCTAGACCTCTCTAAAATTAATGTGGGTTAGTTTGAGAATACTGCGAAGCAATTTTGAAACTGTCAAATTTTTAAACTTTGTAGATTTTGTCTTGATGCAGTGAAAAGTAAAAAAGAAATATACGTTAGACACAAGAAAAAATGTCTTCTTTTTGTAAACTGAAGATTTGAAGCCGATTCTTTCTTTTCAAAGCCTCTGTCTTTGTGCCCCTTATTTTTCATAAATAATTTTCCCTCCCTCCCCAAAACAGCTTTACTCTATTAGCAACCTATAAATTGAAGGTGCAAATAACAAAGAGAAGGTAAAGTATCAAGTTTCTCTTTCAAACAGCAAGTTTCTGTATATAATTATATCTCATGTGACATTTGTTTTGATTTGGAAGCATAGAAGAGAGATTATCTAAAATAGAGCATGTATTTCCAATTAGATTTTAACTGCCTGCATATCCCAGGTGTATTTTGACCACAGCATTCATGACTGAAAAGTGTCAACTTAAGCACACTGGCTTTTTTTGCCTCCACAGGAAAAAGAATGCACGACTGAAATTGAAGGAAAATAAAAACATGAAGATGTCCAACGCTTCTATGAAGGCAGCTTCTTTCAAAAAATGGAAGTGTGAAAAAAAGAAGGGGGTACAGATGAGGAAAACAAACAAAACAAAAAAAGAAGCAGAAGGGAAAAAAAAGATACAGACTCACTATACCATAGTAATAACATTATAATTACTGGTGATGAGGCAAGCAGGCTACAAGCGGGGAACATCTCCATCTGTGTTCTCCGTTGGACTAAAAGTCTTTGATTCAATGGAAGACTGTTTTCTGGTACTCTTTTCGGCTTCACTAATTCTTGTCACTTAAAGATAAATGTTTTGGATTTCTGTATCAAAGCAACAATTTCTTTTTATTTTCTAAGACTTAAGTATCTATATAATCTTCCACAGAAGAAAATCAGTGTCAGGGAGTTTTGTATTTTTTTCTTGAAGTGCAGTAAGAAATAACAAAATCAAGAGTATGTTGCTTTTTGTTTGAAATATTAGAGATTTCATTAGGTCTTGTGTGCATCAGCACTGCTTTCCAAACTCCTGAGCCTTTCCAACCTATTAAAATGACACTTGATTGCAGAGCCTGCAGAAATACTGAACATTTGTTAAAAACCTGTACATACTGAGATTACACAAACCAATGTAAATCTCGGCCCACAAGTGAATGTGGTACCTGATTGAAGTTAAAGGGCACTAAATGTCCACTAGACCACTGAAGCTCCCTTCTCTAGGGTTGCATGTTGTAAGGTGTAAAATTGGCATTTGACCCCTGAATACTCATCTATAGCTCATCTCCCTTTCTGCATTCAAAAGTCACATAAGACAGGTACTGATCTGTGGATAATCACTCTTTCTTTGAGGGGCAAGATTGATGCGACACTGTGGTGAAGGGTTTTAACATACAAGAGGTAACAAAATCGGAATTACAGTTCCAGAGCTACGCTATCTCTTAATACATTTAGGTTTTGCATGCAAACACATAATGAAGCAGAATTGGTTATGGTTCCCATGGGAACCATAACTGATTTTCCTGACCTGTGCATCAAAATTCACAACAACATCAAAAGATTAAAAATACTGCCTTCACAGATTCTTCCCTCTCCCTGAGGCACCCCCTCCCAGGGCTAACTCCTTCTCTTCCTCAAATTAGGGAAAAGTGGGCAATCAATTACTAGCAGCAAGTTCAGACATTCACCTAGGTGAAATCTTTTAAAACAGTTATTATACAATATAAAGGAAGCACTCCATTGCACTTTTAATCCAGGAGTTAATACAATTTTTTAATGTATCTCGATCTGGGTCAACCAATAATCATTTCAATAAAGCTAAGAACAGGCCTTTTGAGTGCATTATAAATCAGTTGTTCTGCTATCCAGATTTTGAATTGTACACGTGTGTTTTTGCTTACTTCCCCACCTCAACCTCAGATGCACCTCACGCTACACTTTTTCAGTTCTGTCTTTCACAAAACTATGTATCGTTACTAGTCGAATGGTTGCCAGCAACCAATTGCCCTTTGAAATCCATATTTTAATGTCAAGCAAAGCTTTACAGGACTTGAGATCCATGAATGCATCATTAAAACCGTCCAGGAGGGGTTGACAGCTGATAATCTCTGCTCCTATGAAATTCAAAGAAACTGTTATTTGTTTAAAATAATTTCAAAAGGCATCTTAACTACGCCACATCACTTCCCAATAATGTTATTTTTCATCTATAAAGACTGCCTTTTCTCAGGCAGTTAGCTTTCCCCAAATACACTGGGAAAAATTAAATGAATATGTGATTTGGATTTTATTTTTTACATATATGATGAATTACATGGTGTGCTGAAAGGAGGCTAAAAAAATCCTTAGTGTTTTCTATTGTAGGACAGATGAAATAGTGCAGAGTCCTTTAATATTTATTTTTTTTCCCAACAAGTCTCTTTAGAAATGGCAGATTTATTAAAGCCAAAGACAATGTCCTTTCTAGTAGCCTTACTTTCTGGATCTGAAATTTTGGTCAGAATAATGCTGGGGAGGGGAGATGTGGATGTATCTTTTAAATGAAGATGCCAAGTTATAAGTTTGAAGAAAAATATGTCGATTAAATCCTTATATACTTTAGGTGTGCATGAACTTACCAATGTAGTTTTATTGGAGGCCATTTTTATTGCAGACTTGCAGAGCTTTTACTAGAAAAATGCATGACAATTAAAAGGAAGTTTACATTACTCAAAGAAAGGCATCCCAATACAAGCATGGTCCTTGTTCCAACCCCCATGTATTCACTGCATATAACATTTCTAATACGGATTAAATCCAGAACAAAAAAGTAGATTACTACTTTGTCTGGCATAACCCAGTAACGCACCATTATGCTAGCCAGGACAAACGATACTGACAAAATGGTATACAGGGTTGAAAAAAGGTTTTTCCCAAGGCCTCCTAAGGCACAGAGACATTGCTAGGGAAAAGGGGGAGGACCATCAGGGATGCTTATTTCCTTAAACCCAATAGAACAGGAGTTCGGATTCTAGCAGTTAATCGAGATATACCTAGGTATATTAACTGCGAATCTGGTGGGGAGCAGCTATATTATCTGCGGTGTAATAATGAGTGACCCGTTACTCTTACATTGTAATAAATGCTTATAAACAGCAAATATTTATCTTAATGCAACTATAACGTTGCCTTCTGATTCTCAAGTTTGCAAGAGTTAAGGTGCTAGAGCAATATTAACTCAGCTAAGCTGTACACGCTACATATTTAACCTACGTAAACGCTGTTGAACACAATCCATCCCCTTTTCCATGTCATTTCTCATACCGGCCACCTCTTTAGGCATGTATTGTCCCCGCCCCACTGCAAACTATAGAACTGTTACAATTCCCCATATGCCTGGGCAAGGCAAAAGAGAAAGTCCTTCAAGGCCAGAAAACCTCCCGGGCTCGTCAATCCCGCCCAATTCTCCCCTGACACGGGAGGTGGATTTTGGCAGTCCCATAGGCGGTGGGGGTAGGTGAGGCGGGAGAAGGGCAGGGAACTCCTGCCCCAGCGCGGAGGGGCTTGTCTTGTCCCCGTTTGAAAGGGAGGAGAAAGGGGAAAAGAAACAACAGCAATAATAACGATAATAACAATAACAAAACCCCCGTGCCACCCCCACCAGAAGATAAGGGCAGCCCTGCGGAGGCCCTGCCGGGGGGAGGCTGCGCCTCGGGCCTGTGAGGCCGCCGGGGACGTCCCCGGCCGAGCTAACGGGACTACCCCGGGCGGCACGGGGAAGGCCGGGGCAGGGAGGGGGTAGGACCCGCCGTTCCCGCCCCGGGCAGCCCCCGCTCCCGCCAGGGCCCCTTCCACGCCGCCTCCCCCACCCCGCCACGTTTCCCCCGGGCCCGGCACACACCGCCACCGCCTCCCAGAGCGGGCAGGCCCGGTGGCGGAGGCCGCCCCTCGGCGGTGGCGGGCTGGCTTTTGTCTCCCCAAGCGCGGCCGCCGCCGCCGCGCTGTGCCGCTGCCCCCGCCCCCCCGGCGCAGCCCTCCTTCCCCGCGGCAAAGCCCGCTCGCTCCGGGGCTCTCCCTCCCTCTTTCCCTCCCTCCCTCCCGGGCCGGGAGGCGCCGTACAACCGCCGGGGCCGCGGTCCCCCGCTCCGCCCGTTAACCCCCCACCGCCAAGAAAGCGGCAGCGGATTGACGGGGCGAGGGGGGGGGGGAAGCGGGACGACTGCGTCCCGCATCTCCCCGCGGCGGCCGGCAGGCGAGGCCCGCTCCGCGGGGGCGCCGAGGGAAGGGGAGCCGTGGGGGGAAGAGAAGGAGGCGGCTGGAGCGAGAGAAAGAGGGGGAGAGAGAGAGAGAGAAGGATACAGACTTCAATGGTGCCCAGCCGCTCGGGTCTCCCGTCTCCTCCTCGCTCTCGCCCTGCGCGCACTGAGCAACGGCGGCAACGGCGACAACGGAGGGGGGTTGAGGCGGGG
>VUYV01000066.1:83302-121928 GCA_008711295.1 Anarhynchus alexandrinus | reverse complement strand
TGCGGGGGGCTGGGAGGATCACTCCGGGGGGGAGAAAGCCGAGTAAGGCGGGAGGACGGCGGGGGCTGCGAGGCGGGCAGGCACCTGTAGTGGTCTGGTATCTGCGGGGGCGGGAAAGAGCGCTACGCAGGCGCTTCCCGGTGCCCTGTGTGTGGCTGCACGCTAGAAGCGGTTTGCGGCACTTAGTTTCCTCTTAGCCCGAGGACCCGGGTGTTATTTCTCTTTTATTTATTTACGTAAATTTTTTTTTTTTTTCATCTGGGGTCGGTGCTTGCAGAAGTTCTTTTCTTCCCGCCGCATCGCTGTCCCTGGAGGCGACGGCTGCTCTGGGCGCCATTTTCCCCTTCTCGCTGCGGGGGCCCCTGTTTTCCTGATCTCCGCCACATGGCGGAGCCGGCACGGTAACCGCTTCGCTGCTGATAGCATCAGGCGGCGGGGGCGGGGGAAGGGGGAGAAAGAACCAGGCTGTTGGGATTGGAAAAGCCCTGTAGAACGTATAGGGAGAGCTAGCGGTGTCTTTCTAGTTTGGGACCATTAAACCCAGCTTTGCTTTTGGCGAGCTTAGCCGTAGTAGTTCAGAGATCCCACTCCCTTCCCTCTGTTAACCATTTTTGTTGCTCGGGTTCTTAACTCTGCAGAAGTCTGCGGTCAGCTTGGGGTGTTTATGCACACATTATTGCTATGTGCAACACATTTCCTTGCTCTGATGATGAATTTCCCAGCAAAGGCTACGCATTTTCCAGTCCTTTGAAGTGTTGCTTTAAGCCTGCGAAGGAAGGCTTAAAATAAGCAGAAATGAAGATTCTACAGAATTCATATAGATTTCCTCTTGTGCTCTGTTCCTGCCACAGGGTGTTCTATGGAAATCTTTGAGAGAGGTTTTGCCTCCGCCTTTTATATTGTGGGCCTTGGCAGGGGTGGGTCATACGTGTTGGGGGGGGGTTGCTTTTACCAGATGAGGATTTTCATCAAGATTCTGAAAGGGACTGGAGCGTTAATAATTTTTATTATAAATTTTACAGCTTCAGCATAAGCTTGAGATGATGAGAGCTCTCTGGACCCTGTTGGGAGGTTAATGCTAGACTAAGCAGAGCGTCTTAAAACAGACACGTTTAAGACAAATAGTGTCTCTACATCCAAAGGCTGTGCATGTATTAGTGGAACAACACGTTCATGATGCTTTCACACAGTGGTTTTAATTGAAGAGCTGGTAGTGAATTTTGTTACTGCTGTGTCCTGATGTGTGGTGCCTAGATGTTCTGGGTAGGGCATGTACTGCGTGATATGTAATATGTGCAAGGTTACAGTTTCTAAGAATTCATACATCTGTAAAGCGTGCTATTACTCTGTTTAACGTTTATTACTAATGTGTGGTATATGTTTGTCCTTTAAAAATCAAAGACAGTTGTTACAGCTGATAGATTCCATTCTTTCCTTGAGTTTCATTTACATGTTTATAACTTTTTTTTAACGGTAGACCTAACGCTTACTGGATAAATCCTACCTGCCTACTAAATTTGCTCGATTCTTGTATTTTTATAAAAACATAAACATGCATTATTAAATGCATGAGAATCGGTTATATAGGGTCTTTTGTGGGCCTATGAAACTGTAGTAAGTAGTCCCTAGATTTCAAGCGGAACTGAAGTAATTTGAAGGGAGGATTTTTTTGGCAGTATTGTTGCTTATAATGATTTCCCTGCTAGCCTACTCAAATTATAAATGATAGTATGACTTTGCAGTGTATGCCTTTTTAGTCCAAGTCTGGTATGCAGCATCCTTTCCTTTGTTGCTTTCAAGAGGTGAGGTGAAAGGAAACTTGATGCAATATGGTTTTGCTGCTTTTAAACTCTTGTGTCTAATTTTGCCTGTCTGTACAAGGAGGAGACAGTACTAGTTTCCTCTGTGTTCCCTCAGGTGAAAAAATACTAGATCCAGCAGCAGATTACAGGTGTTTTTCAGAGACATTTAAACTGATCGTTCTCAAATAGAGTATTGAGGAGGGAAGTTTATAATGCTTGACTTCCTTGTCAGACTGCAGTATCTGAAACTGCTAATAGGGTGATGCGTTTTGAACAAAAGCTGATTCAATACTACCTGCAGTAATTGTCTTCCTGTTACACGTATCTAGATCCAGGCCTGCTTTGGAAAACCTCAGAAAAACATGGTCTACATACAGATTGATTGGCGTAATGCTTTTAAAAGCATTTGTGCACTGAGCTGTTTTGCTTATTTTCCAAATATTATTGTTTGACATTGGTTGTCTACTTTCCTTTTTACATTTATCCTGATATCCAGTGCATAGTTTGTCATGTTATGTTTGTCAGTTACAGCTAACTATGCGGTGTTTGGGTTGTTCAAAAAACAGCCACCACCTTAAACAGTATGAAGCTGAAGTACTCATTGCATTTGGGTTCTCTTGTCCCTAGCAGGACAGTTTTCTTTCAAACAACATTCTGAAATCTTAAATTTTGTGGAAGGAGAGTACTCCTTCATGCATTTTAGTTGTTGCCCTTTGGCATATGAAACTGCAAAATATAAGATCTAGTGATGCTTTTGTGTGTAGAAAATCACAATTAAGAATGTCTGCTTAGTATAAAAAGTTAATATAAAGGTATTTTTAACTTGTTGTTGAGGTTGTAAGGTTGTCCTTCCTGCTTTGGTACAATACCGTGTACAAAATAGTAAATGTAACTATTATTGGTCCTGTTTTGTTTGTTTTTTAATGATGTGCTTGTAATCACAGCAGAAATTTCTGCTGAATCAATGCAGTGATAACTTTTCTGAAAGGTAATAGACCAAAATCTTACTGAAAGCATAATTTATATTAGTAGATATGTATGCAAATACGTATTCAAATTTCAGTTTTAAAGGGAATCCACTTAGTTTTGGTACTGCTGCTGCTGAGGGTGGATAGGTTTACTGCTAATTCCAAAGGTGCAGGATCCCAGGTTAATTTTACAGGTGCTTCAGCTTTCATTTGTTTTAATAATTAATGAGAAAATATGAATTGGTGACCCATTTTAGAACATCTTTAGCCATATCTTCATTTGTTTTTGTTTTTAATGCCTTGAGTAAATAGCATGATAGTGTTCATGTAAAACAAGTTGTGCCAGAACGTTTTTTAAAAATCAATGCCATCTGGAATAGAATCAGACAGTATACATAAATTCATGTTACCTGTAATGAGAACGTTTGGTTTTGTTTTGCATTTCTTTAAAAAGCTCCGAGATGACTGATGACTATTCTGGAAGTCTTTGAGTGTGGTCTCTTGCTCCTAATAACAGGGAGGGAGAGATGGGAAGAAGCACATTATTATAAATCTGTGTCGTGAAAGTGGACCCATAGAATCGCGTAAATGGCTTAATTCCTTGAATAGTGCTAGAATGTTTAGAAGAGCCAAGCCTCATTTTGAAAAATATGTCTTAATTAAAGTTTTTGACACTTTAGACAATCTTATTTTGTGTCTAATTATGCTGATGTAAAGGGGGTATTTTTAATTATATTAATGTAATGTTCTTTTCTATGATAGAGGGAAAAGGAGCAGTTCCGCAAACTGTTTATTGGCGGCTTAAGCTTTGAAACAACAGAGGAAAGCTTGAGGAGTTACTACGAGCAATGGGGAAAGCTTACAGACTGTGTGGTAAGTTTGGCATAGTAATAACGCAATGATGGCATAGAATGTTTAGAAATTGTAAAAGTGTAGGGAGTTTATTTTCTGGATATCTTGATGAAAATATGGAATATTAAATTTTCTTAAGTGAACAGTTGGTTGGTTTATACATAATTCAATCTATTGAAGCTATGCATGGACTTGCTCTTGCAAACTCTGTTGATAGATTTAGGGAGTATTCACAATCTGTTTCCTGTAAAATCTCCCAGATTATGTCTAACCACTGATTTCAGCAATTTAAAATTGGGTGTCATTGACTGAAGTGCATTAGGGAGTGCTTACACAGAGCCCTGTTACATCTGTGTGATTGGTAACCTTTGGCAGAAAACTGGTATCATGGTAAGCAGCTTCAATAAAGCTGGAAAAGGACATCTTTCTATGTGATGTTTTCATAAAATCATTTAGGTTGGAAAAGACCCTCAAGATCATAAAGTCCAACCATAAACCTAACACTGCCAAGTCTGCTACTAAACCACGTCTATATATTTTTAAATACCTCCAAGGACAGTGACTCTTGCAGAAGTTCATCCACTTGATTTGTTTTGGGAGCAGTAAATACATATTTCATAATAAATTTAAAGTCTGTGGTCTTCAGAAATCTTAATAGAAATTATGTGTTTGGGTTTTTTTTTTTTTTTGAGAAAACAAACAAATGTAGATGTATGTCACTGATACAGCAGCCTTTATGAGTTACGGGTAGAGTGTTGGAGGACAACAACAGTTTGAATTTCTGTGATGCCAAGCAGTGCTGTTCATGTACTTAATCAGCATAGCCTGCTACTTTATTATAATAATGTATAATAATGTTTTAAAATCAACTCAAGGAAAATGTAAAATCAATTTAAATTTAAAATCAATTTATCAATTTTCTCCAAATGTTGTTAGTGTTAAGCTTAACATGAGACAGATAGAAATTATTTAAATGTGTTTATTGTTTTTAGGTTATGAGGGATCCTGCAAGCAAAAGATCAAGGGGGTTTGGTTTTGTAACATTCTCCTCCATGGCTGAAGTAGATGCAGCCATGGCTGCAAGACCTCACACGATTGATGGAAGGGTGGTTGAGCCTAAGAGAGCTGTGGCTAGAGAGGTAAGTATGGCTTTGAAAGCAGATGCTTTTCATGGTTTGAAAAAAGGAATCTCTGTTTTGGTCAGACAGTTACTCTTTGTTCTTGTTTGAAATTGCCTGGGTTTAAATTCTGTAGTTAAAAGGTTGTAGTTGGGGCACTGTTTCCCACGCTTTTGGTCTGTTAAATGACACTATTACATAAATGTCTATTACTTACTTAGTTATTCTGGTTGTAGAATCATGTCTGCAAGCGATGCAACTGGGGTCTGAAAGTATTGTTAGTGAAAACATGTTAACTGCCTGTAATTATGCAAATTCCAAACTAACTCATCTCTGGAATGGTTGCTGTTACTAAACCTCAAATTGATAAACTCCTTTCAGTCTCTATTGACTCTATTTCAAGATATTTTTGGGTATTTCTAAAAGGTATATAACTAAGGTGACTAAAAAGAGAAAATGTAGTAGGGAAATTGTTCTTTTTTTTTTTCTGGTGGTATACAAAATCATCTTAGGACTACTCTGGTTTTAAACTTCAGGGTACAAATTCAGTGTGTGCACAGGAATGCAGTGCATCTGTAAACTTTTCAGGCAGGTTAATGTGGCACAGAGGTACTTGAGGAGCAAATGCGGATTTTAGGTGACTTCTGTTTACCACGTTGTGGGAGCTCTGGGAGGATTTACCAGTTTGTGGTTGCACCCAGATGTTTCAGGGATTTGAACTGATGAATGAGCTGTTCCAGAGGTCAAGGGAAATAGAAATCGTAACCGCTGGTACCCCTGTTAGCTATCCCAGTTTTCTTTCCATTCCCTGCAGAATGCAGGGTTGGTTAGCATTTGGAAAATGGTAATTAAAGCAGCATACGTGCATTCTGTTTTTGTATATATATACACACACACATATATATATTGCTATGCTATAGGAAGAAGTCATTCCTAAAGTGTAAAACCAACCCTGAATGTGAGGCGTTGTCTTCATATTTTGAATAGGGGTTAAAATGCATAACTCTGGATTCGCTGAGGTTGAAGGACCTTTGCTGTTGATACGAGTAGAATGTGGGCTTCACACAGCTGTTACGAAAACGGGCAGAGGAAGCTGACACATCTTTGTTTCAGTTATAAAAATCATACCTTAGTTTAAGTTACTAAATACTTGCCGTTCTTTCAAACAGCTGATCTTACCTTTTCTCTAAATATGTATGTTTCAAGGCTTTTATTTACTTTTATGCATTTCATTGTGTCTGTATCTTCTTCAGTGCTTTTAAGGCTTTGACATAAAGGAGGGAGGAAGAACCTCCAATTTATCCCATGTAACTTCCCTCCCTGAAGGCTCCCCAAGCAAGGTTACAGGGACATGCATCATAAGGGCTACCTCAGTACTTGAAAAATTTTAGTTTATCAGTATTTCATTCCTGAAATTCTGGCAAAATAGCAATTTGTGAAATTTGTTTTTCTTGGCGGTAATTTAAAGGATTCTTTTAACAGGAATCTGGAAAACCTGGTGCTCATGTTACTGTGAAAAAACTATTTGTTGGTGGTATTAAAGAGGACACTGAAGAGCACCACCTTCGTGACTACTTCGAGGAATATGGAAAAATCGACACTATTGAAATCATTACTGACAGACAGTCTGGTAAAAAGAGAGGGTTTGGATTTGTTACATTTGATGACCATGATCCTGTGGATAAAATTGTATGTAAGTAAGCTTCATTTCACACTCTTATTTGATCTTGCAGTTATGGTAATTGTGTAAAGCTAAACTTCAAGAGATAATGGCATTAGTTATGTGCTTGAATATTTGCTACATTGTAGTTTGGTGAATTGTGTGGGAACACGTTTTAAATAAGTACTGGCTCTTTGCCTAAAAATTGTATGGTATTGTTTTTTTTAAAATTATATGGAATATGTATGAATTAATTTGGAAAATACTTAATTTTTGGAAGCCTTTACTTCTTATTTGTTGCCAGATCAGTACATAAATGCTGATGGTATCTTATTTGATGTGGTTACAGTGCAGAAGTATCACACCATCAATGGCCATAATGCAGAAGTAAGGAAAGCGCTCTCTAGACAGGAAATGCAGGAAGTTCAAAATTCTAGAAGTGGGAGAGGAGGTACGTACATCTAACAGTTAATTGTTTGTGGTTGATTTTTTTTTGTTCATTTTCCATGATCTCACTGCTTATAAATGTTAAACTGTTACAGGGAACTTTGGTTTTGGTGATGCACGTGGAGGTGGTGGCAACTTTGGTCCAGGACCTGGCAGCAATTTCAGAGGGGGAGCCGGTAAGACAGGCATGTTTGTAGCATTTTTTTTTTTCCTTATTTATACTGTCTTTCTGGTTCTGGGTAACTTTGTAAGCTGCTGCTGTTTAATTTAAATGCAGCTGAAGCAGTTAGAGAATTTTGGGTAAAAATAACGTGCAGACCTCTTCTGTGGCACACAAAGTGATTGTGTGGATATTCAGTAAATGAAGTGGGGGTTTTTTTAAGGATTTTATCAAAAGGCAAAATTACCTAAATTTGACAAATTTTGTTAAGGAATCCAGAGATTTCTATGCTGCACTTGTCTGACCTTTGCAGTGGAAGGGCTGTGTCCAAAAGTAAAACTGGATACCTTACAAATGCAAGGAAATACAAGATATAGAGCAATGGTTGGATGTGTTATTTCACATACATTTTTCTAAATTCAAGTGTACATGTGCTTAATCAATAATCTCTTGAGATTTGGTCTTTAAGATCACAGGGGTTTGGGAATTCAGTTAGTTTGCTACAGGTGAATTGGAATACTTTCACTTTTTTTTTTCCAACAGATGGATATGGAAGTGGCCGCGGATTTGGTGATGGGTATAACGGATATGGTGGAGGACCTGGAGGTTAGTTTCCTTTTGTGGTGGTGGTGGTGGTGGTGGTTTTCCTCTGATTCAGAAACATTTTTACATTCATGTACCATTTTTGTAAAATTTATATTAATTTATATTAATTTTTTTGGCTTTAAGAAGTACACATGGCTCTTGGCTCATATTAAACCTTTATATTACAAATTGTATGGCTATTTCTTGGACAGCCATGCCTTTTCTTTAGAATAGCAGTGTTCCTTAAATGTCCTGAAAAATCAAGATTTTAATTAAGCCTTTTAATTGAGGCTTTTAGGCAGTCTGACTGGTGGGGTTTGGTCACAATTCAGTTAGGGTGGGAGTTGGTATGTGCCTTTAAAAATAGTGTTAGTATAAATTTTTTTTACAAAACTCCTGCCCTTTTCTTGCCCTGTAGACTTCTAAACAGAGAAATACCCGCTGATTCTGTAGAATTTGGTTGCCTTCTACACTGAAAAGTTTATTTTAAAGGATTATATTGTCATAGGTGGCAACTTTGGTGGCAGTCCTGGTTACGGAGGAGGAAGAGGAGGATATGGTGGAGGAGGACCTGGATATGGCAACCAGGGTGGGGGCTATGGAGGTGGTTATGACAACTATGGAGGAGGTAACCTACTGGCTTAAAATGACCAAGCATTTCAGTTGTAAATTAGTGCAAGTCAATTTGAGATTGGGGGGAGGAGGGGATGTTCTAAATGTTGTTTAAGGAAGCTTAATTAGTGCAAGTCAATTTGAGATTTGGGGGAGGAGGGAGTGTTTTAAATGTTGTCTGAGGAAGCTCTTGTTTTCCAAATAGTGTGAAAGAGTATGAAAAAGCAGTTTGTTGCACACTGCTGGATTACCTCTGTGATTTTGTACTTTATTTAAATTGTAACAATGAGATAACTTTGTGAGTGGCACATGCTTTTAGCTCATCTAGGTGTGTCTCCACTTTTGTATTGATAATGCAGGCAATTACGGAAGTGGAAACTATAATGATTTTGGAAACTATAACCAACAACCTTCAAATTATGGTCCAATGAAAAGTGGAAATTTTGGTGGCAGCAGGAACATGGGGGGACCATATGGTGGAGGTATTGTATATGTTCTGACCTGTCTTGGAGCCAGAGTGGGTGGGCTTTAGCCTTTTGGAGGGGTGGAAGATAGGACAAAGGGGTAACTGTTTTGTACTGAAAGAGGGTGGATTAAGATCAGATGTAAGGAAGAAATTCTTTACAATGAGGGTGGTGAGGCACTGGAACAGATTGCCCAGGGAAGTTGTGGATGCCCCATCCCTGGAAGTGTTCAAGGTCAGGTTGGATGGGGCCTTGAGCAACCTGATCTAGTGAAAGCTATCCCTGTCCATGGCAGGGGAGTTGGAACTAGATGACCTTAAAAGGTCCCTCCCAACCCAAACCATGTATGATTCTGCGATTGATACGTAGAAGTTGTGTAACTTCTGCAATAGATGGACTGCAGTGCCCGGTCTGTAAAGATGTTAGCCAAGTTTCATGTTCTTTGCTATCAGCTCATGCTATTTGTAGAGAGTCTAGTTAATGTCCACTAAACTTGCTGGGATTTCTTTTTTTCCCCCCTCTTGTTATAGTGTCACTTTTTTTTCTGACACTTTCTGCTTTTTGTTCTCTAAATGTTATTTAACAAGGCGTATAAACTGTGTGAAAAGGAAACTGAAACACAAAGCCATTTCTTGTAAGGTATAGCATGCAAATAAAATCAGCCCTCGCAGGCTCAAGACAGTACAGTGCATCAGATTACATGTGACACTGTTGAATCTTCTAAGATTTCAGCATGCAGTTCTTGGAGGTTACTTAGAGGAAGACAGCGAAATGTTAAATCTTTGTTGTATATGCGGTCTCTGGAAGGAAAGTTAATCTTCATACAGAATCAAAAGCATTCCTAGATTTAAAAAGTGTACCGATGTAACTGTTCTATTCTTGTTTTTCTGCAATTGTAGGAAACTATGGTCCAGGGGGCAGTGGAGGAAGTGGTGGATATGGAGGGAGGAGCCGTTACTGAGTTTCTGCAAGCATGCCATGGGTAAGTATGTTTTTAAGTGTTAAAATTGCAGTGATTCTTGAGAGTAGCTGCAGGAGTTAAAAGCTTTTTAGGATCGTATTATCTTTCCTTTAAAAAATGGTTAGATGAATAATTTCATAACCTATTTTTTTACTCTTTACTTCTGTTGAAACAGGCTTCACTGTATAAATAGGAGAGGATGAGAGCCCAGAGGTAACAGAACAGCTTCAGGTTATCGAAATAACAATGTTAAGGAAACACTTATCTCAGTCATGCATAAATATGCAGTGATATGGCAGAAGACACCAGAGCAGATGCAGAGAGCCATTTTGTGAATGGATTTGGATTATTTAATAACATTACCTTACTGTGGAGGAAGGATTGTAAAAATGCCTTTGAGACAGTTTCTTAGCTTTTTAATTGTTGTTTCTTTCTAGTGGTCTTTGTAAGTGTAGAAGCATTCCTTTGATAATGTTAAATTTGTAAGTTTCAGGTGACATGTGAAACCTTTTTTAAGATTTTTCTCAAAGTTTTGAAAAGCTATTAGCCAGGATCATGGTGTAATAAGACATAACGTTTTCCTTTTAAAAATTTAAGTGCGTGTGTAGAGTTAAGAAGCTGTTGTACATTTATGATTTAATAAAATAATTCTAAAGGAAATATTGTGTAATTTTAGATTTTTTTTTTAATATTGTAAACTAAGGCAAGGAGTGGGTAGTATAAGGTCCCACAAATAATATAAAGCTATTGTTGTACATGTAAAATTAAATGCTGGTCAGAAAAAAGTATGTTGTCTGTAAATGATCAGGTTTAAAATATCTAGATAACTTAAGGGATATCTCTGCAAGGAGAAACACCTTTTTAGATCTTTTAGATGCTGCTTCTTCAATGGCAAGGAAAGGAAATATCCCCAGCGAGGTACTCTTCCAGGGACACAGGTCTAGTACAAGAGAACTCTTGAAAACGTCACTAAGTTCAGCCAGTCTTAAAAAGCTGCGCTGTATTTCTGCAAAGCTTTAACTACAGTAGTTTATAAGGATGCCAACGAAGGCTGAGGGTGTAGAGCAAAATAGTTCTAAGCTTCAGTTAAACTTCTTTAGGTAAGATCTTATTTACTTTTCTTTCTTAATGTTCCAAAAACAAGAAACTAATATTGTATGACAGTATTCTTTCAGTATAGTGATTATCGTTATGTAGTTTTAACATAGCAATGAATTGAGTTAACAATTACCAATTGAAAAGAAATTTGTGAATCCTGTTTTCTTGTATTATTAAATTTTTTACAAACAAATTTTTGTTAATTTCAGCTACTTAACATATTTTTTTCCTACTGGAATCTAGCTATGATATGAACCCTGGACAAGCATAGACTGCTGCCACTGTACACTGCTACAGTTGAACAAATGAGACCTGCAAGTGTCCATTAGTAAAGCTTTGCAAGGGTTCCATCCCTGGTCTTGGTAGTTAAAATGGTAGGTCACAAGTTAATTAAATCATACAACTTTATTTTTGCATCCTGCAACATTTTATTTTTTCTTGGGAGTCTATGCATTATGGTGGTTGCAAGGTAATGCAATGAAGGTAGTTCTGTGCTGTTGAAAATGAACTCTGTTGTTATGTGTCTTGTCTACTGTAATCTATTTTATATAACGCGTTTCATCCTGAAGGTTCCCAAGTAACTGTAGACTGTTTACGTGTAAGGAAAAAAAAATGCACCACAGAATACATCTGCCTCTGTGAAGGAATCTGTCGTCCATTCTTTTAACAACTGCATAAGCAGTTCTTTAGGAGGGGAAGTCAAAACTTCAAATGAAACTGCAGGTGGTATTTCCTAAGTGTACAATGTAATTATGGAAATTGGAATTTGGCTAGAATGTTGAGGTTTCCACCATTTTTTATAGTTCTTGCAGCTAATAAACCTTAGTGCCAAATTCAGTCAGCCTTACTCTCACTGCATTGAATGTTTGCACCTCAAATTAATGAAAATTCATCAAGTAACGAGTTACTCAGAGTAAGGGTTGGCATACTCTACTAGATTTGGTTTTTAAATAAAAATCAACAAAACCCACCAAAAAAAACCAACCACAAAACCAAAAAAGTGCCCTAATTTCAAAGTTCCATTGCCTTTAAAAGGCAGCCCACTGAAGAATGTGGACTCAGCTAACAAAAGTCCTGTTCCTTTTGTGTTAGACACACCAGTGAACTGCTTATACTTTTTTTTTTTTTTTTAAAAATGGCTGAAGTTCCCCTATTGGTAATTTGGTTTAGACATATGTGATAAACATCTTCAGATACACTTTTTTTTTCTTTGGCAGGAAGGTGCCATGCTGCAGGTAACTAATGAAGAAGTGGTCAACCACAGAAACGCTTCAAGAAATAAGAAATTCTGTATCATCAGAAAATAGTTGTTTTTGCTGCCTTCATTAAAAATCTAGAGGTTAAATGAATACTGATAAAACATCACAATTAGTACAGCTCCCTGTAATGCTGGGTTTTTTAAATTATAGTAATAATGTCTTGTAAACCTTTCGAATAAAATTCAGATTCGTTAGGAGAAACAAATCACTAATGTTAAAATAGCAAACATTCTGTGAGTAGAAAATTTAACTACATATTTTTATAACTTTCATAGCTTTAAAATAAAGTATTTTTTATACCAAAGTAGTTCTAGTGTAATGCTTAATAAAACTTAGTGTGTGTCTAACATTAAATAATGTTTATGTGCAGCTTTTAGACCGTTTCATGATTTGAAACATTCCATTTTGAGGTGGATTTAAAACAAAGTCAACTTGGCAAATGTATTCACAGAACTTGTTTCGCTGACCGTAGGCATCTGTTCTCTGTTGGGAGAAACAGTGCTACAGATTAAAAATGCTGTTCTTTTTGCTGTTGGACACAATTGCTTTAAAATAGCATTTTGGCTGTGTTTTATATCACTTCATAAAAATATCTCCTCCTTTCCTGTTAATGCAACTAACCACTTAAGACAGTTTGTCAAAATGTGATAGGACAATAGCTTTATCCTTTTCACCTGTAAAGAGCTTTTAGCATCAAAAGAGAAAGACTGAATGGAATGTAGAGTTCCTGCTGTACCAGAACTGTATTACTGATAGCTGTATCTTCTGGGGAAAACAAAAACAAAACAAAAATACCACAAACCAAAAAAAAAACCCCAAAACCAAACTCAAGTGTGAGCTTGGGAAAGCTTCATCTGGGAATGTATTTGAGGGAAGGTATCTTCAGTCTGTAGTGTTTTACCCTGTTACCTACATGGTTTATTCTAAACTTGAAATTTATATGCTTAGCTTTGGCAGAATCGTCTTTAACCTTCTTCGTATAATTCAAAAGTATTATTTAAGGATTCACATGTGATAATTTTTTTTTCCTGTGTTTCTTCGGTTGAACTTTGAAATATTTGCATAGGTAACCGGTGGGCTGCAACAGAAGCAGAACATGAAGATGCACAAAATCTGCTTTACTTTCTTCTTTCCAACAGAATGAGTTGACCAGTTGATAAGGAATTTGCCTTCTTTCCTGGAACTTAGATGTAGTTAATGGAAGTTTTCTCTTTACAGTTGCCAAGTCCACATTCCTACAAAATAAAAAAGCCCCAGCACTTCAAAGGGAATAATTCTTCTCTCTCTCTCAGATATTTACACTCTTTCAGTAGTTTTGCAGCAAGGTTTAAAATTTACTTGCATTAAGAATGTTACATACTTCCATAATGAGGATGTTTTAATTTTGATCTAGTGGTGATGGGGGAAGGGAGTTTATAGGGGCCAGCGGTATGCAAAACACTAAGTTACTGGCTATTTAGTCTTGAAAACTTGGAGTATTTGAGTAAGTTTCCTGTTGTCTTACTGTTGAACTCTCATGACTTTTCTTTCTTGGTATGTTCCTAAGAATTAAAGCAAGTGACAGTCACAATATTAACTGATGAATTCAGCGAGAGAAGTCACGGTTTTGAGTCAATCTGATGCTGAAAGTGAGCAGCTTTGAATAAAAACAACAGAGCTTGATCAACTGATGGTCCTCAATTTGTAGACAATGTATGTTTTTCCTCTTCTGATTTCTAAAAAGTTGGGTTTATGTCACTACAGACTTTCTGTTTTCAAAGTAAGGGTAACATTGCCTGTCAGTATGTTTCTGTGTATGAAGAACTGAGGCCCAGGTTGTCAGCACTAGGCCCAGGTTGCCCCCAGCAAACATTTTCTGCAGCAAACTGAGGGAAGAATGGGAAAGACAACATAACTTGTTGGTAACTGGTGTGGGCTCAAAAAAAATGACTTGCATTTCTGAAGTGGTGGTGAAGAGAGGCGATCACTAGGGTTCTGGCCACTTAGGCTTTGTGTTCTCTGTATTATTTACAATGAAAGTTGAATTTCGTTCACTTCTATCTATTACTTGTGCTTTAGGTGCTAGAAAGTGTTCATGAAAATGTGAGAAATTGCTCTTATTACTGTAAAATTAGCAGGAATTGAACTTTGTGACGTGTGGGGAAGAAGATTGCATTCTTTCAGTTTTATGATGAACGTACATACTACGTTGGGGATGAAGTCATGCTGCTTCTGGGGAAGAAACAAAACACAGATCTGAATCTTGAAGGGAGCTGTCAGCCCCGTTTGTTTTGGCAGCTCGACCACATTTGAGAAGGAGGAGGATTTGCTGAGAACATACGTAAACAGTACATTCCCCATAGTTTTAGTGTTTCAGTTTGTTTTCGAAGCAGAGTGCATGGTGCAAGTGAAATCTGTAGTAGTGCTGTTACGTTGTTTTTTCCTCTCCTAAGGGACGTGCCAGGTTCTCTTGTTGATACAGTGATGTGGGTAGGAATGCACGGGAGTGTGACACAGCAGGGCCTTCTGGGTAACGCTCCTCCATTTTGCCAGAAACCATCCTGTCCCTTTAACAGTTGTGTCCTTGCTTTGCAGCTAGTGTTGGTTTGCATTGCAGCAGAAGTTATTCCGGTTAAGGTAGCAAGAGGTGGTTTATTTATCAACAGCAAAAGTGACTTGCCTGACAGATGACTATGAACATACCAGGTCAACAGCGTCTGGGGACCGTGTAGTGTACAAACTACCTTGTGTGACCTCCTGTGCTGCTTCATTGTATGAACAAGGTGACTCTGTGGGCAAGTTCTAGAAAATTGCCGTTCCCCCTAAGCCCTTGCCAACACATGGTTTCCCCCCAACACCACCCTTTCGCTTCCTCTTTCTTGATCTGCTCACTCTGGGTCCGTATTGAGGCATTCTTGGGTGAAAATGAACGGCTGATGCGTTTAACAGAGTTCCAGTAGCAGTGTGGCAGGTACTGAGTTGCGATGCTTTTATGAGGTTCCCTATGGTAATGAGATAAAGTGGTTACATGTGTCATCTCTGGTTTATTTAATAAATAGTTTTTCACTAGAACCTGGTGTCAAGTGTCCTGTTGCTTCATTTATAGGCCTCTAAATACTGCATCCTCCAAGATTGTTGTGAAAACCGTACGTCTGACTCCCATAAGATATGGGAGCATATCACCTGTATGATATGGGAGCATAGCACCTGTATTTTGGGACAAATACTGAGCTGTTGACACTGACAAGCTGATCTTGATAAATTTGCTTTGTCCTTTGTTTCCTCTTTGAAGTTTTATTACTCTGGTTTACCCCATCTAAAACTAGATTGTAAGCTCTTGAGCAGGAACAGTCTTAGCTTGTAAAAATTCCCTTCTGTAAGAAGCCGAGTCTATTGAATAAAAGCGAAACATGGAGCTAAAGCCGCACTTCAGTGCGGTGCTGTTAGTGGTGGTTCAAAGCACGTGTAGCGTTACCGCAGTATGCCTGTGCGCGGGTGTTCAGCCCTGGCATGCCCTAACCGATGCCGAGGGCATCGCGTTCTAATAAAGTACTAAACCAGTGTTCATTTCTGATGGATGCTTCTCCAGAAAAGGTATGGATTTACGAGCAGGTGGTGGCTAATGCCTCTGCGTGTTACTACTAGCAATAATGGGGGAGGCAATTGGTCTGCTTGGTGATTTCCCCACCACACAGTGTTTTTTCTCTATGCTTAATCTGACCTTTTCTAACCTCTTGCAGATAACCTCTTTTCATTATTAGTGTAATGCAAGTGCAGTTTCCCACTCAAATGTTATGGGCTACTTAATTGCTTTACCATGGGAACAGTAATGAGATTTTTTTGTTGTTGTTGCTGCATCAACAGCTAAATATACAATCCGTAGCTTTGCAGTTTTCTAGCAGTATAACGAGCCTTAACAAGAAGTGTTTTCATTGTTTCTACTTCAGAGAGATGCTTTTCTCCATGTTAGTGTTCAGTAAGGTAGGATGCAGCCCTAACAGCTTTTTCACTAGATATCCGACTCCAGAGTAAGTTTGATGCCATGCCATGTCATGTCTTTTTCAACCTGGTTTGTACACTGAGGATGGTTTCATCAAAGTTACAGTCTATCAATAAGAAAGATGAGATAGATGTCAGTCGGGGGTTGCCCCACACTTAAAACCGTTTTGGTTACAACTTTTCTTTAACAATGCTGTTTTCCTGAATAGCGCCTCTACTCCTCTACTGTGTCTCGTCTTTGTATATAGGTTGAAAATACAGTCTAAGGCCATTCTATGAAGCACATTAAAAATAGCTTCAGGAACCCCTTGTCTTGGGAGGAAAGCTTGCTATAAAACCTGCTCTTTCCTGATCTGGCCAGTGTAACTCTCACAAATAATGTAAGGATGTGAAAATGTAAGGCACAGCCAAGACTAAGCCATGTTTGGGGTTTTTTGTTTTTTTTCAGACATAGGCCAGTTGCAGAAAGGGAGGACACTTCAAAAAGTGTTGACAGTTTTTAGGTGGTATTTAATGGCTGTCTACTAAAATTGGGGAAAAAAAAAAACAAAAACCACATAGTTCTGAATTCTGCCCTTAATTTTTGTGTGAACTGTGGGTAAGCAGCTGAAGGTTTGAAAAAAACAGGTAGTACGCCCAGACCTAATGTTTGGTGTCAGTGTCAGCAGCACTGGTACGACTCACAGTCCACCCAAAATTATTCATTCACCTGAGAGATTTTGAATAGTTGCTAGTTGAGTCTCATATATAACCCTCTTAATGAAATAACAGTTGTTGAGCAACGGTGTGAGTGGAATGAGCTGAGAGCAGTGCGTGCCACTGTCTGAGCTGCAGATTTACAGGTAAGGGAAGTAGATATGGTGGGTTTGGGGCTGTCAGCTGGGGTACACTGCTCTCCCCTGGCGTTGCCAAGAGTGCCAACCTGCTTTCTTATCTTCAGCATGTGCCAAAATCTGACCGTGTAGCCCTTACCCCAATGGGAGTATGCTGCGCTTCATCAGTCGCTGGCTTTGCACGAGCTCTCGCAGCTCACTCTGGCTGCTACTGCAGGAGTGGGCGTCGGGGGGGTTAGCTTCACCCCCTGCGGCCCCCCCAGACCGAAGAATCTTCTGTTGTGAGGCCCTAAAACCAGAAATACTTGAGTTTGTTTTTTATCAGTCATGGGCCTAGTTTAATATGTATCAGAATTTGTGCACGTGGGCCATGAAGTAGACCTAAAGATGTGGTCCTGCAAAGGCTACACGCATGGACTTCAAAATGCTTATTATCGCATTTAATTAAAAGACGACAATCATGCTGACTCAAACATATTTTTTTTATTATTTTTTTTTCCCCCAGAACTAGAAATAAAGTTCACAATTCATCATACTCATCTGTTGCCTGTTGCAGGCTTTGGTTGAAGTTCAGGAACCAGCTCTTAGATAAATTCTTGGTGGATACCAGTTGGGATGGACGCGCTTCACAGCGATGCTTAACCAACAGCAAGGAATCTCAGGGGCTCACCAATGAAAGTTTCTGCTATGAATTTATGCTAGCAATTTGAGGCTGTGGCAAAACATAAATAAAAGAACAGCTGCATGCATTTTAAAGAAATCTTTTAATATAAAACACTGAATTGTTTGAAATGGCTCATTTCGGTATCAGTAATTCAGTGCATTTTGCACTCTGAGGCAGCGCTTCCTTCTCAGAAAGTACCACTTGATGCTGCTGGTTACTGTAAACACAAGTGCAAACAACATCATTTACGTGCTAATGGCATAGTTTATTTCTTCAAAAGGTATCATTTGGCATTTCAACTTGTATTGCATATATATGTAGTTTCTATGTTTGGTGCAAACGTTTCTTTTCATATACCTGACCATAAAGTTGCTACATTGTCATCATGCTGTGACCAATGAGATTTATTTTTTTATATTGCTTTTCCAGACTTTGTTTATAAAAGATATGAAAAGTATTTATTGCTATCTAGTCGTTAATATTAGTAATTATTTTAATACCTTACAAACTAGTACGCCTCTTAACATTCCTTCCGTATCATTACATACTTTTTTCTCTTTTAGGCCTTTTTTTTTGCAAACCCTTTTTTACGTTATTAGATAGAAAAGGATAAGCATGTAAGTGAATAAGCACAAAAGTGAATAGAGTATCTTTTTAATAGCACAAATAAATAAATAAATAAATAAACCAAAAGCTCTGCTCTTCATTCAAAGTCACCATGTAACCTCATTATCACAGGTACAGATAAATAGTAATTTAGTACAATATAATTTGCTTTAAAGATTTGGGGGAAATTTAAAAGAAAAGAATCCATAAAGTCAAAGATATTTAGAAAATACTCAAATTTTAAAAGCCAAAAAGAAAATCTTTAGTAGTTTTCCTTGAGGAAGGTATCCAAATGGGAGCGGAAAGGGAGGGCACAGAAGTAGATGTATCACAGACTAGGAAACGATAGGAACTGCTTTACCATCACTCACTTTTATGGAAGAAACTTGGGAATGATTCAGTTGCAGAGGATGAAGGTAAGACAATATTGACCATATGAGCTGTAAAATTAGTTGGTACGTTATGTTTGCTTGGAGCTATGATGGTGAAAGTAGTGAGACAAATGCAATGGCTTCCTGGGCCTCTCCTCAGAGGAAAACTAAGAGAAGCAGAACACTTCTGAACAAATGCAAAGCACGGTAGATCTCTTAGGAATACATGAATCCACAGTGAATTTAAGGTGAAGATGAACTTGAGCTACAATTTTTCTTTCAGTGCTAAAAAAAGAATGATAAAATAAGGTCACTTCGTATATGAAGAATCCAGTACTCGCAACTAAACCACGTTTTTCTTCCATCTGTAAGTTTGAGCTAAAGCTTGCTTTGTGTCCCTACTGATGTGTCCATTTCCCCCCTCCCCAGCAACTAAAGTCCTAGTTTTGCACAGGCCTATAAATGCAGTATTTGCAATTCTGTTTATATTGATGGTCTAGCTCCTTTGGTTCTAATTAAAACTAAACCTATTTCCTCGTTTGCTTCTCAGCTGGTAGACTTTCTAACAGATCACAATGTGCATGGTTTGCCAGACCCTTGAACACACAGTCTTCCTCAGCTGTAGTCTTTCCTGCTTGTACCGCTGTAGTCGCTGACCTCCAGTCTTCATGCAAATATCCTTATCGCTCTTCCAGGAAAAATAAAACCTAAGTGATCTTCAGCCATCTTATTTTCGCTTCTGCTCTTTTTTGTTATCTTGTTTCTGTTGTGATTTGACTAAGTGTTTGGGTATTACGAAAACGCTGCCATCGCTACTGCAATGAATGACGTACTGGTGTGGGTTAACAGGTCTACCCTGGTCATCCCTCAATCTACTGAAAATGTCACGGTACAAATTGTTTAACTTTTGCTTCATCCGGCTGATTGATCTGCTACACTGAGAGTGCTCCCTTTTAAGGCTTTCCTTTTGTGTTTGAAGGTTACACACGTCTTCTTCCAAGTTAAGAATTGCATTTAGTTTGCGTTTACGACAATTCTGGGCAGCAACTTTGTTTTTCCCTCTTCGTCTGATGTCACGTAGGAGCGATACCTGTGTGTGTGTCAGATGGTTCTTTGCTAGCATGGTGTTGAAGGCCTCGACAGGCATGCTCACAATTTCGTCAACTGGAAATGGTATTCTCAGAGCTTTCGCACAGCATTCATCGCTACTAAGGTTTGTATCAGTAGAATTGTGGCTACTATCTTTTACTTCACTTGGTTTCTCCATCCACATCTGTTGATGATGCTCCAGAGTGGATGCTGCTTGACTTGGCAGCTGATTATATGTGGGGTTATGAAGAAACTGCTGAAGTGTGGCTTCGCTAGAACACTCTGAATCACCTGGATATTCCACATGGCCGTATTTAGTGTGCTCTTGGCAATGACAACCAACAGCTCCTAAGCCATGCGAAGAAACAGATTCAATATCACTGCTGTACCCAACAGCACCTTCACTGCAGACTGAGTAAGAGGCAGTGCTGTGACTTGAATTCAAAGACGGTCCCAAATCTGAGCCAGGTTCTTGAAAAAGCTGAGAAACTTCTATAGGATCAAAACCTTCCCCCAAAGCCAAAGACATGAGTTTAATTTCATCAAAATTATCATCATGGGCCGTTGGGTTTCTAATGTCAGCTGCTGAAAACCGCCCTGTTAAATCTGACCCATGGGGTAGTGATCCCAGATTTGTGAAAATAGAGCTCTGTAAACGTCTTGTTTCTGAATTTGATTGAGTTGGGTAGTCTGTTCTTAGTAGCGTAGCATCATGAGGACTGAAACAGTGGTGAAGCGTCTGCGTCAAGTTTATATTGTGGTGTGAGGGTGACGGGTCTCGGCCTCTACTAGAAGTAGCAACTTGTACGTCTTCCAGTAAACTCACCTAAAAGATGATGGGGGAAAATAATGGGATCTTTTATAAAAAGAATGCCTCTACATTCCTCACCTACACAGTCTTGATTAATATATTTTTTAATATTCCACTATTTGAATATATTAAAGTCAAAATTTTACACATTAAACTCTTCTAGCTATCCTGAATACTATTTTCCACTTCTACAAAGCATAACCTGTGTTGGCATGTGGCAAGAGGAGGCAGGAAGGGTGCAGAAGAAAAGTGACTGAAGGGATGGGAAGAGGAGGACTCACGAAGGACAGTGTTGAGTGTTAAGAGGTGGAAATGGGACTGATGCGAAGTGTGCATCAAACTACAGCCTACGTGTTACGTCTGAGTTAGTCTAAGAAAACTTCTTTCTAAGAGGGATAGTCCTGCCCCTTCCCTGGTATTGATAATCATCCGATTCCAGGGTGAGCTGGTTCAGGGTGCTAAACTGTTGTAAAACTAATCTTGTAAAGAAGACAAATAGCTCACCTGCAGGAGTTAACCAGTGGTGTGAGAAACAATGTGGGGAGGACAGGAATGTTAAGGTCATGCTGTTACAGTCTCACTGCTTTTCTTTCACAGGTTATAAGGCTTTGGTGGCTGTGAGCTGCCACATTTGGTTTAGTTCCTTCTTAACTGAGGTCTATCGTGTTCAGATTTCAACTCAACTCCTTTACTAATCAATTTGGATGAAACTTCCCCCTCCCAAATCACACCTTCTGTGGATGTCTTTTGACTTTAAACTACTCCTCAGTTTTTCTTTACAAAAATAAAGCTGCTGAATGATCCCTCAGCCCTGAAATTCAGATGATAAACGTGTGCTGCAGTAGCATTAAGGCCCACCTCTTGTGGGCCTGGGTTATATCTGTGGGGTCCTAGAAGTACAAAGCCACTGCGCAAGAATATGTCAGGGCACTTGCTGACAAATAGAGTAGTCATAAAATACATGGATACAAAAAACTCGAGAATGTAGGTATGTCAAGTATGAAGCATGTGATAGGATGCCTCTGTAGCTGAGCATCCCTACTGTGGTGCGGGAAAGGACTTTTCTGACTGCGGTTCATTGAAGAAACAGTGTAAAAAGCACTTTCCACAGGGGAGGAATGATGTACCATAAAGACCAGGATGTCTTAAGTTCCCTACTATGCTTACTGGGAGCTCGGGTAACAGAAGAAAGTCTTGCTTTATTTCTCCTAGGGAGTTACCATGTACCAAACAACCTGTAGTCTGTGAGACAGAGCTGGTATTTTCAATAAAGCCCTTGAAAAGAAATATTCTTAGCTAGTTAACTATTAAAAAACCCCCACACAGTAAAGACTTGGTACCTGGAAAAAACAAGCAATCCTTTTTCAACCAATAGATTGTCACAAGATGGCAGTGCATTAATAGTCTTAAATAAAATATGCAACCATGTATTGTTATAGCTACAAAAAGGCTACAGCCAAATTCCTTTCAAATTATGAAAAGAGCAGAAAAAACTAAACTGATGAACTTCTGAACCTTCTAATTTATGGGCTGGGAGGCACTATCCAACTAGAGATTCCCAAAACTACGTGTTCCGGAGATAAACATGAAGTTACACGGAAAACACTAACGACCCTGGAAGGCTCCTGCGACGGGAAGTGTATGTAAGACGCCCTTGGAGTATTGCAAAAAAAAAATAATGTAGGGAGTAGCTTCATGGTTAGTGATTGCAGGTATGAGCTGGGGGAGAGGAGGGAGACTCTAATTAAGATAACAACTAGGGTTTTTTTTGTGAAGATGGGCACCCAGAAAGTAAACAATAGTATCAGAAGTCCAGAAGATAACAAAAGAAAACAAAATGAGTTTGCTGCTAATGCTGACTGACCTGATTTGCAGCAAACAGGGGTCTGTTCTTCTTGAGGGTAGTATCCTTGTAAACCCTTGACCCAGTATTTATGCTGTCATCTTTCACCACAAATGCTTAATAGCTGCTAGTGCTTAATAACTCAGTGTTGCTCTAGAGAAACATACCAAGAGCTGCTCTGTGAATATGAGTCAGCATTAGGTTTCATAAAGGAAATTATTAATTGAACTAATTAAGTTGTCCAGCGGCTCCATCCAACTTTGAACACCAGGTCACAGGAAAGACAGGACTTTGTAGTTTCATATCCCAGACACGTTAATGGGGAAAATTTTTCAAGTAGAGCCAATAACAGCTGCTGTAAAAGGTGGACAGTAACGTCTTTAAACATCTTCAGGTAAGTTTTACTACATTGATTTGCTGGTTTATTCCCTGGGGGTTTTTTTCATTAGATAAAACAGGGTAAGTCGTTATCCAGTAATCACTGATTGTATCCCAATCTATTAGCGACACATGTGTTTTCTCATTTACCTCTAGAATGTTTTCCACCTGCGATGACAGAAGCTGTAAATAGCCCTCTAAGGAGAGAAGGGAATCTACATGGTTGCGGTTGCTCTGTGAGAGAAGAAACAGAAACACTTTGTAAAGCACAGTTGTTTTACATAAAAAGAGGCAAAAATCAAAGTCCGAGAGGAAATAGAGCCCAGCTCTGTGAAATACTGCTGCTGACCCCACCATCAAGTCTTCATCCTGATGGGACACGTCACGTTGCTAGAACAAGCAGAACTCCACGGCAGGAGCATCCCTACTCTGCCCTACAACAGCAGAACTGGGCTTTCTGCCTTTTTGAGGCTGCACCTCCATTGTGGAAAAATCAAGTATTTTTTTGAAAGCCCAGCTGCCAGGGCAGTGGCAAACACATGGGCTGGCAAGAAACCTCGATCCGATGGTCTCAGCTCTCCTAAGGTCTCATGAACAACGAATGCTCTTTTCATTGTAGCTCTCAGAGAGGACAAAAGCCAAAGTGCACCCATTTCGGTTTAACACTATTAAGGTTATTTCTTGAGTTACAATGTATGTGTTAAGATCTGAACAATCCATTTTCCCAAATGCAATTCTACATCTGAGCAGCAATCTTTACATTAATGTGAAAGCAGCATGATTCAGCATCCACCTCTCAAGTGCGGCCAAAAAGGAAATCCTTGCACACAAACACAATACTGTCACAACGGAGAAAATAAAATAAAACCAAAACAATTGAAAAACGGTTAGTTGCAAGTCATTTCTGTAAACTTTAGAACACTTCAACTACATAAACTATACTGGAGGGGGAAATTTTCATGGTGTATAAGGGCATCGTTCACAAAGTACCATCTGAAGTCAGCATTCCTTTCCTGCTTGGTGACATCAACTACCAGCGTTCCCCTGGGGAACTTCTCTGCTGCAGTGGAGCAGGAGCTGGGGGCCAGGAAGGGGATCAGGGAGATGTTTTTCATCAGCTATAAGCACATTCTCTATGGGTACTTCTAGGACTTTAGTGAAGAGGAAAGTAATTATATGAATGTGTTCTTCTGGACAAAGATGATATATATACACATGTATGTACACACTGCACCACACCAAAATTACTCTTCATCCTTCTACTAGCAGACTATAGTGCTACTGTAGCTCTGCAGTAAGGACTAGAAATCAATCCATATAACGTACAGTAAAACATCGTGATTTTCTATAGGGCTCACATACACAGCACTGAGTCTTGGTTAATACCACAATCCACAGTTGTTTATAACACATTCAGTTTACAAGTCATAGAAACAAGTGAATACAAAATACTACTCTGATTTTTACCATACAAATTCTTGTTTATGATGTCTGTAACAAGATTAAATAAACATTAAGTCATTATTTGGTTTATGTGATTCTGGATAGATGAGAGGTTTTAAAGTACTTTCCCCCTTTCTCTCTTTCAAAAGTTTCGAAGGTGGAACAGAAAAATGAAACTGAAATAACTTGGAACCACCTTGCAAAGGACATACCCAAATGAAAAGAGGAAATTAAATATTCCTTTCAAAACCATTCACTCTGTTTCTTTCACTACTCTCTATCTCAGTGATAAGACCTATATTCTCCCTCATTTCCTCCTTTTTTTTTTTTCCCTCTTCCCTTTTTTTCATCATTTACTTGATTTATGTCTTCTTTCTCCTCCTCCTCTTGCAGTTCCAGCTGATCATCTCCTTGGTGTGGACAACAGTCATCCAAAGCTTCCTGACATGCTTTCAGGTCAACATCCTAAAGACACAAATAAAACAATGCTATTAACATGCTAACTTCAAGTAACAAGCAATGGGACAAGGGGAAACGGCCTCAAGATGCACCAGGGGAGGTTTAAATGGGATATTAGGAAAAATTTCTTCATTGAAAGGGTTATCAACCATTGGAACAGGCTGCCCAGGGAAGTGGTTGAGTCCCCATCCCTGGAGGTATTTAAAAGACGTGTAGGTGTGGCACTTAGGGAAGGGACATGGTTTAGTGGGGGACTTGACAGTGCTAGGTTTATGGTTGGACTTGATGATCTTAAAGGTCTCTTCCAACCTAAATGATTCTGTGATTCTACGCTGTCAAAATTAATCTTTAAAACAGACCTTTTTTTTTTTTTTTTTTACAGCTATAGGATTTCAAATAAAATGTACACTGAATGGTTCATTCATGCGGATGGAACTGACTCTGTGTAGACTTTGGGGGCAGAATGAGACCGATGTCAGTTCAGGAGCGCAGACACCTCCTCCTCTTTTGGTGCCCAGGCACTGAACCCATCTGCAGTAAAAATGGATGTTCATAAACACTGGAAACAAAATTATTCTAAAACAGACACATGATGATGTGATTTCATGGGAAGTTCTGGCTATCGCTGTCTTTTGGATGTCATTTCACAACAAGCCAGATATATACTCAGCGATGAAATCTTAAAATATGGCCAGATAGCAAAATTCCTCACTTTTTCTTTCAGGAAAACAATCACATTAACATGTATTGTAATAGCGGCTCTGTTTCCCCATCACTTCTATGTAGTCAATGATGGGATTTTTTTTAATCTCCAGCAATGAAATTGTTCTGATTTAGTGGTCTCAGTTATCTTTTATTTATAGTCATATCAACAGACTTTTTTAGTTTTTATTATAGGGCTGGGATATTGCTAGGGTAAGAAGAAATCACTGCAAAAGACTTTGCATATTTAAAATTTTTAAAACTTTTCTATTTTAGCTTCTATAGGGCAAGGCTGAGTTATTAAAATGTGAAACTCAGAGGAATGGAAGCCAGAAAACCAAATGGCCACACTGCATTTGTTCCATATACCCTCAGCAAAATGCTATGGCAGGAGCAGAAAAGACAAGCTCTCAACAGCAGCAAATGTAACGAGTTTCTGTTCTAAAAATCACAACAAATTCACTTCATAGGTTTTATGTGAAAGCATAAACTTTATAAAAACTGCAGCTGTAAAAGTCATCAAAATGTGTAAGAGTTTTTTGTTAACTATTGCTTCATACAAAACATTAAAAAATATATGTAAAAAGGTTTAAAAATAGTGTTTTGGAGTAAAATTAAATATAATTTAAAAAGAAAGTAATATTAATTTCATTTTTATTAATTCTATTAAAATTTATTTTTAAATTATGAAAATTAATTTCATTTCTTTGCTTTCCTTTTTTCTGTACTTTTTTCCCAAGCATTGGAAGGGAACTTTAACTTTATAAACAGTCATTTGTAACAACAAATAGATATCCAGGGCATTCATCTATCACTCTGATGGAAGAAGTACCTTCCTTCAATGACGACCAACACAATTTCTAGCTATTAAGAATTATATTCCAACATAGTGTGTCTTCTTTGTCAGCTGCAGTTGGAAATGACCAGATGACTTGTTATTGCCAAATATGAGCAAACAAATTTACTTTTCGAAACACACATACAAAACCACAGTTTTCCTCTATATAGTAAAACAGCAGGAGAGGGAATTTAGTGTACGGGACCCTGAGTGCACGGTAACTACCTACTTGCAAACACTTCAACAAGTTCAATGGAGCTACTCACAGGCATGAAGTTAGTCCTGTAATTACACGTTTGCAAGATTAGCTCCAGTCTTTAATTTTACAAAGAACCAACCTAATATTTATCCAATGAATATGATCTATTAACATCCTAACTAATAAAATTCATCATCATAAAAGCAGGTAAGAAGTCAAGGACAGTCACTATTAAAGACCTTAAGCAGCTCCTCTTGAGCTGAGTGCCCTGGAACGCTGCTGCTGCTATGGCAGAGTATTCGGCTCCTGAACAACACAGCAAATTCGTTACTCTACCGGCTGATGCAGAATCAAATGCAGGAAACTGTTAGAGATGTGGTATACATAATGTGATGCCTTAAAAAAACCCAACTGTAAGCACTGGTTTTGAATACAGAAAGTATATGGGTGAGAACTCGATGATTCCTATTAAAATTACAAGGGGTACAAACCCATCCTACCACCAGGGAAAAGTAAAACTTGCGGTAACTTTGTGAAGAGCGCACTGTGTGCCCTGCAGATCACCTGAAACCCTCTCAGTTCAACTTGCTTATGGTGGGTATCTGCCCGCTGACGATACCAGTCTGCTGAAGTCTACAATGGAGATGGTTCTTCCCAGCACCATCGTGAGGACGACTGAATTTCTGATGTGCCTGATGGGATGGCTCCTTTCTTAAGAGAAACTAAATGCTCCCAAAGTTCATAGAAATTTGCAAAGACTGTTGTGGCTTCAGTTTCCATGGGAAGTCAAAGACAACTGAATTTTTAGGTCTCTTCCTATCAATACATAGAGCTGTTGACCACTAAGGAGATGGGGACTACTTCTGACCACGAATTTTAGAATTTATCTGGAGTCTGCATTGATTTTTATGTATCTTTTAAGAGAAAGTAATGCCTTTGACTATTTTGTCTGCTAAGCCATAGACAGTGTGGCTGAGAGCCACCAATGGCACTACAGGATCACATGCCATTTTGTCCTAACAACCCTTCAGCTTTAGAACAGCACAGAGATCAGAGTCTCCCTCTGATCTTCGCACAAAGCTCCTGCTGATGTGAACGGAGGTGCCAGCGGGGATGGGAGGGAGGCAGGGGCTCACATTTGCAATCCTGACTGTTCACTGTAACTTACCAAAGGGAATGTATTGTCTCTGCTGAATGAGCTTAATAATGCTGCACCGTGTGGCTTTGAAGATTAGTCTTACCATCACCATTTCTTCCTCCAGCAGATGATACTAGAATACACTCATGCCTGCTCACACTGATGATTAGCGCAGTAAGTTATCCATCCTTTTAAAAAAACCTGTTTTCACCACTACCAGGGCAGTGTCTGAAGGAGCGTGGCCCTGTGACCAGCTTTTCACAACAGTGGTGATACAGATACAGTGCATGTAAGGTTGTTCACAGCACCGATTTCTATGTATGGGACCATTTCAGTGAAACACTCTTTGTGGAAATCCTGTAACACAGGCAGAACCTTTTCCCCTTAATTTCTCAGTTTTGGCTTTTAACAAAAATGCCCTGGATTATGCTGTTAAAGATTTACTCTCTGGCATTACACTCCCCACCAGCTTGTTAGTTTTTCCCAGTAATGAAGAACAGCTGAAAAATACCGCTCAGCAGCCAAACACTTCTTTCCATGCCCGTGCATCACTTGGGATTGATTGCTGGGCTACTACTATGGGGAGAATAGGAGAGCTGCCTCCCCCAGAAACAGCCATACCACGTCTTTGAATAAGGCATTTCATCAAAGATAGATAGCTTAATTTTGCAGTTTGAATATACATATAAAGACAAAAGGGATTAGTTAAATACTACTTACCTAGTACTGCACTGCCACACTTAGTGTTTCTGTCCTGTTCCTTGTTTTGCATTAATGGTAGCAAAAGAAACAGTAATTGAGTTATAGTAAAACCACTATGAGCCCAAGAGCCAGATCAGGACCACACGTGGGTGGTCTCTGTACAGAGAAAAAGACTGACTCTTGCTCATTGTAGGAGGCTTGCTGTTACCACCAAACCCATTTATTGCAGCAGCCTTTCCATTTCCACCACTGGAGGGTGTGGAAGTTCACACCTCCCACAGCAGACTGTTTACAAACGGTAAACTGCAACCCTACCTGAAGAAAACCTTCCATTGCATTTGGAAGGATCTCTGCACAAGCACAAGGCAGGAGATTTACACTAAAACTCCCCCACGAAAAAAGAATAAAACAACAAACCAAACAAAACAAAAACCCCCAGACCAAAAAAAAAGTATCTCAAATTCTAGTCTGGATTCTGCCATTTACTAGTTTCAGTCGGGCTAGAGAACACAATCTGAGACTAAGTCTGAGTTAGTGAATTATCCGTCAGCCTTGTAGGCTGCATGGCTGGGCTCTAACCATGCATCTGCCCTTTCCCTAAGGTACAACTTACCACACGTCAACTATCAGCTTCAGTTTGTCAGTCTTTGGCATATGAAAAATGGTAATTTATGTCACATCTTCTACTTAAAGCGGTTGAAGAATCAATGCAGAGGTGAGAGAAAGTATGATTTTGTGGGTGGCCTGCCCTACGTTTAATTGGAAGGATGTTGCTTGCTTTGGCAGTTTTCTTATGACATTAAAAATAAAGCCTTCAGTTTCCAATTAAGTACATTGGAGTATAGATCTCAGCATAAATTGGGTGTACCGTACATCAAACTATCCCTCCATATATCCCTTCCCCTTGCTTTCCCCACCCATGTATTATTCGTTGTTGATAAAACAACATGTAGGGATGTCCTGGTTTGAGGTAAAACAGGACCAATTTTGTTCAGTAACTTTACTTTTTAGCTGGGCCTCTTCTAACTACTGAAATTAACAGCATATTGTGCAGACAACGTTCACTCTCAGAGTGGTAAGACCTATGTTTATAGCTGATGCCCAGGCATGGTATGCAGAGAGGCTCCTGCTTATACTTATTGCTATAACCCCCAAGGCCAGAGAAGTTGGTTATGTGCCCCATTGGAGGGTCAGAAGCTGAAAAGTGTAGAGGGGTCCCACCTGCAGGGAGGAGCGGACAGGACAGGTGACCCAAAACTGACCAACAGGGTATTCCATCCCATCTGCCTCGTGCTCAGTATAAAAGCTGAGAGATCAAAGCGGTCAGTGCTTTTTCAGCAATGGCCGATGTCCGAGGAGGACTGTCTGTTTGTCTGCCTTTGATCCCAATCCTGAATCCGGATCTGGAATCCAGTTCCTGTCCGTCACTGAGTCCAATCTGTGACTTTCCCCGTGACAGCCGGTGACATGATCGTCATCCTAGGAGCTTGATATGGTTTTATGTTACATTATTTTCTTTTTATTTTATTATTAGTATTTCATTAAAATAGTTTACTTCCTTCTAAACTCATAAGTCTCTTTTTCCTCTGCGTCTCTCTTTGAAGAGAGGTGGGGGGGAGCATCTGTCGCCACTGCTCAGTGGCCGGTTCAGCCCAAACCACAACAGGGGAGCAGAACCTGCAATGAGATGAAAATACTAACAGGTCTACGGCGATGCCTTGGATGGGTGAACAAGACCCCTCTCTAGGAGCAGCAGGAAGCGTGGGCAAACTGTTTTCAGGTACTGATCAGTGTGCAGTTGGCAAACAGGGCTAAAACTACCCAGCTCAGGGCAACTAACGCACAGAGAGATCTGAACTAGCTCTGCAGTAACAGCAAGGTCTCACCGCCACGGAACAGATCAGACAGGGTGGTTTGCCTGGGGGTACAGACAGCACCGAGAGGCAGGGGCTACCGGTCCCTGCAAAGCTCTGTTTCACTGCAGTCGGACTCACAGTTATCTCTACAAATATCTCGTCACCGGAGGAAAGGTATATGATCACCATTATTTGCAAAGCAAGGTAATTTTTCATGCTGATTACTCATGTATGCTGTTCACACGCTGTCTGCTAATTCCTCTACATTACATTTTATTTATTTTAGTTCTCAAGCTTTAAATTGTTCCATTAAAACAGGAGGCTGAAGGGACACCTTATTGCTCTCTACAACTACCTGAAAGGAGGTTGTAGAGAGGTGGGTGTTGGTCTCTTCTCCCAAGTAACAAGTGATAGGACAAGAGGAAATGGCCTCAAGTTGCACCAGGGAAGGTTTAGGATGGATATTAGGAAAACTTTCTTCACTGAAAGGGTTGTTAAGCATTGGAACAGGCTGCCCAGGGAAGTGGTGGAATCGCCATCCCTGGAGGTATTTAAAAGATGGGTAGACGTGGTGGTTAGGGACGTGGTTTAGTGGTGGTTTTGGCAGTGTTAGGTTGATGGTTGGACTCGATGATCTTAAAGGTCCCTTCCAACCTAGATGATTCTATGATTACTGTCATTAACCTTTGAGATGCTTCTCTGCAGACTTGTGTCCCTTCTCCTTTATTAACTGCACTTCTCTGTAGAACCGTCCCTCTCCTTGCTACTAGCTGAAAAGACGTGGCACAGGCCTCGTGATCTTTGCCACGTTTTGAATAATTAAGTAACATTTCCAGAAAATTGTCCCACACCAGTACAAGTTAGACAAAAGAAATACAGCTTCCAGTAACATAACCAGTAGTTTCACTTTACTGCTTTGTAGGATTAAATATGATTAATAATACAATATAATGATGCATAGCTGTTTTCATATAGCTCTAAGGTTACTGATGTTGCTCTTTGCCTGTGTACTTTAAATATGCGATGATAATTAATCTTACCAACTGATATCTATTTAATCTCATCTAAAAAGCAAAATGTTTCTTGCTGTTTCTCTATATTCATAATGATCCCTAAAGTATCCTGACAACACAGAAACAGAAGAGTACTTTATTTTTCGAGATGCAGCCAGGGTTTAGAACGCGTGGAGGGTGGAATGGCGGTTGGAAACACCAAATATCTAAGTAACTTTTGGGTGATGTACGACGGCTAGGCTTAAAAAATCACACTAAACCACGCTAACCAAGCGATGCAACTGAGTAAATCAAACGGTGCATAACTGTGACTCCAAACGTGGTACCTGTCAAATGTCTATGACACATCTACTCCAAACCCTAATAATACCGTCTGGGCTGCGACCAAACGCACGCTGCTAAAGGCGCTCCTGCCCGTTGCAGTGAGTTGTTTGTTAGAACCTATCTAACCACACTCATTTCAGAAACAGAAGCGCTATGGCTTTCCACAGCAGGGCTCAGCTATGCCAGCTCTTACCAAACACACATCTCTGTGCACGCTACGTGCTCAACACACGCACAGAGTTAACACCAACCTGCTCCCAAATGGAGGAAGAGATGGGTACAAGTTGAAGACACAGATACGAATAATAATTGCCACTAATTGCAACTAAGGCATCAGTTTTCATGCCAAAGGCAGCTCGATATCCCCTTCAAAATGAACTTGTAAACCAACTTTTAAAGCATAAATCAAACAGCCATTTGGTCCTGTGCTAGTGTTTTGCATCAGAAACTAACTCCATCCTAAAGGGCACAACATCTCTGACACTAAATCTGATGAAAGTTATTAAATTTCTTCAGTCACTTTTTCAGACTGAGCACAGTATCAAAAAAGAACTCTTTCCATGCCTCTGCTCTCCCAAGATGCTTTCTACTGTGGTCAATGAACTACACAACATCAGGGTTCCCCACGGCAGGGGGTTAGAACTAGATGATCTTTAAAGTCCCTTCCAACCTAAACCATTCTGTGACTGTCTAAGAGACTTCTTTCTTTCTCTCCTTCTCTACCTTTACCCAAGCTAGATTGGTAGTATATCCTCATATCCTCATTGGTATGATGTAGACACTAAATGATACACCGAATAAACATAAAAGTATACAGGGACCACCCTCTCTGACAAACCTTTGTCCGCAACTCAGTTTCATTTCTTCTAATGTCTTCCTTTTAAGCCCTCCCAGGCAAAGATACTTTCTCAGGTATCCAGCTCTGCGCTTTCTCAAGCTACTGGCCTCATTGCAATACCAAACACCTGCCAACTCACAGCTCTGAACAGGGAGCGCTGCTAAAATCCACAGTCTGATATTTTGGCTCCTTGGGGATTTAAGTATCTTCACCTTCCCTCTGCCACCGTATACAATTCCTCTTCTATTTTCCACATTTACCACACTCTTAATTCTTTCTTCTTTATACCTGATACTCCCCTCGTGTCCTCTCACATACTCTTCTCATGCACACCCTGCACCGGGAATACCTTTCCCGCTATCCAGGGAGTAGGAAAATGCTGGTGTAGGTCAGCCCTACACCACTGACTCCCTCTACACCCTTCTCAGCCACTTGTTTGACTTGGCTTTTTCAAACCCTCGTGCCTCCCGGGGCACATTGTAACAACAATCAAAATCACAGTCTTTCAGACAATATGTACTTCAAACGCTTGAGGTTCTTCTCTTACCCCACCTCTCTCTGAAACACCACGCGGTCCTTCACACACCTTATGAAACCTAGGTGAGTTCTGGCTAATGGGCAAGAGCCACCCACGAGCAGGGACCCAGCCCCTTTATCTGTTTGCTGATGTCCCTCCACAGCAATATTGCCATGCCCTAGTGCTCAACGAGTTCAAAAGAAACAAACAAATTAAAGAATAATCTGAAATATGTTCACAGCTTCAGTGGGAATGCTCTCAAACGGACTGGAGAAAAGCCCTCAGGAAAAAAGCCTACTTGGTTTCTACTCACCTTTGCTTTACCAAACTTTTGACACTCCCCAAGAAAAAAAAAATAATCAGTAACTAAAACTATTCTCACTCAGTGTAAATACTTCAAATGGTGCCCAAATTTCGGGATGGATTGACCCCCTCCAGTGCTTTAATACTGTGAAACTCTGCCTCTAACAATGTTCAAAGAACTGTGCTTGTATGAGGTTTTACATAACCTGACCCAAACTGGCTTTTCTAAACATGAACATAGAAACTACAGGAAAAAAAAATACAAATTAACCACTCTGCATCTTCTTCCTTAACTTTCGTAATTCGTAAACAAGAGCAATGCTATGCTCTTAGTTACTAATTAGAGCAGGTGTTCTTTAACAGGGCACAGGAATTCAGGTCTTGGGAAGGGCTTCAAAATCTGTTGTAGAGAATGTAATACATCCAGATACAACAAACCTACTTGGTTTGGGTGGGAGCAGAGCCTTCCTTCTCTGTCCCACCCCAAGCTGGAGCATGTCCCACGTACGGTGCGATGACCCAGCACAGCAACTGCTGCCCTCCTTCAGGTACTGCCTCTTCTGCTGTCATGGGCAGCATCAGTGCTTGGGGGTTCATGCAATTTGGGAAGAGAGAACATTTTTACTGTAAGATTCAGGTTGCAGATAAAAAACTGAAGAACTACGTAGTCCATTCCTTCTAATCTAAATAGTTTCCCATGTATATTCCACAAAAGATAAAGAACCTATCCAATTTTTTACTCCCTTTCTTCAAATGCCTCCGTATATACACACACACGCACACATAGAAATATTAACGTACAGAGCGAAACTACTGAATCAAGTTGAACAGCTCTTAACTCTTGCAAGATCTTCAGCTAATGAGTGTATGTATTATGAGGCTTAGTATGACAAGCCTCCTGACACTTTCTTTGTATTTGTGAATACTATTACCACATACATAGCACTGATGCCACATCTTGCAGCACTGAGGCCTCAAACTTCCCCACCCACAGTTTTTAAGGTGCTTCGGAAAACAGGTCTTGTTCATTTTGCATATAGACTTATAGAATCATAGAAATGCCTAAATTGGAAGGGACCTTTAAGATCACCGAGCCAACCTAACACTGCCAAAAACACCACTAAACCACGTCCCTAAGCACCACGTCTACCCATCTTTTAAATACCTCCAGGGATTGTGATTCCACCACTTCCCTGGGCAGCCTGTTCCAATGCTTAACAACCCTTTCAGTGAAGAACTTTTTTCTAACGTTCATCCTAAACCTCCCCCGGCATAACTTGAGGCCATTTCCTCTTGTCCTATCGCTTGTTACTAAGGAGAAGAGGTCGACCCCCACCTCTCTAAAACCTCATTTCAGGTAGTTGTAGGGACCGATAAGGTCTCCTCTCAGCCTCCTTTTCTCCAGGCTAAACAACCCCAGTTCCCTCAGCCACTCCTCATAAGACTTGTTCTCTAGACCCTTCACCAGCTTCATTGCCCTTCTCTGGACACGCTCCAGCACCTCAACATCTTTCTTGTAGTGAGGGGTCCAAAACTGAACACAGTATTCAATATGCAGCCTCACCAGTGCCAAGTACAAGGGGACAAACACTTCCCTAGTCCTGCTGGCCACACTATTCCTGATACAAGCCAGGATGCCATTGGCCTTCTTGGCCACCTGGGCACACTGCTGGCTCATATTCAGCCAGCTGTTGATCAACACCCCTGGGTCCTTTTCTGCTGGGCACCTTTCCAGCCACTCTTCCCCAAACCTGTAGCGCTGCATGGGGTTGTTGTGACTCAAGTGCAGGACCCGGCACTTGTTGAACTTCACACCATTGGCCTCAGCCCATCAGTCCAGCCTGTCCAGATCTCTCTGTAGGGCCTTCCTACCCTCAAGCAGATCAACACTCATGCACAACTTGGTGTCATCTGCAAACTTACTGAGGGTGCACTCGATCCCCTCATCCAGACCATTGATAATGATATTAAAGAGAACTGGCCCCAGTACCAAGCCCTGGGGAACACCACCTGTGACTGGCCACCACCTGGACTTAACTCTGTTCACCAACACTCCCTGGACATGGCCATCCAGCCAGTTTTTTACCCAGCGAAGAGTACACCCATCCAAGCCATAAGCAGCCAGTTTCTCCAGGAGAATGCTGTGGGAAATGGTATCAAAGGCTTTACTGAAGTCCAGGTAAACAACATCCACAGCTCAACGTAACAGCTTTTAGAAGTGTTGTTGGGGCAGGCTCACAGTGAGAAGCCTCAGGAAAATGGAGCCTTCTATTGGCACAGTGGGGCACAGACTGCATCCCAGGTTACGTGCCTGTGGGATGGCTTCTCTCATTTCCCCACCAATATCAGACCTATATCCAGTGCCAGCTGCATGTCTTTTTTTCTGTATTTTCTCTTGTTTTTCCTACGCTTAAAACTTAAAAATTTACACAGCCACACAGTGTCTCAATTTAGTGTTTTCCTTAAAACACATTCCTTGAGCAATCCAACAATAATTTACAAGAAAAATGGGGAAAAAAAATCAGACATGCCTAACTTCAACTGGGTGAGTAAGTCAACGTGACCTACTCACATATGACCTGCTCAATGTGACCAGCTTGTGCGAGTAGGTGAAAGTCAAGCAGACAAAAGTTAGGCACTCGTGTTTTAATGGTGGATGTTGACATTCAAATAAATGCTGGCAGTATATTCAGCACCTAAGGAGTAAGTGGTGCTCCCATTATAAATCCTTTCTTAAATAAACAAGATTGCAATCTGTTTTTTCAGAGAAGTATGAAGAGGAAGTCTAGGTGGTACACAAACACTGTTATATCTGGAAAAAAAGTACCATGGGAAATAACCAGCCCAAGGAAACGACAAGGTTCACTCTTACGCTTTTTATCTATTTCCTTAGCAAACATCCCCACTGGAGCCTAAACACTTGGTCTGGGGTATTCTGCAAATGGCAGGACCTTTCATCACTGTAGAAATGATTTCATTTCCCTGCATGAACTGATGCATGTTTTCCTGACTATTCAAAGTAAAAANTTTTTTCCCCCCCCCCCCCCCCCCGAAGATGTAACTCATGGTTCCCACGCAGGAACCTTGGTACCTTAGTCTCAATCTTAAATATCCATGAGAACCAAACTTAAAAGCTTTGATTCTGTAGCTGATCCAGACTAGAAGAGCACGGAGGCATTACACTAATACCCTAACACATGAGCACATCTTCTGCCAACCACCTTTACTGACATGCTGTAGGTAATGCAGGTAATGCAGGTCAGTGAATTATGTATAGGATTCAGAACAAAAAACTTTTTAAAGTGTAGTTTCTGCTCTGACACAAACACTCTTTATCCCTGGTCCTGTTACATCCGTCTAAGAAAACGGGTAGCAAGACTCTGAGATGTTATGATTATTTTCTCCAATAAAAGGTGTATTTCAGAAGAAATACTTTTTTTTAAAATTATTTTTATTACTAAGGCAACAAAATATTGTGGGGTTTACATTTCATCAGCAAACTTATGTTTGGTTACAGAAATGGACTGAATGAAATAGTTCGCTGGGAACATACTGAATACAAAGGTTCGGGCTGATCCCAGTCTGTCGGGCAGAAAGCTAAATGTAGGAACCCACCTGTTTGCTTTATTCCTTGTCAGAGACAAAGTGCTCAGGCTGTCCTAACGCTGCACTACATCCCCTCTTGGTGTAGAACAGAAAAATAGGCCAGGCAACCCCACAGGGTTCAGCATGCTCCAGCCAGTGAATTCATTTTCTTTCTCATCTGCAGTTGTCTTCCAGAGTGGTTATAAATACCAGTTCCCCAAGGACAACGATCAACAGCTCGCGTTGTGTTGCCAACAACACTCTCGGCAAGGACTGGAGCCCAATGAATAAAATTAATCCAGGGGTGGGTGAATCCAGCTGCGAACTTTTCCCAACGCCACACAATCCCACAATACTGAGCAGAACAAAGCAATCACTTTCATCTGTTTACACAGACTCCTCGTCCTGATCTAGCGTGGATAAGACCAACGCTAAAAATAGCTCAGCTCTATTTTTACAAAAGGCAAAATGAAGGTTATAAATCAGCCAAACTGCTTTGAAATCCATTATACTGTTACAATAACATTTTGACAGCGCAATTGGACTTATTCAAACCTACAGAGGTCACCTTTAAAACAAAGATCAACTTTTTCCTCTGTGTTTCATGTTTTCAACTTGTCATGCACTTCAAAAGAAGTCTGGTGGAAGAGACACGGGGTGGGGGGGTGTTCACTTAGAAGTCCATTTATATTTTAGGTCAAGAACTTAATACTGCCTTATCTTGCTCCAATCATTCTTTCACTTAAATAAAATGCGCTTAAGAGGGAGGCCCAGACCTACATTTAGCAAAGAAATGAATCATCGTCTCTCCACAGAAACTGTAGTTAGGGTGTAGAAACTAGTTTTGCAACTACCTTACAAAAAAAACAAGCTAGCTAACACATGGGGAAATAGAAAAAAAGTATCAAAAAACCACAAACAAATAAAAAAACCCCACACCCCACAAAAAAGGAATAAGAAAAAGAAGAGGAAGAAAGAAAAAAAGAAAAACTAACATGCAAGACAAATTTAATAATTGTTTTGATGCTGATCCTTTAAGTCATAATGAGAGGCAGCTATTCAAAATGGTTCAAAACCAACTTGAAAAATGTTAGTAGTTCAACTTTGTATTTCAAAATGCACTTAACATCTGAGTCACAGGACCATCATCTGGGCTTTACTGTACCTTTTGTATCTGCACAGCGTATCACAAAAGTCTCAGATCATAAACTGCTGAGGAGAAATGAACTCCATGCCCAGTAGTGACTTAAACTCAGAAAAGCAGTCCCTGCAGCTGAAAGGCTTGGCCAATCTTCGAGTTACAGATGTGCACAGCTCTTGCGCAGGACGAGAGTCTGAGCAGGCGCACGCGGACAGATGCGCAGCTAGGACTGCATGCTGCGCGACCGAAATTGGGAAACCAGCCATCGCTGCTGGGCACTTACTGCCTGAGCATGTAAGGTGCCACACTGACAACAGAGGCAGATACAGTGAGGCTGGAGTTCAGCCCTGGCATGGTTAAGGATGCCAAGATGTAAGGAATGTTCCTGACACGTGTAGTTACTGGACTACGACATACACCTGCCCTTCCCCAAGGTGAGGGGTGCAGTTCTGCCCCTCATCATGATGCACTTGAGGAGAAGCTGCGTTTCTGCAGCCCCGTGACATTCTCGAACTGCCTGTGCACCCACACAAAGAAAACTGAGGCGATTCCGGAGGAAATGCTGAGCAGAAGTGACAGTTCTCGGCCTTGCCGGTGATGAGCGGCACTGGGGCCACGCGTGGGCCCTGGCCAGGGCACCTCTGAAGGGTTCACCCCACTTTGGTGGCTTGGAGAGCCACCACCAGTTGCTCCGTTAGCGAATGGCTGCAGCGTTACTGCACAGCACGAACCTACCCCTTAGTTTGTGTTCACTCCCCGCTGCCCGTCACCCCCTCCGGGGACCGGAGACCCCCGGGGAAGGCGGGGGGGGGGAGAGGACAGGGACCATCCCTGCGACCACCCGCAGACCTCTGGAGGTCTCACCCCTCAATTTTTGGAGGTGGGGGGGTGTGCCTGGCTCAGAAAAGTGTCCCCCTTCGCGTCCCCGCAGCTCGCCCCCCACCTACACCCCCAGACCGACCGACCGACCGACCGACCGACCGCCGCGGGGCGCATCCCTCCCGCCCCC
>VUYV01000066.1:21245-83083 GCA_008711295.1 Anarhynchus alexandrinus | reverse complement strand
CGACGCGCCGCGTGGGCGTGGGGTGGGGGCGAGACCGACCGCCGCTCCGGTTCTCGCAGCCGGGCAGAAAGCCGTCCCTCCGCCCCGGCCCCGTTCCGCGAACATCCCCCCGTCCCCCAGCCTCCCCTCCTTCCTCCTGCCGCCGCACCGGCCCGTCCCCCCGGGCGGGAGGCGGCGCCGGGGCGGGACGGGGCCGCGGGGATGGGGCCGCGGGACGCGGGGACGTGGGCATCCCGGCAGCCCCGCAGCCCGCCGCCGCCCAACCGAGCGCCGCTCCGGGGGGCCGGGCGTCCCCCACCTGTGTGCTGGGGGCTTCCTGCGGGCCCGGGGCGGGTAACAGCCTTCGGTTGCCGAAGAGGGCTGGAAATAAAGGAGACGAGTTAGGAAGTATGGTAGCTCGAGGGGGAGAAAATAAAATCAATTTAAAAAAATAAATATAGTTATGCAAAGGGATTCTCCACCTGCATCTGGTCGTAAACATCCCCCCCCCCCAGCGGTTTTAAGAATCCCCAAAGAAAAGAAAAAAAAATACAGGTACAGGTTTTAATCACAAATCAACCTGATGTCTAAACCTTTATCCAATGCTTTTGCTTTCCCACCCACTGAACTGCATTTTCCTCAACGCATCCACTTAGCACTGCCCGAACTTACTCTCGCACATCCTGGGGATATCTTTTCCAGCTGTTTAGTTCTCTCTGTCCTCTGAAAAGGCCTTTTATCACTCCTCATCACCTTCTACTTATCGGAGTGTTTCAGACTTGTTTTGGCATTTACAAGGCATAAGGCTGTTGTGGCAGACCTGAGTGTGTCACTTCTTCAGTGATAACCGTGTGTGTAACGGGTGCAGTTTCTCATTTCGCTGTTATCACGGATGACATTTCCATTTTTCGTTGTGTCCAGTGTGATACTATGCAACGGGTGTGTTACAATACGCCTCGAGTTTTCGTGTGCCTTGTTTCTTGAATTCCAATAAAATAACAGTTTTCTTTCAAAAATCCAGATGAACTGGAATCTGATACAGTCTTCCACTGCCAGCTTCTTTTTTTCCATGCCAGGGTAAGATCTCTGGCTTTTTAAGCAGAAGTGTAACTGTAGTAACAATGTTGATTTTGCTGTTGCAAAATTAAATTAAATGTCTCTTAAGCTAAATACATTTACACATTATGGTTCACTGTACAAATGCCAAGACAGACCTTCACGTCGGCAAGTCCTTACATTCCATGTTATTCATTGGTGTTGTTATGGTTTGAGAAACCCGTAACAATTTATTGTTGTTTAGACAATCATTCTATCACCCGGTGACCCCTCCCCACCCGGGAAGGGGAATCGGAGAAAAAACATGGAAACCCGGGAGTTGAAATATAAACAGATTTAATAGAGTAAGATTAGATAACTAACATTAATAGCACTAAAGAACCAATATTGATCCCGATACCAGCGCAGAATACGCAAAGATTATACTCAGCCAATTATCAGTAGGAAGCTGTGCACTCCCAGCAGTGGACAGCAGATGCGGGACACCACGAGTGCTATGGCTTCAGGACGAAGGGAAGGCCTCCGGGGTCCGGCACTGGGGCACGAAGTTCTCAGGATGGCAGCCATCAAGGGAGAGAGACAACTTCGCAGCAAACTTTCTAATTTATAGTGAATGTGACGTTCATGGTATGAAATAATCCTGTTGGCCATGTTGGGCCAAGTGCCCCCGTCTTGCTCCTCCTCATCCCTGCACCTGGCAAGCTCAAAAACACTGAGACCTTGGAACCTGCACACCATAGCTGGCTACAAAGTAAATATTTTCACAAATTCAGACACTAGAGTCTTCTAAAAGTGCAGTCTTCCCAAGTATTAGAAGAGAAATTAGTCCTGTGTCGCTCAAACAAGGACAAGTGTTGACCCCCGTTTTTTGTTGTTGTTGCAGCACAATCAAAATCTTTGCACATAATTTTTAAGCTTGTAGATCAAGTCTTTGAATCTTAAGAAAGTATATGACAACTGAATATAGTATATAGATTTTCTTGCAAGAGATGGAGAAAAAAAGGAGCATGTGTTTTGGAGGTGCTGGTGGATATGCTGCGGGAGAAGACCTTGGGGGACGTTTGAACACATCTCAGGACTAGAAACCAGTGTTATGTTTCCTTTAACTTCTCCGTGACAATGCCCAGTGTATCTCCAGTACTACCTGAAGCACAGATGTTGTATTACGGCCCAGGGCACTCTCCCACCTGGCCCAGTGCTTGGCCTGCAGCTTGGCACACCTCATTCCTCAAGGGAGACAAGAACCTCTTTGTGGCCACTGTGGACCACTACAACAATGTACATTGAATGGGCCCATTTAATCGCTTAGTCTTCTCCTTAAACAAGGTGGTGTATTTTAAGAGGGTACAGAAGCTCTGCACTGTTGCAGTTGCTTTTGGCTGTTAGTTTTTCATCTGAGCAGAGTTCTGAATCGTGGTCCTTAAGACCCCCAGCAGTGCATATGGACCACTAGAGAGGGACTGAAACCTCTGTCTGGCCCAGTCACCTTAAATTGGAGATATCCTTTACTCACAAGAGACGCTACGGTGGTAGATTTAGGGATGCTGTTCGGGCCTCTCACTACCTGTATTTGGGACATTAAAATCCTGCGCTCAAAGAGTGATGAACGAGGGTGTGCTCAATTAGCAGTGTCCCACTGAGAAGGTGTTGTCAGTTAATGCTGAGGCTGTTTTACACGTCAGACACTCTGCCTACAAAGGCAGTCAGCCCCTCATCCTGATCTGCAAAGTCGGTATTATTTCCGTGCATGTTTGCTGATAAATCAATGCAAAGATGACTACATAGATGATGTCATAGCGTGAACACTTCTTTCAGCATGAACCCCTTAAACAAGAGGTCTTCCCAAACCTCTTGATCAAGTTCAGCACAACAGCAAATGTGATACTTCACATCAGTTCACTCTGCTCTGGAGGCTCATTGATCGGGGAAAAGAGACAACCAACTTCTCTAATCCTAACTAAAGGCTTGATCTGAGTCTGTGAAAAATGCTGTGATGTGAAAACGAAGGCCTTCTCCTTTCTTACCTCAATTATCAATAGAGCGACTTTGCGGAGTTTCTCCTGAGTTACTCAAATGGAAAGGAGAGTTGGTCCCTGTGGCATACAGTCCCCCAGACGTACCTCCACAGAAGGGAAAGCTGGGAGTGCAGCCTGGTAAGAGCCACAGTGTTTTCACCAGACTCCTGCTCTGAATTACTGGGGAACAAGGGCTGCATATGTGTCCGTATGTGGAGCTTCAGGTGAGCTTAGATTACATCTCAGCTGTTTACAGCTCCTAAATGCATCTGTAGTCATTCATTCCAGAGAAGTCTCCTGATAGTTTCAAGTACTCTGCTAGTCTTACATCCAGTGAATCTGGGAAATAGCTGTTCATTTTTTTCCCTTATTGCTAAATTCTGATAACAATTTATTTTGTTCGATAAAACATCAGCAAAGTTTCTTCCATGTGACATTTCATGCATCATTTCTGATTATTTCAATTTATAAACCTACTTCTTGTGAAACATGCTTTTAATCAAAGTAAGCAATTCATAGATAATCTTCTCTCAGAGAAGCATTAACATCAGCTCTAATAAATACGTTACTCAATTACTGGGTATTGATTCTGCCGTGTTAGATGGGTGCATTGCTCCCCAGCATGCCTTTGTGCTTCATGCCAGCATTGAAAAAGAGGGACAGGCTCTTTAGCATAAGAGCATTTATGGTGGAGGTTAAGTGATGGAGTAGAAATGCTCACAGCCTCTATCTACAATGATGCAAGCGTTTAAGTTCGAACCCATATTCAGAGTACGCAGGTACTGACAGTCACAAACATATGAATGTCAAGAATTTGTCACCTAGTTTTACACTGTAATCATTTCCCTACTTTATTATCTGGCTGGTTTTGCACCATCCCATTAGTATGTCACCCAGACTGTGACCAAGTAGCAATATTTTTATTACTTTCCTAATGGGTACCCCCGTTCTAATTTTACTTTCATCCTTCTTGCAGCATAAGAGGTCCTACAACTGGCATTGGTTTTAACCACCCTCTTGCAAATCCTTCTATGCATAAGGAGCTTCAGTCATCAGTCCTAGCAGTATTATCTATAACAGAAATAGAAAAAAAATTCCTCTCTTAATTTTGGTCAAATTTTTGCTCTGGGCTTTGATAAAAATAATTCATTAAAGGTTTGTGTGGGCAGAAAGGAGAAAAAGAGAATGAATCTGCAGTAGCCATATCTGGTATATTCTGAATCAAATGGCACAAGCTGAGCACACATCTGGGACTCAATTTTCTACATGGTCACACTTTTATCACGTAGCTCGAACCAGCTCTCCTTATGTCAGATACACAGATACTATACCAGTGAAATAATCATATAAATACCTGGATGGATCATGTATCTTATTCATCTCTTACTACAAATCCTTTGGCAGGGCTCTGAAATAGCTGCATTAGTGCTGCTGAGGCTGCGGTTTATAGAGCTGGACACAGATCATGGGAGAGCGGCTCATTAAATCCTCCTAAACACACCTGTAACGCGTACATGCTCTCATGCCTCATCTCCCACTACATCCCCTTGCAGAGGATATATACAGATATATACACTCAGGGACAGAAAGTCAACTATTTCTTAACACAGAAAGACCTGAGGTTCAAGAGATTAGAAATGCAAAAAGCTTTGTCCTGTGTCCTGTGGACATCGAGCCAGCCATTCGCAGATTCAACTAGCTAAGCGTGCAACAAGAAGTGATGGGAAGCTGCAACTCACGTGCTTTCTGCAACTCACCCCCCGGATTCGTCTTGACAACTTAAACAAGCCGCTGACTCTCCTTCTCCGAACCCTCACCTGAACTGTCCCCCCTCTTGCTGGTGCTCTGCGTACGCACAGCAGGCTCCCACAGGAAAGCGATGGACCCGGGTTTTCTCTTTTGACCGATACCCTTGACCACCTACTGAGTGTATTTCTCTCTACCATCTGGAGAAAAGAAAATAAATGTCAATTCCTTTTAAAACCAGGAAGGTATCGTTTCCCTTCCTTGACATACAGTTAAAAAAATAGCAGCCCTCCCAAGTCCAGCATTGCCTTCTTTGAGGTGTGCCTGGATAGGATGCAGCTCCCTCTCCATCCTCCACAAGGGAGGCCAGTTGCCCTGGCCGAGTATCCTCCATTCAGGAAAATCCACCCTTTGTTCTTCTGTGGGCAACTTTTTGTTACACCGATGGATGTCAGTGCAAGGACAGTTGGTAGCAGCCCTGTAGATATGGGTGTTGGGCACCTACATGCTTGTTTTGAATCTGTGCCTTAATGTTTTCTTCCTTCTTCAGAGGTAGCTGGGGACCAGCTGAGGCCGGGGCTCAGCAGGAATTCCTCCTACCAACCCTGTCACAACGGCATGTGCCAGAAGAGGAGATGGCACACGCATACAGAGACACGCTCAGAGCACAGGGCTAGTGGAAATAACAGTTGTGACCCGAGGAACACTTCCCTTCTTCCTGGAGAGGGTGATAAATGAGAAGTGATTGATCCTTCCATATAAAAAAAAAAGAACCCAACACCCAAAGCTAAAAGACAACAACAAAAAAACCCAGCAGGGACACCAGCTGAAAGCCAAGGAAAAGAAGATGAAAAAAAAATAATCCGAGGAGGAAGCCCTCTAAACAATTTCAAGCAGAACAAAATATACTGAAATGCAGAGAATAAAATAATTTGACACAGGTAGCAGGAATGAGTCGGCTTTGTTTGGGAATGGGAAGGGAAGAGGACGAAAGCCATTGCTTACTACACGTGGCTAGCACTTATGGGTAGAAAGGACTACATTTCCATTTCTTTTTCAGTTGAAGTTGTCACTTCTGTGGTAGTGGCATCTGTGGGATCCAAGGATATGTGACGTGATAAGAGGTCCTGACTTTTTGGAAGCAGTCAGTATCTTGACAATCTTGATAGCCCGAAGTGCTGTGCTGCTGTTGGCTACTAACAACCACAGTAAAGGAAAATAGGAAAGACAGAGCACTTGGTGCTTTCACGATCTGTTTGCTGCACATCTAAAGCTCTTGGAAGAAATAAATCTTTTTATATTTGGTTTCTCTTTACTTATTGATGCAGAGGTATGCCAGGAACAATCACTGAGACTGTAGAAACCCAGGATAGAAAGGCAAGATAGTGCAAGGTGAAAGGGGAGATTGCATTGTATTTTGCAGCTGCTGCATTTAGAAAGATAGTATCCAGCTGTCAACAGAGTTCATGGCTAAATGACAAATGCGTTCTGACTCAGGTGGATTTGCTGGAACAGGAAGAGTTACGTAGCTCTGAAACTTACTTCGGTCTTAAATGGTTTAGCAATTTTAGGAGTTTAGCTTAGGCTGGAGATTTCAACTGGAACATGGCAGTTTCTCTTAGGCGGGGGCTTATGCCAGGTCAAAAGATTGATTCGTAGACATTTAGGAAAACTACATCTGTCAGAATATTCCTGGAATATACTTTATTCCAGTATTCCTGGAATAAAAGATTTCAGCTCTGAGGTTTCTTACTCAAGCTGCATTTATAGTTTTGCTAGTTGCCCAAGTCACTTTTGAACTTACTTCAGTTCCTATTGCTGCTTACATTTTTTTCTAACTGCATCTTTAAAACATTCTAAAGGTTCCTAAATTTCTTTCTGTCTCTTTTTCCTTTTTAATATATTAAATCTGCATGACTCATGGACCTCTCAGACTAGATTGCTGTGTGCCACCAATGCACTGTACCCAACCTGTTTGGCTTTGGGATGCTTCCAGAGAAAGGGTGGAGAAGGTAGAAAAAGTCGTATTGATCTAGATTGGTACAACAGCTGTCACCTTTGCAATGACTGGATCTTCACCGTGATTAGACCTAATGTATATTGAAGCTGTATGTGTATCATACTGCCTTTTCTCTTGGAAGCTGTTTGCAAACAGAGGCATTGCTAATGTTATGTTTACCTGGACACTGTTTGGGTAGCATCTCTTTTTTATGTTTTGTTGATGTTTTCAGCATCAGTATCGGTCTCTTTCAGGCATCTGCTTGTCTTCTCCCATAGCATCCTTTGTGGTTGGGATGACTTACACAAAATAATTCACCATTGGCACATTGAAAACCTTCTGCAAAACATCTTCTGCACCAATTCCACCAAGTGATGAGCGTCTTGGAAGGCACCAGCTATACATACCAATATGAAAAGCTAAACCCCCTTATATCTGCTGAGATCCTGCATCTCATATTTCTTTTAAAACCCTTCACATGGTTGCTGTTGCTAAAATACCAACAAGAATTATAACAATAGCAATAACAGTAATATTTGAAGAGCCAACAAAGCACACAGGGTCTGCTAGTGGCAGAGGGAGGCTGCCACCTCCATTTATGTGCCAATGCTGCCTTGGCTGAATCACTCTCTTCTGTCTCAGTGTGTATTGAATCCACAGAAATAATAGACTAAAAGTTACTCCTGAGTATAAAATTGATTTTGAAGCCCATAATTAAGTTAGAACCACCACTTTCTTAAGCACTTCTCAAAATCCTTCTCCTTCTTTAAAGAATTAAAGCAAGGATATGTTAGCGAAAACTTGATGCTGTTTCGAACCTGGAGCTTTTTTTTCAGTCACCTGGTCGGGGATGTTTTTAAATGTCTGAACGGCGTGGCTCTTCACAGGAGGCAATGAAAAAAGAAACTGTCCCTCGTGGGCCCGCGGGTCGGTGCAGGGAGCAGAGGCACCTGCTGGGTAACCCACAGAGGTGCTGCAGGCTCCACAGCCTGCAAGGCGACATCGCCCATGTTCCTGTCGGAAAGGAGTTGGCAGAGCAGGAGATGTGAATTGCTGTCAATTAATATCCCCCATATTGCTTTGTTCGGGACTGAATGAGATCTGTCAGCCTTTTTCTGGAGTAGGGTCTCATGGACAAAATAAGGACCTTTCTCCTGACCTCGCTTCCCTCCATCCATGGTGTCCCACCTGATGCTGACTCACCTGATGAAAGAGTTCATTTAATAATGGGTCTTTCTTCCCTGCCATATCTGCTCCTCAGATGATACCAGGATGTTCTTGACTCCATTTTAAATAATGCATACTTTTTTTAAGCTCCTCTTAGATGAGGAGAAAGGAACGAGACACTGTCTCCTTAAATCACAGTCCTGGGTAATTACAGCTAGGTTAAGCACTGAAGGCCAGAAATCAAACCCACACTATTCAATTACTGTAGCTAAAAAATAATATTCCCTAAGATGCAGGGTGTTACAGTGTCATCTTCGTAATGAAAAGTATTATTTTTCTGGTGGGGCACCCTCCAGCTAGGTTAATGACACTTTTCATCCTGTTGTCCCTGCTGCAGTGCCTGGATTTCTGCACCACAAGAGCTCAGTTACTCCCTGCATTTTGGTGTGTGTGTTTTGGCTCTCTGCCCCCGGTTTTTAATGGGAAAGCATCACAAAATTAACTGGTAAAAACATTGCTACCTTACTCGAGGTGAGACGTCTGACTCAAGAACAAGGGAGCTGTAGTCACTGTCTGTCTACTTTAAGTTTCTGCAGCCTGAAATATATAAAAGATTCCTAGATAGGATGAAAATTCTGCAGCCTGACATATATAAAAGATTCCCAGATGGGATGAAAACAATCAGTAATTCCACAACATCATGTCTGCGTTGTGCCCCAGTGCAGGCCCAAAGGTCACCCTCTGCTTCTTCAGCTTTGTGCTGCTCCAGCTACGCAATGCAGATGGCAAAGTGGAGGGAATCATGTGGAATATATGTTTTATAATGACTCTCTTCTGTTCAAGCACAACTGTGACTTCTCACTGCCCTGCACATTTCCACCCACCAGCATCATCTTCAGGTGCTTCATGAGTAAAACAGCTCCTCTACATTGGAGACCAGACTGGTGGTTGAAGTCCTGGGAAGGGAAACCATGCATCTGGGATCAACTTTTCCTCCTGTTTCCTGACCTGCTTAGCGTGGTTTTAATGCAGCTCAACATCTGAGCTACTGCCTTCAGCATAGTCCTGGATGGAGCTGTATTTGCTGTCCTGGACTCGAGCAGACTGTTTTCACAACAGTCAGAAACCAGCTACCTGTCCAAAGAAGAAATTTCTCCCACGATGTTTGCTTGTGTGTTAACCTTTTGGTTCCCTTATTCTTTATTTTTCAAATGTACATAAAGGCTGAAGAAATGTTGGGGCTTTCAAAGAGGAAAAAGAGAGACCACGGATATGGAATTGGAAAGGGTAAGTGTGACAGAGAAACAGTCCTGAGCCATTGAGCAGCTCAGGAGGCGCATTTGGTCTGTATTTGGCACTGACATAGCTAGATGTTATCTTTCATATTCATCATGAAATATCTTTCATGACATCATTCACTAGAGTGATAACAGAGCTGTTGGCTAAAGCACACATTCATGCTTACCAAAAATACTGAGGTTGTGCATGTAGCCAAGTATTTCTGAAATAATCCAAGTGGCTCTTCAATGCTTCGACAAGCTATTGTCTTTCCAAAAGGTCTTTGTCTTTCACATGTCAGCTGTTTACCATCTCACACCATTTATTGCTTTTTACAAACTTCTCAAAATATTTTAAGGTGAGAGTTGAAGCGTAACAGTGGCATGAACCAAAAATTCAGACTTCCTATGTCAACGGTGAAAAGCAAAACTGAAGGTTTACTTGTAATATGAGATAATACCAACCACCAGATTTGTGGTTCTCTGCAGCCAACACCACAGGGCTTAGCTTTACTGATGGCAGACAACTCTGTCTTCTCTTATTCATGCTGGGTGCCTAGTATTTCTAAAAAAACCTTAGTTATAGAAGAATACTCTAGGAGATCAAACAAGCTATGGGCTATGGTGCATATTCTCTGAATCCCTAATGGGAGAGGAGGCCGCGTGCCATTGTGCTTTGTCCAGCTGCAGTAACCAAAGGGGGAGCAAAACACTCCAGTGGGTGTCCAGTTCATTTATACATTTGCTTCTTTTCTTTAGACTTTTGAATCTGGTCCACAGAGATCCCCTTATTTAGCAACTGCATACTTCTGGTTTTTCCTCGATGACAAAGATCTGTAACTTCTTGACTCTTTTTCCAGTATTATTCTCATTTTCTTGGCAAACTTGTAGAATGAAATTAGAAAAAGGTTATGAAGAAATCAGAAGTTGCACTGTGACTCACTCAATGGAACCAAGGTGTCTGCTTCTAGTAATCTGTTCTGACAAATTAAAATTTATTTTAATAATGAAATTATTCAAGATGGATAATAAGGTTATTTCAGGAAGATTTGCCACTTGTCTGGAATGCAGGCAATAGAGAAAATCCAGCGTACTGAAAAACACAGGTTGCCAAGTTCAAAACCAACCTTTAATTTTATGCCTCAGTTTTTATATTTAAAATTAGCTGGCTGTGCATTTTGCAAGAATGATTATGTTTAGATAATAGCTATTAACATGGAGATCTCTAACTGAGGTCCAACTCTGAGGTCAGAAATCAAACGTGTGTTTTCCACATAGGATGGCCAAGCATCTAAATTATTGCTTCTGCCATTACCTGTAATTTTGTGTCTGTAATTCAGAAGAAGGAGCTTTCCATCCTCATTTCAAAATTTGGTTCACACCACTCATTTATTAGAACCTTCTCTTTTGAGTATTCAGCTGCACATAATGACACCAAAAACTAAGGCTAGACATGCATGACCAGTTGATGATACCAGAATAGTACATCAAAGAAAGTGTCTTGCAGATGACTGGTCAATAAATCTGCTTGACAATTTAATTGGTATAATTGATAAAATCCATATAACTACTAGGGAGGAAATTAAATTACTTCATACAAATCAGATTGGGATTTAGATTAAAATTTTCTGGGTCAATTCTGTTTCATGCAAATTGTGTTATGGAAGACCCCCTGGTTTGGAACACATTTATTAAGCTTTCTCATAAAAAGTGTATTAATTCATGTAGAATGGCGTAGCCTCATATCCCTACACACAGTGTACGGATGTTTCCCACGTGGTCTTCAAATCTCCCCAGCTGTACGTGCAAAAATGCCACAATAACCACAAGTAGTATTGCTGTTTTATTCTTACGTGATCAGACAGTGATCTTAGGAGACTAAGATCACTTAGTCTACTTAGATCTACTCTAGACTTAGGAGACACAGCAGGTCGTAGCAATGCTCTGAGGCGAGGGGTGTTAAAGCACCATTCACCTGTGTTATTCGTGAAGGCCTTTTACTGTATTAATGGTGAGCTTCAGGACTTCATCCAGTCCTGAACTAAAGAAGAAGATGGCTGGAACTGTTGATTGGAGGTCTGTGGCTTGCGTTATACAGGTAGGGAGACTAAATAATTACAACAGCCTCTTCCAGCCTTAAAACCCATGAAAGGAAACACCTTTTTTTTTTTTTTTTGTTCTTCAAGCTTGATGGAGAACAAAGGAAGAGCTTGTTCTGTCTGGTACATAGTAGAAGAATAGAAGGATTTTTGCTGATCTGGTTTCTGTGATGATGCATCTGGACCTTCTCAGGTCCTGAGGGAGAGGCACGATTGTTCCTGCCAAGCATCAGAAATACATGTTTCTGATACAGGAGAGTTTAATGGAAGAAGAACAGTGATCCTGGCATGTTGCCTTGGGAGGGCTTGAACACGCGTTCGTAGGAAAGCAGAGACACAGAGGAAAACTGAGCTCTTAAATGCAAGGGGCGGACAAAGCCTGGAGGCCACTCCAGTGCCACAGCCTGTTTCCCGGAGATGGTACTGCGGTCACTGAGAGGGGGAGACGCTTTTTCACGGGAACATAACACCATCTACCAGTTGTCAAGGAAAAGAAATGGTCGGAGGCCGGCTGCTCGTGTTTACATGACTGCATACCAGCTGTACAGTAATATTGTAATAAAAGCTGTTTGGGCAATGATTGTTATGCCGGTGCTGTTTAGCAGCTTGCTTCCAATATTGCATTACAAAAATTACATATTTCATATAATCAGGTCTGTCTCTTACTTAATCATCCTACTCTATGTATAAATCTTTAAAATGGACAGGTCTATAAATCACATGCATTTTTCATTTACCGTTTATTCTAAGCCAGGCAGTTTCTTATTTAAATTGCCATATGAATAAATCTAATAATCCTTATTCACTTACATCATCTCAAACTTTAAATCTAGTTCTGACTGAGGTCATAAGTGAAATCAGTATTAAGGGCAAAACTAGCAGCTGTAACAACTATAATAGCTCACCAAATTATGTTAACGGGCTGAAATAACATTAAAAATGAGGAAGAATTGAATTACATTATTAAACCATACTATGCTGAATCAGGCAAACATTTAGCCTAACCAGAGATCCTGAATGTGCATGTGCTGAGTTTATCATCACACTAGTCCATATGCCCTGGATAAATGAGGAGTAAAGACACTTCCCCAAATGTGTCTATTTATAAACTGCATTTGTGTATGGTATTATACAAATTTTTTTTAATGCAATAGCTAAATTTGAAACAACTGTCCTCACAGCTACAGCCAGAAATACACTTCATGGTCCAGAATGGGCAGTTTTGCTGGTCTTTTATCAGGTATGGTTCTGATCCTTTTAATCAGCAGTACAGGAGATCTCATGGAAGAGCTATCAAAATTATTCCTCCCTCTTCCTGAAAAAAACAACAAATCCCATTTTGCTATTAAAGAAAATGATAGAGGGACTGATTCAAGCACTCCATCTGTCTAAGAAACAACTTACAATTCCTGCGAAAATTCACACAGAAAAGGAAATTAAATATTTCTTTGATGGCGCAGGAAACAGTTATATGTCAGAGGGGAGGGTCTGAAAACCTTCAGCATTACTCCCAAGCAGCGATGGATTTCAGAGGCTTTGCTTATGGCCATCACCTAGGTGTCATGGCACTTGCCTCTACACGAAGCCTCCTGCGGCAGGTTCTGCAAGGAAGTGTCCCTCCAGAGCTCGGCCAGAAGAAAGACCTGCTATTTTTAATAGTAAGTGGACCTTCAGCTGTTATTATTTAGTGTTTGGATTGCTGCAGCCTATAAACAGGAACTACACTATTCATTACATCTACTTATTTCCAGCGCTGATGGAAAGAGCGCAAGCAGCAGGGCAGCATCCTTCCCCTGCTGAGCCCTTCCAGCTCCTGGTGATGGACAGCACAGGGTCTTCCCTTGCCAGAGGCTGCATCTGGACCATCATGTTTATCAGCTGTCCCAGGCCTATTTCCTATGAATTCATCAAATTCCTTTTTGAACCCATTTGCACTTCAGATCTCCACAATGTCCTCATTCGCTGCTTGGGGCAATCTGCTATCTGATCATTTTATTTATTTTATTTATTTATATCATATGATCTGTGTTATAAGAAACAGTAAAAACTCCTTTCCTTGTTCGTGTTTGCCATGCTGGCCATATTCCTACAGACCTCTCTCAGTCCAAACCTTCACGCGAGCTGGTCCATACTTCGGATCCACCCTCTTGCATCTTTCCACACCTTTCTGCACACAGTTCCAGCCGTTTATGCAGTGGCGTAATGATGCTCTGTTTCCCATTTTAATATCCAAGACAGCATCACATTTTATTTACCCTGTTGTTCAGAAACAAAAGGCTGCCAACACACAGGCTCCACTATATTGGGCTCCGTACAAACATAATAAATAACACATATGACAGACTGTGCCCATGGAGGTCCCGGTATAGGGTATAAGGAACAAGAGTTTTCAAGAGAGGCAACCCAGCAGGTTGCAAACTGCAATCAGGTGTCTGCATAGAAATAAATATCTTGGGATATACACAAACCTGAACTGTTTGGTAGTAGACATTGCTCTGATTTATGTGCCTTTATTGGTCAGGTTATACTTCATTGGTAGTGGAAAAGGTGACTACCAAGAAGGGACTGGGAAGATTTTGATGTGACAGCTTTACAGTTTCAGTATAAGCAGAAGTATATGGGACAGGCTGAGGAAAGTGGAGGGAAAGAGAATCACAGTTTTCTCCAACTCAGTGCAAGAGAGTCCCTGGTCTTAATGTCTAATGAACTGAGTGGGCATCCCTCTCAAAATGCATCACCCTGTGAGCATCTTGTTTGAATTTGTAAGATACTTAGTGTTTTCCAAGAAATGGCTAGGAAGCGCATTTGGCTATAAAAAATACCATTTACAGGCAGCATTTGCCGTGCTGCTGGTTTGGGAATATCTATGCGAAGGCTACATTTCTCAGCAGTCTGTTTGGCATTCATAAGCCAGACAGGCAGGAGGAGTGCTGGTGGGATGGTTAAGAGGTCCCTGGGCTTAGCAGGATTTGGGACAGGGAGGGGAGAAGAAAAGCCCCAGCTGCCCATCCTCTCTTGGCACCAGCCACATCAGCGCTGCTGGAGCCGAGGCCAAGCCTTGAGCATCCTCAGCCAGCCATTATTTCTGTAGCTTTCCCCAGTTCTGTGGGGACAAAGCCAGCTCAGTTTGCCTTTATGCATCCTTCTGTCATAGTAATGGCTTCTCTAGAAACAGGCTAATTGGCACAAGTAACGAAGAACTGCTGCAAACTGTTCTTTTTTCTCACTGGAATTCAGAAAATTCAGCAAGCAAACACACATACACACATACATAAATAAGGTCAGGACAATGCATTGGAAAACACTCCTAGCTCATTTATTTTGCCAGCTGTAATTGTTTTTTATTCTTTACAAAACTAAATAATACAATAAAATTTTGTAGTCAATACGCAGTAATTGCCAGGGCACCATGAGGGCTGGGGGCCCCCTGCGGTCCAGGACCACAGGAGCTCCCCAGGGGCAGCAGGGCAGGACCTCTCAGGCAGGACCTGTCCCACCACCCCAGCCAGGGAGAGGGACAGCCCGGGGCAGCCCCAGCCCTGGGCATTGGCACCTCCCTGGGGACAGCTGGGGGACCCCAGGGCCATGGCAGAGTTCAGCACCGGCACAGCAGTGCAGGGAACTCCCGAAACGCGGCAGAACCCAAACCAAGTTCAAACCATAGATGTTGACACTTCACGGATGACCACTGCAGGATGTGATGCGTTGTAATATGTTTTGTAAAATAATTAATTTTTAGCAATATGGGCCTTTCCACTGCTACCCAATGTCATATCTTTACTGGGAGACAGGTCATTTGCTGACTTTCAGTGACAGTGACTGAAGTTACAATTATCGTGGGGATTGGTGAGATCTGGTATCTAGCAAAGGCATGACATCTTCCAGCAGGTAGAAAACAGTAACTTTTCTGGGAGGCAAATTAAGATATTTGATAAGCCTCTACCTTAATTCAGCATTAAATAGTTGCCATAAACTTGTTCATTTTAGCCATATGATTAGAAACATATTCTCTTACTTTTTAAATGCATTTCTACAAATTAGCAAAGAAGGACCTGCAAACATTACATACTAAGTCCCTGTGGAGATTGTCAGGTCCTTCTAGATTTTCAACATACCTGATGAGCAGAACCACATCTGTGTGCACCAACAAGGTACAGTAAACCTCTGCAGCTCTCTATCCGATGCTTCATAAGAAATTCATGGCAACCTCAAAGAAAATCATATTCAGCCTTTGTTCTTTCATTATCTCTCCTACAACTTTAATATTTTCTGTAACTCTGCAAATGCTACCAGCTGTCAAAAATAAATAAGGGACATTTGAGCTGCTGCCTTTCACTGCAAGAGATCTCCAAGTGATTAACTAACAGAGGTCTTCATCACCCCCCTACGTCACCTGCCTGTTCTTTTGGTACATTCAATACTTACACATCCAAAGATGCTACACTGGGGATGTCAGATCCTATTTCTCTCTGCTGGACAGCTTTAAAACAATATGCACCGCATTGCCCCTATTCCGAGCTGGTCCTGCCCTTTAAGAATGGAGGGAACTTTTGTGGACAAGTATCCCCAGTTTCAGTAATAATTTCTTTTTAATGACGGAGTTGGAGAGGAAGTGGTGGTTTTGGGGGNTGGGGGGGGGGGGGTGGGGGGCGGCATGGGAGAAAAAGCCTGTGGGGAAAAAAAATCCCTTTTTGCATCTAGGTGTGCTGGTAAGGATCGGTGGTGAGAGCTCCAGGAGCAGAGTGGGTTAACTTTTCTTCCAGCTGTCAGAGGGAAAAAAAATAACTCAGAGACTGCTGGGAGTTGGAGTCCCAGACTACGCCAGCCTTCAGCAGAGGAAGCTGGCAAAAATCCCTGCTAGAAAGGGCACAGTGTTTATTCAGAGCTTTCTCTGCACATGGGAGCGTTTGAGGAAGTCCAAAATGCTAAATCCTGTCCCAGAATGCTGATGCCTCCTCTCTTCTCCTTCTCCTGCAGGCAGCAGAACCCAGAGCTGCTCTTGGTTCCATATGCCGGGGTGAAGTCCTTTCTCCTTTCCTTTCTTACTCACTTAACCCATAATCTTAGGAGCAGGGTCCACTCCAAGTTAGGGATCTCGCCTTTCTTCCCCTCCTCCAAGCAGTCCTGCTGGGTACAGGGATGTCGCGCCTGAAGTGGCTGTCTCAGAGCTGTGCCATGCACTGCCAGCCACTTGGCACCCTCAGCCTGAAATCTTCTCCTAGAGTACGTGCCTATAATCAATATTTTTCAGGGAACTATGAGGACTGCCTTTTCTTTTTCTCTCTCTCTCTCTTTTTTTTTTCTTTTTCTCTTTTAGTAAAAGCAGAGCACTGGTGTTTACCTCTCATTTAATGGTCTGCTTGGTTAAAAACATTCGCTCTGAGCAACCGTGAATTTCGGCCTTTTTTCCACATAAGAAAGAGGTTTCATCTCCTGTCTCTTTCAGAGCCCCTTCGGGACCACCACGTGGGCAGAAAGAAACTACAAGTTTATGGGGGACCCAGATGCTGTCACCTGGTGGTAGGGGCACTCAACAGGGAGGAAGGAGTCTTGTGTTCAGGATGCGGGTGCTGATGCTATCCGTACTGTCATTCAACGTAAAATCCCTGACCAGTGTGGGACCTGTGCCTGTTGCACTGCCTGGTGGCACAGCTTCACCTGGAGAAAGGTTGAACAAATAACCCAAGCAAGCCTGGTACCCTTCTGGCTATAAAAGATGCAAATTTGAACCCTTTTGGGCCAAGAAGGGAAATCTTCAGGTTATTTAGGCTGTGTGTGAAGGAGGGATGACAGCTCCTGCTCTCACTCAGCCTTGTCACTTCATGTCTGTGCACACCGAAGAGGCGGGTCGGACTTGTGAGATTTTTGGCTGCCTGTGTGGCTGCAAGCTGGGACAGGGCAGGAGCACTGCCTGGACACCTCTGGAAGCAGGGCAACAGGCACTACCAGAGGTAGATATAAGCAAGTCAGGCATCCCCACAGCTCAGCAGCAGCTGCATGATTTTTTTTTGGAGCCACGTTTCGTTCTCTGCTGCCTACAGCTTGCCTAAGCCGTCTCTGGGATCTGGATGCCGAGGCTTAGGTAAGGACCCCGAAGTGAAGATGTCTGAAGTCAGAAGGGAGTTGGAAAATCTCAGCCCTGTTAAAGCTGTGCCGTGAGTACGAGCACTTCTCCAGGGACCTGCCAGGAGGGGGCTCCGGGTGGTGAGGATCAGTCCATCAGTGCCTCCCCGCCCAGACAAGTCCCACCCAGCCACCCCTGGCACATCTGGCTTTTCCATCTTTGGAGCTTGTAAAGGGTCAATGGGTCAAATTCACCCCTCAGATAACACATACAAATGATTTAATGCGTTATATTTCAACTCAAACCGATGCACGTCTGTGCTTGAAGGTGTGAGGGATCTGGGGCATTATTCAAGTTTCTCCGAGCACAGTAATTCACATTCAGCACAAATTGGGAAATGATGCACCGGGCTGTATAACATCTATGTCTTAGTGTCAGTGATTAACTTTCTGTAAGCTCTGACATGCTTCTACATTAATAGGAACAAATGAAATCATAGAGCTGTTGAGCAGTTGAGCCCAATTAATTATGGAACCATGTGGTACAATTGCAAAATGAAATACATCTGTTGCTCCATTTTTATTTACAAATAGATAAATAAACTCATGTCAAGGTAATGCCTTAATGGTCTGCCAGTAAACAAAGCAGCATTGGTAGACAGGTTTACAGGACAAGATCTATGAATGTAATTTCTGAGCTTTTTTCTTGCATTAAAGAGGATGCTCTGGACTTGAGTTTCTCTCAAATAAAACACTGGGAAATCCCATCTGGGAGGAGTTGTTAATATTTTTGAACTGGCATACTGTATCGTGGTCTGTACCTTTAAAACGGTATCTAGCAGTACCTGCCAATCTTCACTGCCAAGAGATAAAGAACGGTGCTCTGTGCTATACAAACTGCCAACAAAAAAAGGAAAATTAACAGTGGATGTGCAAAGTCTTGGTTCTGTCAGACTTAAAAAATGCCTCTTTTCTGCATCCTGCCTGCTTCTGCACTCAAATGCTTAACATACTTTTGGGAGCTGTATAAATAAATAATGCTCTTATTTGATGATAGCGTTCCAAAAAGAGTCATTTGTGAAGAGAAGTGGCTTCGCGAAGATAAGTCATAATCTCCCGTTCCACGACCGCTGTCATGGGTATAATCTATAGTACAAACTACTTGAGACAGGGATTAGCTTTTGAATTTAGGTCACTACAGTGTCTAGCCCAAAACAGTAGGTCTGATTTCTAATTCTACAAGATCCTTAATTCCTGACTGCTGCAGTTCTTCATCAGTACTGGTAGATAAAAGTGTAATACAAATCTATACAGTACATTACAAAATTACTGGCTACAAAATTAGTTACTATTATTAGTTATTTATTGGTGAGTTATTGTTGCTCAAATAAATTGCACTATTCTAAGTATCTGCAGAAGCTAAGTGAAGTAATTTACATTATTTTTACTGAAAAGGAGGTGAAGCAGGAGGCGAGCTGACAAAGATGAATTTTGTAAGGGCAGGGATAAATGCGAGTAATTAGGGCACACCAAAAATTAAACAAAGCACCACACCCAGCATGAAAGTTAGCACATTTGTTTTGTAAACACAAGTGGGCTGAAATTGTCCCTCATTCTTCAAATGGAAGAGCTAATGGGCTTCTTTCAATGTATACACCTCTTTTTTTTTGCCTGAAACTGTGCAGTGTTCAGAAGCAGATTTTTTTCAGCATAAATTAAAACCTCAGAGCCCACATTCATCTGACAACAGTTTGAACTGATACACACAAGGGTTTGCATCACAGGCTTCATAGCTTACTTCCTTTTATTTCTTGCCCCTCTGAAGATCATGTACTTCACCCCATCCTTGGTTCCCTTTCTTTTATGTGCTGGATTCAAATAAATGTCCCGTCTTTTCAAGGCAGCCTCATTTTTTTTGGCTGCCTACATTTCTGCACGGAAGGAAAGGTCTTTCAGGTAGCACAAGGTGTCCTAACTGTCTCCTCTCCACTCCACTGCCCTCTGGCATAATTTTGGCCAAGTCTGTGCAGGAAACTTCTTGGGTCTTTAGCTCTGTAGTAGGTTTGCTTGTTGTCTTTGTGATCTTCTTTCTTTGAGAAAAAGGTTCTGTAGATATGTGTGTGTATATATACATATATATATAAAGCTGTTTGTTCGTCACTTGCTGAACTGATGTATTCATGAAGAATAAAATATTTTTGCCAGGACATGCTTTTTATTGGCGTAAATTACGTTAGCAAACCTCTTTTAATGGGGATGAGGCATAGCCCTCACCTAATTCTTGCCTAATGCTCTCTTTGTCTTTCCTCCTCTCCTTGAGTTCCATGTGCTTTCAAGCAACATTTTGCACTTGGATCAGCCGCCCCTTCATTAACATAATTCCTTCTTTGCTTTCAAAACTCTCTTCAGATGTCTTCCTTCCACTTAGACTTCGCTCACTGTGCCCTCCGGCACTATCTGCAACCACCTTGTCACTTGATCTTTTTGTTCTTACCCTCTATATTTGGATTGAATTATCTTCTTGGGGCAGGGATCCTGCTTCCTACGCCTTTGTGAAGGGATGTTTTCATGTCCAGGAATGCAGAACTAGGAGAATACAAGCCAAGAAGAAAATGTTTTCAAATTCTCTCCTGAAATTTCAGCTGCAATTTTACTGTTGGATAGGCAAACTGAAACTACCATTTAATATCTACCGGTGTGATCTCCAGAAGCCAAAAAACCCCTCGGGCTCCGCAATTAGAAAATGGAAGAAGATTGCTTTCCATAAATGTGTTATGGTTTGCAAAGATCTAGATACAGGAATGAATAGCTAATTCACACGTATTATCATTTAAGAGCCAAATCTACTAAACACACCCCTGACTTGAAAGAAATCTAAGAATAGGAGGCATGTCAATTACTGTAATCCTTAAATTATGCATACCTTTCAAAATCTTCTATCAATGTCTTAGGTTTTTCTTCATAGGTGGTTTCTGCACTTCCTCCACAAAGCAAAATAAAACATCGGTTTATTCCAATAAATGTTGTGCCTAAGGGGCTGCTTTTTGTTACTAGGAATTAATTAATTTAAGAGATCAGCCCTTGTCATACAGACCTAAAAGGAGTTTTGGTCCATCAGATCTTGCATCTTGCTTCAGAAGTGATCAGCGTGTAGAGGAAAATGTTCTGCTTCTTTTCCCCAGAAGGGAATCAATTATTCAAAAACATTAATGCAGAAGGCAAGAAGAGAAAAACTTTCTCCTTCGGTAACTTAAAGAAAACCTTTCACATCTGACTGTATCGCAAAGATGCAGATACAAGACAATTTTGGGTTTATGTTTAAGAAACCTAAAACAAGCACATCTGTTAGCTGCAAAGGTAATCACCATACAAACATATGGAGATGTTTAAAAAAACCAAAAAGAATATATCATCCTATTTTCATGGCTTATACAGTAAAAGGCAGGGGGCTCACTTGCCTGACAAAGGAGGCAGAACCTTAGAGCACAGGTTTTGAGGAGAGCACTCATTCTTGAAGTCAAGCAGGTATATAGTTTATTCTTAATGCAAGGCCTGAATGCACACAACTGGATTTGAGGTAAAATGGGGCTGCTGTCCCTTGTTTACATGGAGAATTTCTGTTTCTTTAACTCTCCCGGTACCATGGCGTGGCCTCCTCTCACTGGATTCGGCTCTGTAAGTGCAGAGATTGTCATGTCTGAAATCTTTGTCCTGATAAAACAATATTTTAATTTTAATATTAAATTATTTAAAACCTGACTTTACAGGTCACAGTTTGAAAGTCTCTTCCCGAAGCTTCTTAAAGCGTCATGTCACTCCTGGAGAGAGCTCATCATTGATACTGCCTTTGCTAATGGCATGAATCCTTTCTTTTCACCTGCAGTCTTATAACCTGAACTAAATACTAAACTGGTCAAGCTCAAATGCTCTTTTTGAGCTTAATAACTGAGAGGGTTAAAGCACAAGAATAACATTGCCACCATCAGGCCCAGCCACCTTTGGCTCTCTAGCTCCACCACGAAGTACCTCCTTATGAATGGGTGAGGTTCAAGTCCGAGTCTCAAGCAAGGACTTCTCTGTCCTGCTCCACCATTTGTCAGAGCCACTGTACCTCCACACCCTGACAGGAATTAGGCTATGCCTAATTTTGGTGAACTCATCATTATTCATGAGTACTGACAATATTTAATACGCTTTGTTTCTGTATCATCTGAGAGGATATCCATATTCCTCACAATAATCATGACAGGACCATGGTAGAAAGGAGAGACGTAAGTCTCCAAACCCCATTGCTTGTCTAGAATCTATTTTTCTGTTGTTTTCTACAGGAATTTAGGCCATGTTTTTGAGAGCAAATAAGAGTCTGATTGCAACTACTTTACTTGCACAAACTAATCAAGTAAATGAAAACACACCTCTTTTTAGAACATCTGTGCATGTGATTCTCCACGTGAAGGTATAATAGTAAGAAGTATCAGGTTAATCGTCTCAAAGACAACCCCTCTCTGTGCAAAAAAGAATGTCCAGCATCAACAGAATAGGGGACCAAATCTCACGGTAATTGATTGACTCAAAGTCTGCCTAGAGAGTCTGTTGTAACTCTGCTGCCAGATAAGACTATCAATTAAATATTAGTCTAGTGATGGGTTTTGGAATATGATCTTCAAAATGCTGGACTTGAATGATAAATTCGTCTTACGGAATCTCTGCACAGATGGATTTTATGTGCCACTACTGAATCAGTGCTATCTGAATCTGTCCTGAGGCATCCAGTTCTCCTGGCAGGCTCTGAAGAACTGCAGTCATTAAGTGTGATTTCTTAATTTTATTTTTCTTGAGGTGTACATCTAGAAAATTATTTTAATGCCATAATCAGTCATCAAGAAATACACAGCTGCAATTAGCAATCCAATCTATGGGATGCCATGTTCCTTTGTTATGGGAAGAATTCTCATCTGCGCATTTTTTGGCACGAGGAAATACCCTCAAAACTGTTTGTTGAGATAAAAATCCTAAGAAAGCTCCAGTCTGAGACAAGTCTTGAGGCGCCATGTTTTTGCTTTGGCAATCCGCTACAGCTTTTTAGGAGGCAGATCAAAACTGCTTATATAAGCTAAAAAAGCTCCCCTCAACTCTTGCACACGTGTGGGTGTGTTCTAATTAGAGCTTGGTGGATAATGAATAATTTATCCAAGATCTTTCACCTCCTTTGTTTGTAAATTGTCCACAAACAGATCACAGTTTTCTAGAAAGTGTTTCTTACTGGAAATTACTCCTTGGGCCTCATTTATTTGCACTTTTCACCAGTTTCTACCTTTTTTTTGTATCCCATTTTTCTTTTGTGTGGTTTTTTTTTTTCTCTCTGGGCTCTAACCACATGTGATCTACATGTATCACTAACTACCTTTATACATGCTGCATATCACTGCATTGTGCTCAGACTCCCCTCTTGCTATTTTTTGTCCCTGAACCCGTGGAGTCATCCAGACCCAGGCAAAATGGATATAAAGTGCGTTCAGCTCAGGATGGGAATGTTTTATGCATCTTTTGTACTCAGTTTGTACACTCATCAATATGTACGTAGGTGCAAGGAAAATGAAATAAACAATCCGTTGTGGTTCATCTTATTCTTCCACATTTAGCTGCTAAGGCACTGTAATGATTTTGCTAAAGCTGCTACATTTTTGCTTTATATTTTTCTTCTCTTGTCATATTATTCTTTTTCTTAGTTCCCTAACTTTTCCTCCATTTTTATCACAGCTACCGTTTCTGTTTTTTAGCCTGGAGAAGAGAAGGCTCCGGGGAGATCTTATTGCGGCCTTCCAGTACCTAAAGGGGGCCTACAGGAGAGCTGGGGAAGGACTTTTTACAAGGGCACGCAGTGATAGGACGAGGGGGAATGGCTTTTAACTGGAATAGGGCAGGTTTAGATTAAACATTAGGAAGAAATTTTTTACTTTGAGGTTTGTAAGGCACTGGAACAGGTTGCCCAGAGAGGTTGTTGAGGCCCCATCCCTGGAGGTGTTCAAGGCCAGGCTGGACGTGGCCTTGGGCAACCTGGTCTAGTGGGAGTTGTCCCTGCCTATGGCAGGGGGGTTGGAACTCGATGATCTTCAAGGTCCTTTCCAACCTAAACCATTCTATGATTCTATGATTCTGTAAAGCTGCATATTTGCCTGGCAGGGAAGAGCAGTGACAGCTCAGCAATAGCAGTAGTTCATTTGTATTTCTTTCAGATGCAGAAATGGCAGTCTGTACATTAGTGAACTCTGATATTGCGATAGTTAGAGGTTCAACAGTTCATAGTTTCCCAGCCTGTTCCACCTTTCTGAGACCCACTCAGACACTGTAACCCCCACGCATGGGGGATCTTTCACCAGTTCTCAGAAATTCCGGGTCCAAGGGCAATGCTGGATACTGCATTTGCATCTAACGATTTTTATCACTTGGCAGCAGCCCCGCCCAACCTGTCTTGTTCACACAGACTCAGAGGACTCTCAGGTAGGCTGTATCCTTGGAAGCTTTGTTCTTCTCTCCTAACCTGGAATAAATCCGTTAATTGCAGGTTCAGACTCTGCAGAATGCCAGAGATGCCAACACAGTCACATGTACTCGGAGGGGGAACATGCCACCATCCCTAGCAGAAAATAAATATGTCTAAAACCCACTTTTTTAGCCTTGGACACATAACATCTTGGTCTATCATAAACAGCATATTGGAAATCTCTCCTGTGCCTTACATTTTCTCAGCATCAGTGTAGCTTTGAGAAAAGACTATTCCTTGTTTTTTATGGGCGCTATGGATCCTGCTAGGATCCTGCAATCTTTTCTTACTTTTGCTGGAAATACCTGGAAAATAGTACTGAACATGAGAGACCAGAGAGTGAAACATAATTATGTTTCCTTTTCAAGGGGAGTTGTTTCTTCGAGTAACAGATGACTGAAATCAAGAAATGAAGTTGGAAGGAAACAGCATGGCTAAAGTACTTTAAAAAGAGAGGAAAGATTTTAGATTAATTTCAAAGTGTTGTTAATGGTTCAGAGCAGAACAGAGTAATATTAACAGTAATGTCATTCCAGGGAGGCTTAGAGAGGCCGTACGTGATGTGTACGCAGAAGCAAGGGAGGCAAGCTCTCCGCTGGACTTACTGGTCTTGTTTCCAATGCACTACAAAACAGCAAATAAATTGCAGGTAAAATCCAAAGTATCATTAAACTCTAAAAAGGCAAGAGCAAAACAGAAGTGACAGTCTGGGCTCTTATAAAACCTTCGACTATCTGATCTATAGCAACGCTACTAATGCAACATTGAAGTCTCCTGCATCCAGAACCACAAGGTTTTGGTCTTCCAGCTGGTGACTTTCTTTAGATTGCTTTGCAAATGAAACTAAAATATACAAAGCAAAACCCTGAAAAATCTGTCTGCTTCAAAAATAAGTATCTTAAATGCTGACAGCTTTATTGCCGTACAGCAGGTGGGGAAGCCCTAGGAGAGATGACTTGCAAAAAAATAAAAAAGTATTTGTTCCATTTTCTGTTCTTTTATTACAACCCTCCCTGAAAAACTAAATGATTCTTAAAAATACATTTCTCTGCTTTCTATCTTAGCAGTCCATCTAACTTGTGACGTCTGCTACCTCACTTCCAGGTATCTGCCTTGAACACATTAGAAGTTATCAGTGTACTCTTTCCTCCCCCATCCCGAAAATCAGGACCATTTTAAATAATGTTTTGTGAATTGTTGCATTATTTAGTTGCTGGTGTCACTAGAGTGCTCATAGGTTTTAATCAAGCATTGAAATACAGTTACGTGCTTCGGAGCATGTAAATCCATTGGCTTCTTCTCTCAGGGTCTAACTCTGGAGACAAAAATAACCCCGAAACACTTGGGTGAAGTACAGGTATGCAAAGCTTTGTTTCCTGTATGGCAGAGGAACTAAAAACACTGAAGCCTCTTACTCCTTCTAGCTTCAATGACTGTGGGCTGTGTTGCATACCTGGCTTCACTCAAAGCTGGTTTGTCTACTTTTCTGAGGGAGGTGAGAACTGCCTAAAGGGCACTAGTTTCTTGGCAAAGCCACGAGCTATTTCTTTCTGATAAGAAATGAGAAGTGCAAGGTGATACCCAGTACCCAAGTCCACCTATTTTTGTCGTTCTGACCCTAATGTGCCTTACAGAGCTCAAAGCCCTACCAGGTAAAAATAGCTTATGGGGGTCATAATGCCAAACACTGGTCCTGTTGCGTTACCCTCTTGTAACCATAGGATAACTCCCCGACCTTTACCAGAGTTTGCCCTTACAAAACCAGGTGTTTACAGGGTAGCAGAGAAATGGGTAAGTCAACTGCTTGAGTAGAAAATCTGCGCTGTAGAAGGCTGCCAGTGGGAATACCCCGCCTAGGTCTGCTGCAACATGTCCTGTATGGGGCAAAAAGTCCTTGAACAAAGTGTCCTACTTCTCCATTTCATTCCTGAAGTCCACAGTCACCCCTGAGCTTTGACTGCCCCAGCATACAAGCTGCAATGGGATGTTCAATCACTGCTGTGCAAAAGTGCGTGTGTCACTTCATTGCACTCACTGTCCTCTAGGCTGGCACCTCGACCTTGTGATGAGCATAGCAGACTTGCTTAAAATGATGGGATTTCCAAAAGAGTCTCGAGGATTTAGGCACAATCTGTGCTGCACCACAGGTTTGCAATAGGGATGCGCTGACCCAGTCTGCAACTGGGACACAGGAGCAGGAAATGAGATGGGTACGTACTCTCTAGAGGGGATCCACCTGCAGATGGCTTGCCCATCTCGAAACAGTGAAACTAGAGCGTGAGGTCCATGCTCCATTTTTATAGTCATTGACACTTCCCTTCTCAACAGGCTGTTCCTTGTGGTGTGCGGGGGAGACCCATAGCACCATGGGGCAAAAGGTACAACCCACCTCCTGACCAGCCCTCCCCCTTGGCATGGCCATCGCTGAAGCGGGGCCACCAAAGCCAAGATGGTCCCTTGGAGGAAGATGCTGTTAGTGATGGGGTAAGGGAAGCAGCTGGCACAGGGGTGTGCAGGGGCAGCAGGCAGCTGGAACTGATTGCATATTGATGGTGCTTTATTGCAGCAGGTTTTCCTATTGCAATTAGCCATGATTTTTCTCAGTTTGGCAGAGCTGAGTATGGCAGGTGCCTGGTCCAATTTATGCAGTGCCTGGTATTCATGGAGCCTCTGGCATGTCTTGCTTCTTGGTGTAAGGATGCTATGCATGATGTACCAGATCTCTGCTATGGAAAGGACAATCTTGCTCGAACCTTGTGAATCCCTCAAAAGCCAACACCCTGGCCTCTTCCACGACTGCTTCCTGGTCCTTCCCTGGCCAGGGCTGAAAGAGATGTGAGCAGGAGGTGAGGGCAGGGAAAAGAGCAAAGTGTGATCAGACCTGGACATCAGCTTCATGACTCAGATTTGACAGTGATAACTGAGCTGGCTTGGGGAGAGAAGCACCACGAAGACACAGGCTCTGGATCTCTTTTCATAGTTGGAAATCCACCTTGGCAACAGCCAGCTCCCAATTTGATGCTGTTCAACTCTACCCACACCTACTCACACTTTTGGGCTGTAAGCTGTTCAGGATGGGTGTGCAGGGCACCTTCCTCACCTGGTGTGGGCACTAGTGTTAAAAGGCTAGTCTCTGTTTAATCGATGGAAAGAGGGCCTGCCAAGGTGAATGAGGGCAGGAACCTATCTTAAATGCACTGTTTCACCCCCTTTCTCCACTGAACATCTCAGGAACCTCCATACCTTGTACTTAGGCACTTGAGAGAGGCATCTCCATAGATTTAGTTTGCTGTGCTGCATCAGAGACACTCACAGCACCATAACCTAGTGACAATAATATAACACTAATAAATGAACAATAATTCTGGGATTGCTTTAAAAGGTGCAGCAGTGATAAACATTTATTTTGTTACAGACAGCATTTATGACAGCAGCTCTATTCACGTTGGGGTATAATTAAGTGGTCTGTGGAGATGTAGTCAAAGCATGGGATGATTCCAATATCGCTTTAGACTGGCAGGTTTGTAAAAGTCTCTTGGGCCAGATTCTTTAATTCTTTGCACCTCGTATCATCAATTCTGCCAGAGGAAAAATCAATCAGATCAGAGCAGTCACTTTGCAATGGAGGAGATTACTTAGTACGGTGAGAAGCAATGAAGAGGCTGCACTGCACTGCCTTGAGTCCTTCCCCAATTTCATTCTTCATCAGCTTACATCTTTCTCTACTGTCTGTTCAAGAATTATTGGTTAAGGGTATTATTAACCACTGACCCACTTTCTGTCTTAATTATAAGTGGGTATTTGTGGCAGACTGGCAAAACCGAAAAGTTTTAGGCACCCCTGAAACTAACATCACATCTCCAAATTTGATTACTACCCTTCTTATTATGAATGTATTCTGGGTTCTTACTCTCATCATTTTCCCAATGCAGATGAGCACAGATATTTGGAAAGTAATACAGACCACTATTGAAAACAATGGTTTGAAAAATTGTAATAAACAAATTAGTAACAAATCGCATACCCTTTCAACTGCATATTACTTGTTTAAAGCCAGCATGAAGGTGAACTTGGCTTAAAATAAGCATTTTTTGGGGGAGGATTCAAAGGTTTCTGCACCAGTGAGTTGGGAGTGTCAATCCAGTTGTTGCTGTGGTTGGTAGGAGCCAGCAGGCTATTTCATAGACACAAAGATGGAGTGGACCCTTATCACTGGGATTTACTGCCTACCTCAATGCTGTGAGAAGATATTTACCGTGACATAGCAAATTACTTCAGCGCAAGCTTAACTGAAAGCATGTGAGTATTCCTAATAACATGAACAGGTCTTTAGCGTGTTACGAAGCACCTCCTGGGTACGGAAAATATTGTTCCCAAAACCGAGCATTTTCTTTGCAGAATTTAAGCTTTAATCAATGTTTAATTATAAAGGCTTATATTTCAGACAGTTTCTAGATAAAATACCGCTATATGTATGACTGTTTCACAACAGACATTTAAGTGAATGTGCAGAGGGAGGGAACACATACCGCATAAGGCAACCCACGTCTGTAATTAATAACACGTTTTGTGGAGCTTGTACTTAACTGAAACATACGAGAAAATTGCTTCAGGAAACTAAAATATGCAAAGACACATAGCAAGCATTTACAGTGGCCTCAGTTGTATGAAACATAATAAACATATAAAATGCATCCATATGGTTTAAATAAATGGCAGCGTGTGTTCTGAGTTAATGAAACATACTTAGCGGAGAGCCATTCCTTCTCCTGCCGTGAAGCTGGGAGGTAGCGTCACCTCGTGCTCCAGCCAAGCCAGTAAGGCCCCTCTTCCGAGGACACGCGTCAATATTTCCAGGTGTGGAGCTGTGTAGTCAAGGCTACTGTGTTTTATTTTTAATTCTGGCCACTGACTTGCTCTATGCATGGAGAAACTCTGCCCGGCCACCAAGTCACGTGGAAGCCCAAATCTAGGTCTGCACGTGGCAGAAGTGTTCGCACCCAAAATCAACAGGGTCGCTGGGGCGACTGGCACAGGGATAATCTGTTCCCCGGTTGTATGGAGGTAGACGGTGTCAGCTCTGAGGTCCTACAAAGTTGAGCCTAAGCCTGGGCACTGCCCTGGATGTGGTAGGGCCCCAACCTTTCCGACGGAAAGTAAGCACCTGAACAGGCTGAAGGCACGTGGAAGCTTTAGCTTGAGTTCTGGTCTGTTTATATGAAACCATTTTTCCTACATGAAGCAAACAGGTCGGACTGTTTTGAGCCATAGGCCGTGCAGAAACACCCTGTCCCAGCTGTGGGAAAGGGGCCCTCGGACACGGGGAACGATTCCTTTGGCATGGGGTGTCATTCCCCGTAGGGCTGTCGTGCCTTAGCAAGGTGAGATCAAAAGAAGGGGAGAAGGAAGGATTGGGCATGACTAAAGAGAACTGTTATTGCTACAGTCCTACAGTGCAGCATTACTACGGAAACAATAATTTGTAAAAAAAAAAAAAAATCCCTGAATTTGTAATACCGTTACACACATTGAATTATTGCAGCTGGTCCTGGGACCAAATTGTAAGCTCCACATGGTTGGGCAGCTGAGGGATGGAGCAAGGCAGACTGATGGGGTTTTAACCCTCCTTAGTGGTATCCCCTGGGCTACTGCCACAGTCACAGTTGGAGAGATGGTAGAAACTTTGGTAGGCTTTGCATTATCCTCATCTTTCTAAGAACAAAAGCAATTAAATGCAAAGCAGCAGTCCCTGATACTCTGCTGTCTAGTAAACAAATGATAGAGTCTCCCATGTACCAAACGAGTACTACAGCTAATAAAAATTTAAATATTTGAAAATATAAAAAAAAAAACCAGCAAGCTATTGACCTCAACTTTTCAAGATTTTTCAAATGCACGTGCCAAAAATATCGCACTATGTATTTTCTGAACAATCTTAACCCTGCCTCTGACTCAATCCTGCCTCGGGGTGGAAAACTGCTTGAGACAAGGCAGCAACTAGGCTTTTGAAATTCATTGCCAATTCTGTATCAAGGAGACCTTTAGGTGAATCAGATAAGATCCTGACTGTACCCCTTAAAACCAGACTTTGCATGCACATTCAATTATTTTGTGTGAATGCAATGAGTAATAATTGAATTAAACTTCTCTCCCAGCCAACATATCTTACCATTTCCTGGTGTAAGAGGGATGGTTTGAGAAAAGTTTGCGGGGTGGAAAGGAGGAAAGGAGGAAAACAATGTAAAATTTTATGAAATCTCTGATCATGTATTATTCATTTCTGCTCCATAAACTACTGTTTTGATAGTATCTTCAGGCTGTTCTCCTGATGGATGGAATAGGATCACCCAACCAGGGAGCAGAGCCAGTATTACAGGACCTTTGTAATCACAGGAAAAATCAATTTAGTTGGAATTGTGTGAGCAACACACACACACACATGCACACGCAACAAAAAGGACTGAGCATTCTTAATTGATTAAGAAACAAAGATTCAAGTTACTGCTCTCATGAACAAAAAATGTTAACTACGTTTGGGTAATGAATAAATCTGGTGAAATTGCAAACTAAGTGCAGCTGTTATGCAAACACAAAAAGGAGAAAATTTGTGTTTAATTGCTCACTCGGTTATATTAATTGGTACTGAAAACCAAATACTGTTTACTGTATTGATGTGAAATGGAAACTTCTACAATAAACTTTATTTCATCAACAAGATTTTTCTGATGTACCTTTATCAGATTCCACCTTAGCATTTTTTGTCCATCTTTGCCTTTGAAGAAAATCGGGGTTTTGAATATGTAACATAAAACAGGATTGGATTTGGGACATTACAGTAGGTCCTGATACATTTAGTCGCCTTAGGCGAAGTCACAATTACTTAAAATATGAACTCCTGCATCGAGCAGAGTGTTTAACAGCCACAGCCAGAGGAATGCATTTTATAAACATCAAGTGGTATTTATTTCTGAAATAGTTTATGTTTTAAAGGACTATTTTTGATAGACATTGTTCTTGGTACATGAAGAGTGAAGAAAACACGTGCTTTTTTTTTTCTTTTGCATAGCTGTGTGATATATGATCAAGTAAATAAAGGCATTTTTATAGGGATAGAAAATGTATCTCAGCTCAGAACCACACAAAATCTTGTAAGCAAATTTTTGGCCTAATAAAAACTACGTGGTGAATGTATGGAATTCAGAGAATGTATTTATCTTGGAAGCTCTTGGGATCTTGTTCTTGTGTTTCTCTGGAAAGCATATAGCATACTTCTTTTTTGGTGTTACAGGATAGGACAGGTACTGGGAAGCATTTATAAAACCAGAGGTGAGATGAACTTGAGGCACTTAAGATTGCAATTTATCACAAGGACTACAGGAAAAAAAAAAAGAAATACCGTGATACATTTGAACCTTAATAACTACTTAAGCAATTTTATGGCAAATAACTCAGATTGCACTACATATCACACTATGCTGATTTTGTTGTAAGTTGTGATGTTTCCTTTAGGGAGTGAAGGAAAAGAAGTGAGGGTAGGAAAGGAACAATTATTCTGTTCATCATCAAGGGCTGTCTCATTTTCATGCTTTTTCAAAGCCTCACAAAGATTTTCTAGCTCCATCAGACCTGCAGAGTCCCACAGAGATAAAGTGGTGAGTAGGGTCCTCCTCTTCAGCTCTACGTGGAAAAAACAAACACAAAGCACCAGAGGAAGAGTTGCTGGCAGCAATTTCAGGGGTCGAATTTTATATCCCATCACACTCCAGAGGCAGAAAAAAAAAAGAAACAATCAGCTTTTGCAATTTTATTACTAGAGGTTTTATCGTCTGCCCTCTAGTGAGACCGTTCAGTGACACACTCCCTAACCTTGGTGTAGGAGTTGGCTGTGCAGGAGTCAAGATGTCAAGATGCTGTGTTTAACCTCTTTATCTTGGTCTATAATATTCAAATCTGCAGCATTTAGTTCCCAAGCAGTAGTGATTAGGCACTGGACATGTGGGGACGGGGAAGAGAAAGCGTGAGGAAGAAATATCCTGGGAAATTATCAGCATTGTCATGGTGGCGATTAAAGGGTGAATTTCTCATTAAAAACATGGGCAACAGCATGTAATAGGTTTTCAGAGTTATTTCACATCCTAACAATCAAGGATGGAGGATTGTTAATTGTTATCCATGAAAGATCATCTTACCCAAATGTTATAAAGTCTGGTTTATCTAGCTAAGTGTGATACTCGTTACAGGCCACCATTTCTTACAAAAACTATGTCTTGAATGTAAGCCTGTTCTGTCTTCACTTCAGATATCCCAGACCCCTATGAAACTGTGATATTCTCAGAGCCTCTCTCAAGTCACATCTTCCAGTACGCTTTGACTTTCTTGGTAACCCTTACCTAGCAAAACCTGTGTTGAACACCTGGTTCAGAAGACCTCTTTCTCGAACCTGGAGCTGGTCAGACCTATGCCAGCAGAGGAGCCGGTCTGGAAACTCAGAGGGGCCAACATTACTGCTTCCATGCTGCCAGCGTGTTTGGTTTAGCTCACATTTGACTTCAGAAATAAGAGAGAATTTTATCAGGTTGGGCCACATGAAAGAGGTTTGATAACTCTGGGAAACAAGACAAAGGCTCTTTCTTCGGCATTGCTTTCTGTTCTTATGACCCACATTTTCATACAAGCACATAATTTCCCAGCACCCATCTCACGTGCAGAGACTTTTCTTGTCCCCACACCCGTAAGGGATGCACATCCTCTGATTTTATTTCTCTCCTTCCCCCCCTCCCCCCGACTCCTTGCTCAAGCTGTGTTTGCACAAAAGGCTTTGAGTATCAGTGACAGTTGTGTGTGAAGTGCACATACTATAAAAAGGTCTGCATCAGCGCAAGCATGTGTTCTGTATTAGTCAGTGTTGGAAAGGATGGGTCAAAACTGTGTGATCAGAAAGTTGTGCAAAGCCATTTGCTCACCACCTTTGACAATGGATGCGCTGTAAGAAAACAGTATTTTATAGCACTTCCAATTTTGTTTGCGATAATCACAGTTTGGCACATCTCCTCTACCACAGCAGGCAAAATGCAATTAAATGGTGTCAGATGTAAGGGAAAAATAATGAAATTTTTCTTCCATAAATCATAAAATCCTAAGTCTTTGCAATCTTGTAACGGTCTTGTAATCCAAGCTCCTGCTTACATTACTTTATCTTTATGAAGGTGATAAAGAAAACATAACACTGTGTACTTGATTATAAATTATAATTTTATGAGCATCAAAAAATGCAAACTTGCAAAGCTTATGTTCATGCTTATGTGTCCACATACTTAAGTGCCAGCAGATGTTCAATGATCAATAAAACTCAATTTATATACATTATTCTGAAGCATCCTTGATCATAAATACAGGCTGGGAACATCTAACTTCACTCTGAGTAAGAATGATGATAACCGACTACAAAGTTACAATACAGAACGCTATTGTTGTAAGTTTTATTTCAACTCTAGAAATAAAACATTTATCGATTTTCATTGAGATTGTTGGGACAGAACCCACGATTTAGAACTTAAACTGTAGATTTATGGAAACAGCAAGTGGCTAAAATTAACTTCAGCATTGTCGGGCATGGTTCACTGAAAAGGACCTTGTTTATTACGGTAGACTAAATGTCCCCAGAGGCTATAAGCTTTGAAACAAGGTGTCCCGGAATTGTGGTGTATTCGTAATGATAAACAAACATACCTTTATTGGGGATCAAGCGCTGATTTGCACGGAGATCATAGCAGGTTTAGAGACGTACTTGATTTCAGGACGGACTCTCCAAGCTCGCTATATAGAAGCAAAAACTGGGAGTGCAAGATGGGAGTGTAAGGTACCGCATATAGCTCAAGTCCACTTGTACAGAGTATGATTGGAAGAACAAACTGTTTTGAAACCAGGTGTCTGTCAGACGTAATAGAAGATGAGTTAACTAAATCTGGAAAGTGGAGCAAAAAGGACCACTTTTTTGCACTTCGTGTGTTAAATAAGAAAAGATGAAACATTCAGACAAAAGAAGCAAAATAGGAAAAGTGATATGGTATTTCCTGTCCTTCCACTGCATTTTGTCCGTAGAAATAGCAAACCCAGCAGAATCAGACAACAGTAAAACAAGACCAGCCCATTTCCCCTCAGCTCTAGAGTTACTTCACTGCCGCAACTACAGTTTTTGACTTTCCTGATCTCTACACTTTACTCCCTGCCTTGGATACGAAAGGGGCGTTTGATCAGTCAGGGGTTTTAACTTTGCTTACAGGGTTGCCAGACTCCTGTTCCTTCGGCTGCTGCCCATCCCTTTCCAGCACGGACATTATACAACCCCGTTCCACTGCGTCAGTGAAGAATTTGCATTCAGGAGAAACAGGTTAGGCCGGCCACTTCCCAACTGCTGGCTCCTATAAGAACAATTGTGCATAGTTACAACCCCCAGGTCGTTTTTCAAAGGTACTTCTTTCTGTAAACTACAAATTGTTTTGTTGTTTTGTTTTTTTTTTTCCAAATATAATCTCAAATTATTTTCTCTTTTGCTGAAACACTTACCTTTCATTGGTAACTGTAGTTTAAATTTGAAAAATTCTAGCCTGCAGAATTAGTCTATAAATCTTTGCAACTTCCTTGTGTGGCGGAGAAACCAGCCTGCTAATTATTTTGCTTTGCTACTTAAAGCTGTTTTTCTAGATACAACGGGGCTTATGTTATTCTTGAATAAGACTAAGTCTATGAGGGCATAGCCATGAAATTTTCAGCTGTAAATTTTCTTATATAAGTCTCCTTTGAAACATGAGGAATTGTGGAGTTCAGAGATGCTTTTATTCTCATTGTAGATGTTTAATTTTGTCATACAGTCTTTTGAAGGGGTGTATGTTGTAGTTTTTGGTTAAATCATTCATGTACAGGCAATGTCCATACCCAGTTCTGCATGCTACCTGTCAACAAATGCATTACTGATAGTGAAAATAATTTTCTCCCAACACATTTTTTCTGCCTTATCCAGCTACAAGCCCTCTTTCATTCCAAAAGCGATCCTGATTCAGAATCCTCAAACTCAGTGGCCACTTTGCTGATAACTACACTGGGCTTTCAGTTGGGTTCTTACTACCTCTGTGCACTGAGACAGTATTGCTAGGGGTGTTTTTAATCATTTAGTGACATAGTGCTCAGATTTTTTTACCTACCCCCCCTGTAACAGATTTCCCTTCTCAAGAGGGTGTAGTATAATTTTTTTGTATATAATTCTCCTGCCAAACAGTCTCCTGAGACTCCACACATGCTAGCAAGTTGATAAAGGTTTTCACACTGAAATAAAAAACACATCCTTTCCCAAAAGCATGGGCATATATTCTTGCTGGAGCAGTCTGAAGTGCGTACACAGGAATGTCATGCCGCCCTCGAGACTGCGACCTCGTTTCACAGAAATGCACAATAGAAAGTCGGGTTAGTGTTTGGAGGGAAGACCCAGAGTGGAACCCCAAGTTTCTATGCAGAGAAGAAGGTATTGCTGCTGGTTCAGGAGGATTCCCTCCTCCTATTGCATTACTACTGAGCCAACATCCCAAAATGTGACCAGGCACACTTCAAGACATGCCATCTATAAATTGCTGCTGTTAAGTGTCTCCTTGTGCCATACTGCCATTTACTGAACTGCTCCAACCACTGTGTGTGTACGTCTGTGTGTGTTATTGGTACTCATTCAATACGAATGCACAAATAATAAAAAATGTAGAGTGCCTTTTCGTAAGACAGTTGTTAACGCCAAGGTACAGCTTTGAGACAATTTATTATTTTTTAACAAGTCTTATTAAAACAAACTCAGTTTTACACCTGTCAGGACTTGGTCATGGTTAAGAATTATATATCTCATCTTTTCACATGCATAGCTTTCACTCGTTAAACTGAGCAAAAGTTATGTAGATAAATCATAGTGAGAACACAGCTGACAAAGACAGGACATAGAGCCCCGTAAAGAAATATGATTTTCATCTCAGTAATAACTTCTAGGTGCTCTAAGATACATCTGGAAGCTGTAGCTAGGATGTAAAGATTTTGCCTCTATTTCTGAAAGGTGTGCTTCTCTGAATGTTTTGCCAAATCCACGCATTTTGCTATTGATCTATATGCACTAGCGCAGTTGGAACAGACTTTTTCATTAAGCAGCATCCCCAGAACAGCACCAATGCCTGTTCACGTAGGTTTGTGTCCAGGGGACAGAGAGGTTGGGCTCCTCTCACTGCCCCTTAGCTCCAGGTGCACGTGGCCATGCGTCACAGCTGGCACTGTGTGCCTTCTCGGGCTCTGCGGGACCTTCTTGTGTAAATAATTGCAGATAGTTGATAAATGGGTACTTTGTATTGTGCCGGTGGCAGCGTTTTGTTAGCATTTCCTTTGATCGTTTCATAAGGAAACTGCTGTTATTTACCTAGGAGGTACTCACCGTAATATGTTCATTTACTAAGTCGGAACATAAATCTTCAGGCTGCAATGCCTCCAAACTGCGGACATGCTAAATGCTCGCTGCGTCTGGAAGAAGAAGTCACACTGCGGAGAGATGTGCCATCTGCAAATCATTTTCTGAAAAACTCCAAAGAGTAAGGGACTCTCATTTGAAAATGCTTTTATTTGAGAAATCAATGTGCCTTTCTTTTGATCCTGAATTGCCTTGGGCAGAAACATCTGAGCTTCCTTTTTGGAAAAATACTTCTCCTCTTTCTTTTACACAGCTGTCTAATGTTTTGATGGTGAAATTCATTCTCTGCTCTGGCAAAACTTCTAGTGATAAGGGGAAGAAAGAGTGTAAACCTCAAAGGCAAAAAAGACAGGGGTCTTCCTTTCCAAGCCCTTTGCAATATAGAGTCCATAAATCCTCCCAATTTCTCCAGATAAAGGTGATTTGAGACCCCAAAATGGTGCTGCTGACACTCACATAGGGATTGAACACAATCCCACGAGCTGTGTACGGAGTGAGGCAGAGATGACCTGACCTCACCATCGGTGCCCCTCGCCGCTGAGATGCCTCATCCCCACATCCTGCAGGTTCGGCTTTGGTCGTGGAGACTTCCCAGTTAGCAGAAGATCTGCTGTTTCCATGGTCCTTAACTGGACTTCCAAATTGCAGAGGCAGTATTCTGGTAGTCCAGAATACCAGAAGTCCCTAGTATGTATTCAGCTTTGAACAAAGTTAGCTCTTTAGGTCTCTGTGGCAGCTCAAGCCATGCATGCAGACCCACTGTCCTCTGAGAACTTATACAAACCAACAGAAATGTGGCTGGAGATTTCAGCATCTTTACCGTGAGCAATTAGTTCCTAAGGACAGAAATCCCCTATCAGACTCCAAGTAGCTCCACATGATGGGGGATCTACATCCTGTTTCTTCAAATTGTCCAAATTGCTCCAAAATTATCCAAGCTTCCTATGAAAAACCACAAGCAGGTGACCTCACTGCTCTTATATATCTGTATTATCTTATCATGGTGGTGTAGCGTCACAGGACCGGCTCAGCAACTCACTGGGCTCTTCCCTGGACCAGCTCAGCTCATGAAATTGGCAGACAGCTATGCACAGTTTTCTGATGCCTTTAATTTTCTGCCGGGTTCCTGAGTTGAGCAGGCCTACGGAGGGGTCTGCTGGATGCCAGAGCTGAACAACGTAAGCTGACATGGAAACTGGAGTCAGCAGCAGAACTGATAAGAGAGAACAGAATCTTTTTCCCCTTTGGGGACCAGCAGCAATCAAATTTGATCAACTCGTGTGTCTCCACACAAAGATAATCATGTGAGGCCTTCTGTAGCCAGTGGAGGAATATAAGTATCTCTGGACAGTGACTGGGATCCAAGATGACAGACCTAGAGGAGAAACTGAAGTTTTCAATGGCTGCAGTTAAATGAGAAGTGGCCTAATGATGGTTTGGTTCTAAATAACACCATTATAAGCAATGGCCTCAGTAGTCTTCCTGGTCCTGGCACATCTGCTTGAATCATTTGGGAATGGCCCAAACCATGACAACAGCTCCGGAATTTCATAAAAGAAAAACTCCCTCCATCAAAGGGAGAGACAGCTCTGTATCAAATTTTACTGACACCTCATATTTGCATACAAAGTCCTATAAATCTTCTCCTCACACCTCTCCATTTGGAAATTGTATGGTCTCTGGTACCACCCCCACTGTGTTGCCATGGGAAGCACAAGTTGTCTACGCCAGCAGCTCCTATGCTCTTACTTATCTTACGGAGGTACTCTTTTCAGAAGTCAGCTTCAAGGCAGAAGAAATGTCTTCAAAATTCAGAGGTGCGGGTTTTCACTTTTGGACTTTCCTCATTCACCAGAAGATGGGAGGACAGAGACCTACTGTGCTCACAAGACAAAATTTTAAAAGATTTCATCTAGCTGAAAGTTTTCATTTTTTTGAGGTCAATGTCATTGCCAATAGCAGTTTAGTCTTAGAGCCAAACGAATGACACATGCTCCTCTTGGTCGCCAGGATCTTTATTTCCAGTATTGCAATACACAAGATCCACAGGTACAATCACAAATTGCAACTTCCCAGTATTAAGTGTTATTCTACTGCCTTCAGACAGCACACAGAATTTTTCACAAACTGCCTTAGAAAGATAACAGTGTATAAAAAGATAACTGTAAGTAGCAGATTCTGCATTTATCCATCTGATAAGGTCTGAAAACAAAAACAAGGCAATACTGATTGAGGTAGAAAATAGGGACTCTACCCATGCTGCTCAAAGACTCCAAACCAAGGAGGATTTATTTAGAAAACAGATTTCAAGTTGTTCTGGACTCATACACCCTCCTATAGCTTCACCTCGGGACATCAGATGGCTTAATTTCCTGGCATGGAGATTAGTTGGCTGACTCTCTCAGTAAGAACATTTGATCTGAAGTCCCAAACATCCTGATTCAGAGCAGAAAATACTCCACAGAACACATGTATTCTGCAAAATGGGGAGATTAGCAATATGGTCCCCACTGTGTCAACTGCCATCGTGCTGATCACAGCGTCCTGATATACTGGAGTGGCTTCTGGAGCAAAAGAAAATTTGGGAACACAGATGAGTTTGCTAAGGGTTTATTCTGGCACTCTTGAGCAGTGAGATTTTGAGACATGCTTTACCGTGGTCTTCTGAGACCTATCCGAAGGATATCTCCTATGCATCCAAATCCTATTTAAGGGTTCAGATCGGGCTTCCTTATGAGCACCTGGCAACACAATTTAAACTGAAAATTTAAACTTTTAAAATTTTACTTCAAAATACGTAATAAAGAGAAAATGCATCTATGTACCGCTTCCTTGCCAGCCACCTTTCAGAAAGGTGAGGAATTCACAAGGTTTCTTTACAATGCTGCCACGGATCTGCTTCTGAGAAGACAAGCTTCCAGTAAGACCCCATCCAAAATACCATTCCAATTTTCTGGTTTCTGTTTAGATCACATTTTTCAGAGTTTGCGTCTTGGAAGCTTGGGGATTTGCCTGCAGTTATAGCTGGTATTTCATTTCTCTGCAGTAGAAAGAAATGGGGTAGGGTACAGGACATACTTGGCAGCAGAAACTTCTTTCCAAAACATAGCATGGGGTAAGGAGATGTGTCTGGCCTGGAACATGCCTTGGGGTGCAGTCCCCTTGGGGTGATGTTACAGCTCTTCATTTTACTCTGGTATTTTTGTAGCAGAGCCTTTATTTTGTCTCACTTTGCAACACCGGGCAGCCTTAATGGCAGAACAAGGCAATGGTTTATTCAGCAAGAATTCAGGCAGGAGTTTTGGCTACAAGATTGGAAACAAAAGGCTGTAGGTAGGGCAGGTGTGAAAACACGATTCCAGTCGAAGTGTAATAACTGGATATCTTGGCAGCTGCTTATTCTGGTTTACTCGGGGGAGTCAAGGTATCTTTGCTGTCAGGACTGGGGCTGGTGCCTCCCAGCATCACCCTCATTTCTGAGGGCTGCCCTCCGGTCTGAGGAAGGCTGGTCTGGGAACAGGTCACTCCTGTCATTGCTGGGCTGTGTCTTGGCTTGGGATCTGCTCTTCTGGGCAGTAACTTCCCTGCTGCTGTACCAGCTCTGAGGGCTGATGACCTGACTTGCACCGGCTGACTCCCGCACATGCACAAGCAGCCGATTTTTCTCTGTCTCCCTCATTTACTTTGCATCATGCTTCCTGGTCCTTATTTACTGCTAACCCAGCCTCAAAATCTCCCGCTTGCTACCTGGGCTGGATCACAAGCCCTGCTCTGGAATACCCAGGCAACTACCCATGGCAGTCTTGTTTCAGCCTGAAAACCTGCAGAGCAAGCGCTCCTGTGGTCAGCTCATATTAATCAGCCTGTGGAACAATTCCATTTTCACCTAATATAAACTGTTTACTTTATACACTTAAGCATGAGTTGCAGTTTCTAACAGCTGATACTAGATACTATAGAGGATATCAGGTATACACGTATGCTGTAAAGTTCACAAAATCATACTGTAAACTGGCGTAGTACCAGCTCTCTCTGAAGCCCATACGCACCACATGAGCAAAGCAGCTGATAAAGCCAGTGACAAATTACTTCGTCCAACTTCCTGACTGGTTTAGAGGTTCTACCATCCAGCTTTCCCAAACCACAAACCAGCAACACAAAGCGCTGCACTTTGGATGCTGTCTGGGTGTCTTCACCACACAGCACAAAGCCTTTCAGGCCCCCCTCCAGCTGGAGACCCTGGGTGAAGACACACACCATGCCTGCTCAGAAGCTCTGAGAAGGCTCCTAAGAGTTTCTCCCCACAATTAGGCTTTCTCCCTCCTCCAGCCATTTGTTTCCACCCCACAAATATGCTGGCACATCCTGGCATGACTATTCGTGCTACTACATGGTGACCTGGATCGGGGAACTGATCCGAGTTAAAAATAACCCAGCAGAAGAAAAGGTTATTTTTAACCCAGCCGAGTTCCCCATCCAGTCTCACGAGCAGTCATAGTGCCACGGGGAGGGTGTAGCACAAGACCTGCAGCAAGTGGCAGCGGCAAAGGGAGATGTAGGAGCTGCCCAGGCTGCCACTGCTGCTGGGTGACATCCGTGTCATCCATCACTGATACCATAGCAGGACAGACCCGTAGCTCCCGTAGAAAGCGCATCAGGTAAGCCGGTGCCTGTGAGCTGCCAAAGGCAAAGATGGATGGGTGACATTCAGCCCACCTGGGCAGGGAAGCCAAGCCTGGCAGGCGTACCTAGGGTGTGCATCATCCATTGCTCCCTTGAACTTGGCTCCCATGGCAGCAGCGGTGACTATGTTAGACAGCTGTAATGGTCTGACGAAGGCCCAGCATCTCTGTATACAGATACATAAAGAAAAAAGTCTCTTGTGCTGTAAGTGCTCCTTTTCTTCCATTGCTGATTGTGAAACACGAAACAAATTAACAGCTGATATGACCCTACGCTCTCACATTTCTGAGTAGCTCATAGCTACTGGTAGGTATTCACTAGATCTGCAAGACCTAAAAGAGAAGAATGGTCCAGATTCTTCCTCCACAGTGATGGAAATCAGGATTAGCTCTGGACACTGACTTACCTCTGTTTGAAACTGATGGGGGAAGCGAGACAGACCCATCATCTGGAGCGCTGGCAGAGAGGATCCTCACTTCCAATTATGTTGATGCATTTGTGTGAGTCGCTTTTCAAGAGTTCAGAGATAGCTGGCTGCAAACATCCTTCCCCTTTAGCCTTTGAACACACTATTAATGAAGTGATTTTCATCTGATGTATCTAATAGGCAGGTATTTCCTTCCTGCCCTTCCCCTTGCTCTTTTGGAATGGCTACATAGCTTCTTTTTGGCATATGTACTTTATATACTGTGTTCAAAGAACCGTATAAGAGCAACAGCATGACAGGCAACCCATAAAACATAAAAGGGCTGCTCATATCACCCTGCGTGTCAAGCTAATCTTACCCTCCAGCCATATGCAACCATTGTATGTAGCAATCATTAAAAACTGCTATAAAATGCTCTGTAACGAACAGCCCTGCCTTAGCAAAGGATGGCTTAGATAATCTAAGGGACCTTCTCTCCACTGCCTGCTATGGTATTACTGGTATATTTATCCACAGAAAATGAGTCACTGCTCTCTTAAAGTAGTAGGCAAAGCTCTCTGCCTTTTCTGTCATACTAAAACTAAATGGATTTCAATGGTATTTCTTCAAAATTGTTAGAAACAATGAAAGCAACTGCAGGTGTTAGAAAGTGAGCTTGTTTCAGAAGATACAGCCCTAAATGGAGCCTTGGAAAATACTAATGAAAAAAGCTGCTTTGTATGGGAAGGGGAAATGGATGTGATCACTTAACTAGTAGGTAAAATTTATTATGGCAACTATTACAAAACCAGATGTTGGAACACACGGTTTTCATATGGGTATAAAATATTTGAATTTTGTTACAATGTATTGATAATATATATTGCCTCAATAACTCAGGCCTTTCCAAATGAACACAGCATCACAGACAATAAGGCTTGTAGGGACCTGTGAAAATCATCTTGTTCTTACCCCCATCCTAAGACAACATCTTCTGTACCTATGCTTCAGTAGTTTGTATAACTGAGCCTTAAAAGGCTTCCAATGGTAGAGTTCAGTACTTAGCTTAGTTACCCTTAGAGTTAGAAAAAGTTCTTTCTAATGTTTAGCTTAATTTTTTCTTCATTTTAAGCCCATTACTCCTTGTTCAGTCCTACACGGACATGGGAAACAGGTCATCCCATTCCTTTCTGCAGTCTTCTGTAAAATACTTCAAGACTGTTAACTCATTCCTCGGTTTTCTTTTCTCTAGACGAAACATCCCCATTTTTAAGACCTCTAGACTAAACTCTTCCCTATTGGTCTATACTTTTCTTGAAATTAATTTCCCAAAAGTGGACAGAGGCCTCCAGCTGAGGCTTTATCAATGCTGAGTAGAGAGCAAGATTACTTCAAATGTCCTACAGGCAGTAATTCTCTTTATCCATCCCACGGTGATATTTGCCTTTTTCATAACTGTGTGACCTCGTTGACTCTTATTCAACTTGTGATCTGCAACAAGCCCCAGATCCTTTTCTGCAGAGCTCTTGCCTACTTAGTTACTCCTTATTCTTTCTTTGTGCAGTTAATCACTCTTGCCTAACTGTAAAATCTTCTTCTTATTGGATTGCATCTCATTTCTAGGTAATTTCTTCAATTCATCAAGATCCTTTTCAGTTCTTCTCCTTCCTCCAAACCTTCCAGGTTTGTGTCTGTAATATTAACACATACACATTTTTCCACCTTACAAATAAAAATGATGAAAAGTGCCTTAAGACAGACCTTTTGAAGACCTGGTAAATACCTCCCGAGCAGTTTTCTGGCCAATTGTGCCCCCACTCTTTGGTAAGCTCATTCTTTATATTTACCTAGCTTGCCCATTTAAGACAGTCTCCATTTTTTACTAAAGTCATGACATATGACAGCTATTCCTTCTCCCTCTTCACATGGTCTACTATCTACCAAAACATTTAATTGCTTTGGTGCAATTTTTCTTAACAAATCAGTGGCAGCTATTATTTGTCTCATTGTTTTATTCTAGCTGCTTAAAAAGAGTTCCAAGATTTTTCTGGGAATTGATTAGACTGACCTCATTACCCCTTTTAGCCTCCTTTTTAGATAGTCATGTCTCTCCCTTGGTGGTGCCCAGGGCAAAAATGCAGGTAGCTAATTAGTGTCAGGGAATGCCTCTGTTACACAGTGTAAATTACATCCTACATTCATGATGCCGTGTCATATAAACATTTTCATCCTCCTGTGATCAGCTTATGGTGCATGGTTAGTGAAGAACTGGGACTAGGATATATTTTTGCACCTTTGGTTACTCTGTTGGCCACAGCTTTGCAGGCACTAGGCTTCAGGTGCAACTTAACTGAAGCAAAACTTACGTCAGACTCCTCTAAGCACATTTGCTTTTGGAGTAGTAGAGAGAATAGGAATCAGTGTACCATGACCCACAGCTGAACTTGAAGTGGACAGTGCTTGGGCAACTTATCAATGCTTCTTTGCTCTTTTTCTGCTGCTTCTTCTGGTGAGACAAAGCCACGCAGGCATCAGCAATGGCCTCCATTCAGTAAGATTATTTCATTGCCACAAAACTGTAACTCTTCCTACATCTAATTAGAAGTCAAGTTTCTCTCCTGTTTTCATTCTCCCATTACAGCTTTCAGTCTCTGATAGCCCTATGTTAAGAATATGCATTAAATGAATAACGTCCTTTTGTCTAAGCAGCCTGCAGCAAACAACAGATTAAGAGGCAATTCATTCTTGTGATAGACCATGGGTGAAACCCTGATCCAAATAAAACTTACGGGGAGTTTCACCACTGGCATGACAAGGGTCAGAATTTCACCCTGAGCAGACTTTTTCTTTTTAAATACCGATGACAAAATAAAAATATTGGATTGAATCATTATTCACCAGTTGTCCTTAGTGCAAAGACAGATGTGCACTCCACCCCTCAAAGATTGTCTACAAACTTCCTCCGTCCCCGAGAGCGGTGCTTGGCAAGGGCCCAGATATCAACAACTTCCCTTTGAAAATTATTGATTATATGGCTCTAACAATTGATAAATCCTCCGTTGTTTCAGCCAAACTTTGTCTTTGTTTAGGGGCCAAAAGAAAGATTAGGAAATGTTCTTGTCTTGATTAAGGAAAAATGATAATGTTTAAGTGGGGGGAGACATATAACATTCAAAGGAATACATAAGACATCTGGCTTTCATATTCTACAGTTTGATAAAGCAGATGACTATTTTCTGATGGAAAAAAACCCCACACAACAACAACAACAACAACAAGGAAACGAGCAAGTGTCTTTACCTACAGCAAATTATAAGATAAATTAACTAAGCATAATAACCCAGCTCAGCACATTTATAAGAACAAGTCATCTTCCTGCAGCGTAACAGCACTACCGCCACTTTGCTTTTCATTTTCAAAGCTGAGGACAAGGTCATCTGCTTTTTTTGACTGCAGTAGAAGTAGGGGTTTCTCAGGAACTCTATAAAAATTAATTTTATAGCTTCTGTTTTGCTTTGTTTTCTTTACCCTCCTGATCTCATTCAGCAAAGTAATTGTGGATGGGAGCACACTGGCAGCTGCACTGGGATGTATCAGCTCAGCGACTTGATGTTTCCAAGCACTGCATGCATGATCCCAGCTGTGGAGTACATTAACAGGTAACCCAGTTCACCACACTGACCTAGTTTTAAGGGTCTGGTCTGAAGTTTTGAGAATACAATCCATTCTGTGATTTTGCATTGTTTTGTTAATGTCTGCAAAGCAGAAACTCAGCTTTTTGAGCAGGGACCATCTTATGTTTTGTGTACAATAGTTAAATGCACAAGATGACTACTGACTTTAACAGGATCTTCTGGTGCTGTTGTCATTCACCACGGTTGTGTTGCAGACGAATAATGATGACACAGATGATAATACAGCTACTCAGAAGTAATGCTGAAGTGGCAAACAGAAATTCAGTTTCTAAGACACAATGTGGGCAGGATAGGATTAATTTTTCGCCGTCATTTGCTCTTTCTCTGCCATCTATCTGGATAGCTTCCATTTCTTTCAAGTCTCTTCTTGATGTCTTTCTTGCACTCATACTTATTTGGTCCTGTATCAAAAAAGAATACATTTAAAGTAGAGGTGGTGTATGAGCCAGCGCTCAGTCTCTGTTAACATGCTGCCGTATGAAATGGTAGAAAAACTTCAGAGACAGCACAACAGACAGTTCCTGGACAAGTCCGAAGAGACTACTTTCAGCGTCTCAGTCGAGAAACAGTGTCAAGCAACAAACATGAGTTGTCTGAAACGTGGCAGCATTCATGACTGAAACTTGTGTCTTTTCCATCATTTTTTTGGTTCCTCTCTTTTGAAGTTATCCACAGAAAAGATTAATTGTCTAGATATTTTGGGCAACCATGTTTGTGGTTAGACATTCATACAATAGATTATCATTTATCCAGGTACTAAATAGTGTTGATCCTAATCATCTTTTCAAACCATCTATAATAAAGGTATATTTACGGAACTTCCATAGGCAGAAACTAGCTCTATCTATAACCTAGGAAACGCGTGCTTTTAACGATGCAGTCATCATTGGCTCCTCGACAGACCCATCTGACATACTTTATCTGACAGCAGCTTTCATTTCTGCAACTTCCAAGGAGTGATGAGCAGAGGTCCCTGCCTCTAGCCAGGGTACAGGCGGAATTTAACTCTGGAGATTCTGTAGTAATCAAAATCACATGTAAGACATTGAGGTAGACCAGCTGAGCTCAGCACAGGTTAGCAGAGCACAGGTGGTAAGCAGGATTTCTCTCCAGCTAACGTTTGTGAGGGACCTCAAGAAAGGACAAGGATGACCGTATGTACTGGTCTCTTTGCTCATGGCAGTTAGTGAAGATCGTGAATTTGTCTATTCATGCCTGGGAGAAGTAATGGGGAAGCAGATCTGGTGTTGAAGCAAAAAGCCCTTTCCTAGGAAATGAGAGAGTATAGTTTGCTTAAGGAACATGAAGACAAGCAGAAACTGCAGGTGAGGGTGAGGGTCCATAGTTAGGTAGTGATGACAAGAGAGTCGTTCAACTCCTTTTGCAAGACGCTTATGCTCAAGGTCCAGTCTGCAGACCTCACTGTTGGATTTCATTAGCCACACACTAATGTCATGACTCAGATAGAAATGGGAGGATGGGGTGGCAGGGTGTTTTTTTTGGGGAAAGAAAAACACCTGACCACCCAAAAGGGAAGCTAGGAGCTGGAAAACACAGCAAAGCTATGAGCTTAAACAGTTCCACTCATCTTGCACCCTGTCTCGTCTAGTAAATCTTGGCTGTCACCTCACATTCCAGTAATTCCTGCACTCCTGTAGCCACCTTCCCCTTCAGCCAGGGAGAGATTTCAATGGACCTTAATTCCCATGCAGACTAATAGAGAAGATATCAATCATCACAATGAAGTGATAACGGTAGCTAGTTTAATCACTGGCGTCTATCAAAAAAGGACATGTGACAGTGCTGGAGAAAACCTCCCAGACCAAAGCTCCAGGCAGCAAATTCTTAACCTAAAAACTGCCACGAAGTGGTGTTTGGAGGGGATTTAGGGACACTGAAGGATTAGTGCTCCTCTTTCCTGAAGACAAGGATTGGTTTAGGGAGTCATGGATTTTGGAAATGGTGGCTTTTGCTATATCATGGTGGATGTGTGTGTAGGAAGAAATCACCGTGTTCTTTGTCTAGAAATAATTTTCTAATTAAGAGCCATATTGTTTGGTCTGGCCAAACTGTACTGAGTACAGGGAGAGGGAGCAAAATTGATTTGGAGAAGGAGCAAAACTGGTTTGAAGCAATCTTTTTTGCTCGCTGTTTTCTTTGTTCATTAAGAGGATATCGTGAAGGCAACAGCCGCTGCTGGAGAAGGAAAGCTGGGTGAAGTGACTGCTCTGAACTGGCATAACAAGTGTTGATCCAAGAGCTCCTGAAGCGCATAACAAAGGCTATCTGTCATGGTAGGACACAGACTTTACTCAGCATGAAAGGTCCTCAGCCTTTGCTACTGTCTACACTTTCATAAATGATGCAAAGATAAAAATAACTGAAAATTAAAAAAAAAAAATTCAAAGAAAGTGTTACTAGGATACCAATCATTCAGTGGAGGACAAATCAGAACCCAATGAGTCTGTAGGTAATGATAATTATAGTGCTGCATAAGCATGTGAAGCAGGATACCTGCAATCCTTCCATTCGTCAGGGGAAGACAGGCTGGGATGCCTGGCTGCAAAAGAAAGTTTGGTTTACATTAGATTGTTTTATTGTAGACTTTTCACTGCTATACATGTTCAAAATACAATCCCTTTCCAGGGAGGGAGGACTCCACAGCCTTTATTAATGAGTTTGCTCAAGTGGCTTCATAGCTAGGATTTTGTCCTCGCTATCAGATCCGAATCTGCTTTGCTGCCAACGAAGCTCATTTCTTTCTGTCCTGCCAACTCCCAACAAACCACCCATTTTCTTTGTGACAAGCTTATGCACTGCAAGCTTGCTGTCGTACCCCTTGTCATTCCCCTCTAGAAGAAGGCAGCTCGGTATCTGCCACCTTTCTGCATATGTTCTTATCAATTTTGTTGATTCCTTCTGGATTCTCTCTAATTTGCCTATCTTTTTAAGTATGCCCGGAGCTGGAAACAGGACTTCTGCTCAAACTTCCTAATCCCCACTTCTTACTCACAGTCTAGCTCTGAATACATTTCCAAAGCAAGACTTGCAGTTTCTTGTGACAGCACCATGTTATTAATTCATTGAGTTTTAAATCTATCATAACTTTGAATTTCTTTTTTTTTTTTTCTGCAGTACTCCTGAAAATCTTGCATTTTTTTCTTACTGTGTAAATGTTCATTTGATTTCCCCTTCCCAAGTGTAATGCTTTAGATATGTTTTTACTGAACTCCATCTCGTTTGTTTCATTTGGAGTCAGGACTATTTTGAATTCAGATTCTGGTTTCCGAACTGCCTGGAAGCTCTCCGCTCCCTATTCCTCACTGTCACCTGCAAATTTTGTGGGTGTATTCTCTGTTCCACCACCCATATCATCCATATCAAGCCAAAACCAGATACATAAGATCTTCCAACGAGATCCCATTTGAAATAACCACTATGTGTGTGTCACATAACTGAATGTCTGCAACTTTTTGTGTATCCTCTTTTAGATAGCAATTTTTCTCACTCTTAACCAGATATATTATATTATATTAATTCCCCTCTTGTCCCTCAGGTCCACCCTGTACATACTCCCAGGCGCCTGCTAATGGCTCAGACGTTACTGTGACTAGTTCCTTCAGTACTTCTGGCTGAATGTGATCAGGCCTTGAATATAACTGATATAGATAAGCATTTCTAACTGTTCCATCTCTGCTCTGGCCTGCCCCCTTATTCTTTCATTTAAACTAATTTTATTAGGTATTGGTCACCACTGACTACTTTAGCAAAGACTGAAACAACAAAGGGACTTAATATTTTGGTCTCTTTTGTGCTGTCTGTTATTTGCTCTCCTTGTTATATAGCTGTACTTCTTTTGTCATCTTGTGTTCTGGCAACATTTTCTGGTTGCCTTTATGCCTCCTGCTATTTGTAACTCCTTGTGTGCCCAAACATTTTGCTTTATCTTTCCATATTATATAGTCAGGTGTCCTGGTTTCCAGGCTTTCTGCGAGGCTTTGATTTCCAGGTGCCTAAAGAATGCCTCAGAGTACCACACCAATCTGCAATTGTGCTTTCTCTTTCCTTTATACCTGAACAGCTTGTTGTAGAACCCTTAATATGTATTTTTTCAGTATCTGCCAGTGGTGCCCTAGTCTTTTATCCTTTCAATTACCTTCTCAAGAGGCCTCCACCCCAGCTTAAGAATTTTTAGAAACCTGTTTTTTTGTAGTTCATCCTTAATAGTGAGGCTTTTCTTAAAATAGTGGTCATCTGTCATTTCATACTTGCTTTCACCCAGACTAACTTCCACCTGTAGATTCTGAAGAACCCCCTCATTATTAGCTGAATCAAATCCAATTTAGCTGTGTCCCCAGATAACATCCCTCCTCACCTCCCCCCCTTCTGAGAAAAAACCTGCCCTCAGCATATTCCAAGACCCTCATAACTGCCCGTGTCCTCTATTCCTTTTTTTAGTAGGTATTTGAAGTGCATTGCAGGGGTGAGGCCGACTCTTTTGAATATCTCTGTGAGTTGCCCAAGCAAAAAGATCCTCATGTATTTCTTCTTTCTCATGATTTTGTTTTCTCCAAAAGAGCTCCAACAAGACATCCATCTTGTTCTTTTCTTTCCTCATTTCCACCCAAGGGCAGTCAAGTAGCCAGCTTCTTAGCTCTCCCTGAAACGGAAAGCAAGCATTCGTGTCTAAATGCCTTCTCCTGTCTACTCTTCTGGAAAAAGCTGTATCTGTGTCCCTGTTCCAGGTCCCTGATTTGTTCCACCAGGACTTCATGGCACCTATCATGTCATGGTTTTGTGCATATGAAGACTGTGAGTTTTCCTGTTTATTCAACATATTGTTGATATTTCCATATAGCTATTTTGGATATTCAGCTTTTTGTCCTATTACTCTCTCTTTGGTCTTTCTTCTGCTTTTTGCTAACAGTTTCCCTATGGAGACTGTTAACAAAGTACTAATTACTGCCAAGCAAAGGGTATAGTGGTGGCTTTGTGATGCAGATACTGGTCAGCCAGGAACTTGACTGAGACTCCAAAATTACTGTAATTCCCATCTATCTCTGGACAGACTCCAGATAGTAACAGCTTTCAGTCTCTGCCAACCTGGTTTGGAGCAGTTTGCCTGTGTGTGATTTTGCATGTCTGTCAGCCAAATCAGAGAGCCAGTGCAAAAATCTGGTACTTACAGGGTGTTTGATACCCGTGGGAGCTGTCTGGATNGGGGGGGGGGGGGGGGGAAAATAGAAATAATATAGCTTATACTTTAGATACAAATAAAATTGTAATTAAATGCAAATTACCAATGTAAATCAGGAAGATTTCCTTTTCTGTAAGTGTTCCCTGACAGTCTTAATAAAGATTAAAGCTGAGTTGGAATTGCTCATACAAAACGTGAGAAGGAGCTGCAGCCGCTCCTGACGTGTGACATGGTTCTCAATGAAGTGTCACATCGTTGGTTTTACAGGGGAGGCAATGTGAAGCCTAGGTGGGAAATCACAGCTGGAGAAGCTGCCACCGAGGTGTCTTTCACTTCCCTCAGGTCTAAGTCCTCCATCAGAGGGTAACACCAAAAGCATTGAAACAATGATGAGCCATTACAGAGCATTAAAAACAGATCCCTTAGAGCCCTACCCCTCTACACATTTATATATACACATAGCTTTCCGATGTACACCCGAGACATATTTTTCTTTATTATTTAGTTCAGCATAATTAATAATTAATACACTTTAATTAATAGCATAATAATATAATTAATACACTGTAAGGAGGAAGATGATAAAGCTCATCAGAACCACTGTTGGTTGTTACAAATGACAAATAGATGACAAAACTGAAAACCCTATTTGTGATTTGTGTGACTTACTTTCTAACTGGATTTTACATGTGTACCAACTTCTCCATTCCTGTGCATTTTCAGACACTGAGAGATTTGTGCTCATCTATTGCTTTACAGACGTTGCAAGGAGCTGAGTAGGAAGCCCATCTTGGACCAGACAGGTAGAATGTTCTGAACTACATATTCAGAAGACAAATGAATGAGAAGTCCTATTTGTTTTCATTTAACACAGCAGGTCAGTCATAATTACACACAAAATACCATTATGAACTACGACCAGTAATAATCCAAATTTACTGAGCGTAAGAGAAAAGCCACTATAAGCACTCCCTGCTCAACAAATCCCTCCCACTAAATTCACCTTCTCAAAAATCTCAAGTCTATAAAAAAACCCGTGCAAAAATCTTGGGATATAGTGCACCAAAGCAAAGAAAGAGTCATGAGCCCTTTACTAAGAATGACCCATCCTAAGCCTTTAGCTAGGTGTATCCTAAAACCATTAACTCCTGAGTCCCAGCTTATCTCAGCTGTTGGGTAAAAGCACAGGGGCCAGTTTTTGAGATACTTGTGGCAAGGCCAAAATCATAAAATACGTCACATCCGAGCCTTGAACTGCACCTGGAAAGAAGTGGGAAAATAGCGCTGTTTACAGACCAGCCTGTTCCTTATCCACACAAGTACTGAGTGCTAAAAATTGATAAATTTGGCTTTAAATGGACAGAGGGACTTCTTAAACGTCTGAGAAGCCCTCTGAAGCAGATGATCTACCCCAGAGACTGGGCAACTCGGAAGAGGATGCAAGATTTAGTGAATGCACAGAATAAGCCTTTTTTTTTTCCCCTCCAGCATTTTGTTCAAGTTAATGTCTAATTAGAACTGAGAACTTGGTGTGCTTTTTGCTGCTGCTATGACAATTCCTAAAAGCATTTCGTGGACATCAATTACGTGTGGTGGTTTTGCACTAATCTCCCCAGCTACTGAAGGAGAAGAGGGGGACAACATGAGCTCTGTTTTATTATTGCACAGTACAGATAATGATACACTAACCATATCAAAAGGAGCTTTGTAATTATTGGCTCAGGAGCTCTTGTGGTTATTTTACATTTAACCCACACACTAATTTGGTGTCTGCTGGCACATGGTGGCCATATGGAGGGCAGAAAGCATTACTGCCTACCACAGGAGAACATAATCTGGGAAGCGGAGGCATTTTCATGTGTTGAACAAAGTTCCACCCACATCATAAACTGGTCATTCTTCCACATCATAAGCTGCAGAAAAAAAAAAAATCACATAAATCTTCACAAAGACTCTACAGGGCTTCAATCAGAGACTGTCTTTTGTGCAGCCCATGAATGCATTGTTGATACTTTATAATAACAAGTAATAGTTATGTATCTGCTGCCCATACATTTTGTCATGTAATTCTACTATATATTGTTGGAGCGGTGTTGAAAGGCACACAAAATATTTTCCTGCTATGAAAAATGTTAATGAGATGAATTATTGCTCGCTGAAGATGGACAAAGAAAACCATGGAAATTTATGCAAGAAGAGAATGCGGGGGGGGTATTTTTAATTCCATCTTTTCATCTCTTAACTTTTGGGGATCAAAGTTTAAAAATGTTTGAAAAAGTTACATATATGTATATATATATGCACCTTTTTCTTGATTATTCTATATTAGCATACACAAAAATACTTCTGTGGACAAAACACATTTGTCTGTCCACCTACGTAAGTGTGTTTGTATTTATGTATGTACCTCCACCTGTGTGTTTGCTGGGAAAGGTGCTGTAGAACTTCTGCCCAGGTCTTATACGCTTACAAACATTTTGGGCAAGTTTTACGACAGGTTTTTTTTGAATGGAGACTGAAAAGGAGACAAAATCAGCAAATTGGTTTGAAACAAAATTCTCAGCTGTCTCACCACTCCTGTACCACATTATAGCATAAACGGCAAGGGAACTTAAACACGTGGGGGGGGGGGGAATTCGTTTGCATTGCCTAAACAAATATTTTTTTAATAGTATAAAAATAGGTGGAACAGGAAGATAGGCAGGACCAATGTAGAAGAAAAGCATGTTTGTGCCCGATTCGCCGGAGAGATTGTTAAAGAACATTTTATCATAATGAAAATATTACCCTTGGAATGCCAGCAAGATCAATGTCAATTTAAGTCGCCTGTCCTTTTTCCTTCTAGTCACTAAAGTTAGGCTTGTCCCAGAGTTATTGTGACTAGCTGATTCTTTTTTTTTTTTATTTCAGAAAATGTTCTCTTTCATTCGCGAATCAATAGCTCTTTGCTAGTCCTGGCTTTGCTCCTTGCTCTTCTCCGTTGGTCCTTGCTAAGGGCTGTTGCTAAGGGCCGGAGGAAGTGTCCTGTTGCATTCGGCTGCGAAATCAGGGAGGAAAAGCACATTTCTGCGAGGTGCAAATGAAGCACTTTTCCCACTGCTGTCCTGCAACGTAGGAAATATGATTCTAGCTGGAACAAGCTGCTCATGATTAGGACCCCCGTGTGTTTCAGAATTTTGACAGGCTATTCCTAAACTCATAAAATTAGCAGAGCGCCACGGTGGGATCTAGAGAGCAACATTTTTCTTACAGTGCAGGACTCCAGGCAATCAGTTTTAAAAGGAAACTTTTATAAAGTTTTCCTCCTTCTCTTAACGAAGTTGACAGAAATCTTCCTGTGGATTTCAATCAGAAAAAAAAATAATCCTTTAGTCAGACAGCTTGTAACTCCTTTATTTGAAAGCAGCAGAATAGGGCATATATAAATTTGCTAAAAGTTTTATAGACAACAAACTAATAAATCCAGTGACATTCTCCATTTAATGATAGGGAATTTAGCTGGAGGGAACAGAAACCTTCAGAACCCTGGAATACACCTCATTTACTTTCTGATGTATTTCATTTTAAACATACTGTTCAGTTATTCAGATTATTTATTTAAATGCATTTCATGTTGTGTTGCACAGATAGCTTCGACAAAATCATACATTTTTTCAAAAAAAGACATACTCTAATTGTGGCTTACTGTGCCTAGGAAGTCCTGTCCAGCAATTCCACCGCTCTTTCGAGTGACTCTAGTAATAAGTGATCAGTGCATCAATTAGTGTTTTTACTGAAGAGTTACTTACCCTCCAGCACAGAAGAAATACAGTTCTTTGGGAAGCTGCACGCGGGGGAACCTGCGCTCTCCAGGTTTCTCACGCACGGGAGCTTGGGATCTAAGAGCCTGCTCTATCGAGGTCACGCATGCATTGATAAGGAACGACAGCCAGGGTTATACGACCAACATAAACATGAATACATAATCCAATCGCGTCAGGCGAGCCCATTCAGTTGCATCTGCGCTACCCCATCCAAAGGCTGAACGTTTTGAGTGTATGCCTACTGCCTGTAGGTTACCGAGCTAATGAGCCTATCTTGTCTCCTCCGAACAATCTGTGCTGGAGTCGGAATATATTTCCTGTGGTTCATCAGAAGAACTGGCAAGCAAACAAGGCTGATATAGATGTAGTTCAGACTTGTGAGGATTTCCTGGTAAGATTGTTTTTTCCCTGTTCAACCAATTATGAAAGTAATGGTAGATATGAATACCCATTTCCCTTTGTTTGCAGTTGCAAAGCTTGGCATTCGCTGATGTTTCCTGGTGGTGTAGAAAGCCGGAGGAGTAATGGGTTGCCGTAACGGTTTGGCCTGAAGATTCTTCCTGTGGACCTAGCAGATGGTGATTTGAATTATGTATCCCGCAAGGTGAAAGCCATAAATCAGTCCTGAGCAGAGGTGAAAGTCTAAGTGATCGTTAATGTCTTGAACCTAAGGTGCCAAACTTCGTTTCATGTCCTCAAAATTTGGACAGGACAAAGATACTTTTTCTTCTTTAGAATAAGGAAATAGTGGAAGCGGAAACTTTTGAACTGTATTCTTCAGAAATTCCCAGGAGGTGCGATGAGTGCACTTCCTCTTTCAAGACTGTTATGAAAAGCCGTAGTGTTCTGGAGGAGGTACAGATGGCCTCTGAAGGCTGCTTGTACAATGCTTATTTCAGTGGGACTCCGAGTCATCGTACTCAGCCTGTTACCTCCGAGACAGGAGCTGATGTTTTAAACATGATCGCGGAGCTGGGTACCTTCTGGAGTAGCCAGGCTGCACCCTGGATGAATCCCGAAGCTGCCGAGTCTTTGGCGCAGCGACAGTCTCCGAGGGAGCTGGAACCGGAATGACCCAGAAAAGCCCACAGCTCCGGGATCCATCGGGAAGTGTAGCATCTCTCCCATCCCCGAGCTAACTAAAGGCTTTCCGTTAGAGCAGGTCTTTCCTAATCAAAGGCCTTTGTGTCACAGGTTTGTTTGATAATTTTTCAGGTACATGTTTAAAGAGACGGAGGAAAGGGCTTCTCTGCTACAGATTCAGCTTCTTTTCCTTGAATAACCCTATCTTCCCCAAATTCATGCTTTGATATAGATAGTAGAAATGAAATAAATGTGGTAGAGAGATTCTGATTTTTATCAAGTAAGGATATTTCTAAGTCAAATAGTATTTTTAAAAATATTTGTAAGTAGTAGTGACTACCTAGGATTTTATCGCTTTGGATACTTAGCAAGTTAAGTTTCAATTAATATTTGTGCTTGTGCCTTGAGGGATGAGCTGCATATAAGACCCTAAAAATTAAGGGAAAAAAAAAAGAAAAAAGAAAAAAGAAGGGATTTGCCAGGCAAATGATTTGGAGGAGGAGAAGAAAAACTGTCACACAACACAACTGTCACACACATTTTTTCCACCACCCTCTATCTTCTTTGGTTATTCAGTATGTAAGAAGAGTTTTCCTTTCCCAAATGCTTCCCAAACTTCCATACAAGACTAGTATCTGCAAACGACACCACTTTTGCCTCTTTATTAAAAAGGCCCAGAGAAAACGTGTGCAGGGAGGAGGGGGTGACTTTCTTTAATATCCTTTGCACTCGCAGCTAGTCTGCAGCCGCCAGTTGCATTACTGACATTTATTCATTAAGTTTTGCCACATGAATTCTGTCCCTCAGCCTTGAAGATCACCAGTTGGGATTTGCCAGGCTTGAGAAAAAGTTGCAATCAAACACCGAGTCCACAGACAGATGCCCACCAGAGAAATGGCAGTGATGGTGTCAGGCTTTACAGCTTTCACCACAAGAGTGGTCTGTGAGAGTGCTTCTCCATCACCATGAAAGCAACTGGGTTAGTCTGAGCTGCCAGTGCGGGGCAGGTGGAAGAAGAAAAAAACTTCATGACTGCCCCAGCCATTTCTGCAAGAAGCATTTGGCTACAGCCTGAATGGTTCTTATTCTACTTATTTGCCACCTTTTCCCATTGATGCAGCCAGAAGATTTTTAAGTGCCTTTTTAGGACAGGTTTGAATTCAGGGAGACTACTTACGTAAGTAGCTGTTCACCAATTTGAGCAATATGACCCTCGGTTTCCATTTCTAGGACACATTGTTCAAGAAAGTTTGGGCCTGTTATGTCAATAACCTCTCGGTTGCTACATCTCAGCTCCGGTCCTGCAGAATCTGCCTAGGAGCTTCAGCACAATCCCCATTGAAGTTATTATAAACTGATTAAATCATGGCTTGTGGTGGATGGTACAGAATTTGGTTGTTTATTTATCTCTGTCTGATTTTCTCATATCAGGGATTTCTACTGCCCTAAAAATGAAAGGTTAAATTCGTTCAAGTCTTTGTCCTACATACCGCCATGTCATTTTATTTGGACTCTATAGAGGATCGTATGTGTATCCCTTTGTAAATGCCATTCCAATAATTCTCTCTTGCATTATTTTTTTCTGAAGAACTCCAAAGTAAAGCTTGTTGGGAATTTTCCCACAATATATTTATTTGTATCTGAAAATGCTGACTTGCTGAAATGGAACCTTTTTGTGGGAAAGTATTTGTTCCAGTAAGAAGGCTTCTCAGATTCAGAAGTGAATTTCTGGAAAAAAAAAAAGTGAAAGACAAACTTTCCCTTCTTTTCCTCAAAATAGATGGCTGCTCAGCGTTCAGGCATTCCCTGGGGGATATGGGCAAGAGAGGTTCAAATCCCATTGATTCAGCATGTTAGTCTCTTTCTGGGCCAGCTATGCAAAGCCGAACAGCTTCAGACAGGGTAAAAGGGAGTATTCTCACTGGGTTCTGTCCATTTCAGCATTTTTTCAGGAAGGTCCTGATTTCATTTTAATCCACAACAAAAGCAAATTTTGAAATTTCTATTGTTCTCCAAAAATACTAATGTTTTGCAGATACTCTTACACCAGCCCGGCAGTCATTGCCTTGCAGATACATCCATATCTTAAAAATGCAGATGACAGAATCACTCTGTTTGGGATTGTAACTCATACAAAGTCCTTCTGAATCTTTGTGGGCTTTTAGGAGACATCTAGGATTTGATTCTGCAAATTTCTAAGCTCTTGAGATGTTATGAGCGAATTTGCATTAGTTACTTAACTAATGGAGCTATTAATACACTTGATGCCAGCACATTACAAATTGATAAAGTTTTATTAAAGTCAATAGAAAGATTTCCACGGGACTTGAATGAAAGTTTGTTACATTATGTCCTTGTACTTTGAAATTTTAATCTGAAACTTGATCTTGTCTTATTTTGTGATGGTCAGATTCTAACAAAATTATATTTCTATCAATCACTTATCTCTACGATTACAGAAAGAGGTATTATCTTTGTCTCCTTTTTAGAGAGACAGTGAGAACTCAGGAAACCTGGATTCTTTTCCCTGAATTGCCACTGACTTGCTTAGACTATCTATCATTATTTATTAACTTTAGCAATTAATTTTATGATTCTAAGATGCAAGGAAATTTAAGCACTAGGAAATATAACATTTTGGTAAAATACTGCATTACAGTGCTTATAACCTTAATTTACTCAATGGCAATTTCACAATTAGGACATTATAATGCAGTTTTAATGCACATTTATTATAGTAATGAAGTACAGAATTACACAGATATAACACAAATCATATTTAATCAAGAGCAATCTCAGATAATAACCAACTACAAATTAGAATGATATGCCACTGAGTTTATATGTATTATTTTTCTTTTATGAATAAGTAGTGCTACAAATTGTCATAATATAAATTGTTTACAATTGTTTTAAAACGTTCTATAATATTGATTGATGTTTATGACTGAGTCTTTACTTATTGTATGAATGCCATAAAAGTTTTCCCACTAATGAGATAATTAATTTTCCATCCTGCACAGCTCCAGTTTCAAATTAGATTTAAATACTAATTCTTATAATGTACTAATTATTAAAAAAAAAAAAAAAGAAAAACAAAACAAAACAACAACAACAAAAAAACCCAATTTACTATTTCATAAAGCTGGCAGAGAAGGACCCTTGGAAAACAGTCTTTTGTTCATAAAAGTAAATTCTATCATAAAACTCTCCCACCTTTTAAGTTAAGGCTAATATTCTGTGAAATATTGTTCTTCCTTACTTCACAAAAAAGTCCCAGCTTGGTCCTCCACATCATGTGTCTTTGGCTTGTCTTGTGCAGTAATCACCTTCTTGAATCTTCTTAGTTGGAAGCATGCTGCCAAAACAGATGGATTCTTAAAGTAAAATGCAACCCTAATTATTATTCCTTAACCTTCAGCTACGAGTTTTACATTATAATTTAAATTGGAATAATACTGTTATTGCAGTTTATCATACTTATATGGGGGAAAACATTCGGGAATTAAAAAAAATTATATCATAGTGTTTTTAATATATTTTACATTCTAGTACTACTGTTTTTTAAACTATACCTAAAATACATCAGGACATATTGCACGTCTCGAGGGATGCTTTTAAGAGTGGTAAGTGCACAGGTTCCCAGCAACTGGCAATACTAAGTATTATTACCGTTCCTTTTGCATTTAATTTCTTAATGAACTTTTAAAAAATGTTAAAATGAACAGTTTTCTATATGGAAAAAAACCTCCACGCTTGAGAGCAACGAATACTTTTTCAGAACAGTGAAACATAAGCATATTGGAAATCAGGGGTCAGTGACTGAAGAAAATCAACTGGCTTTTGAGAAACCCCAGTATAGTTTGCATCTGTAGGTAGCAGTATTTTACATTTGGAAGCCTTCTACATGAGTCATGTCCTAAACCAGAGTTGTAGCTGAAAGAAGACATTCCCGCTCCAGCCCTGCGTGCCTCCCCAGCCACGACTGCCAAATCAGTCTCCAACTAACAATGCGAATGATGGAAGAATAAATACCTTTGCCTTTTTACCGAACACGAGGGCCCCTGTAGCATCTCTAAATGCATGTTATTCAGCGCAAATCATCGTAACATTCACAAATATAATACTCACTCCTCTGCCCATCGTATAGATCTGTACTCACTGCTGCAGTGAGAGGTTTTGGTAGACGAGAAATAGCCTCCGACAAAAAACAGAAGATAAAATTATTAAGCAAAGATAAAGCCGTATCAAGCCTCTCCAGAGCTGTGAAACAATAGTCAGCTTTCGCTAATCTTGACTCTGAGCCTGAGAATGCAGTGGTTTCACATGTCATTTCAAGAAGTACTTTTGCTAAATTTTAAAGCATGATGCAACGGTTTAAAAAGCGGATAGTGTATCATGGAGAACATTCTGGCTGAAATCCCAGGTCCATTAAAATCGATGGGAGTTTTTACTCCATTTTTTGTGTCATACATTCGTTATTTCTCCTCCCTCATTCTTTTCACTTATACTCATTTTATGACAGTCATCGATACATGCCGCTATATCGGAGTTCATTAAAGCACTGCATGTTTCATTATATAATCAGAAACCGAGTTTGCACCAAACAATGGAAAGTGATTTTTTATTTGCAGAAACAAAAATCACTAATTTTTCCTCACAACTGTTGTTTGGTAGACATACGATGGGTGAGGAGGAGAGGGGGTTTATTAAGCTCTAAAAAATGGATTGTACGCCTGAGGCATGCTTTTTTGTGTATGTCGCCTGCAATGTGTGACATTCTGTTGGATATGACTTTAAAGTAACTGTGTGCCCTGCTGTAAGTTAAACACTAGAACATAAACACCGACATTAAATCTGAAACAGACAATAAAATAAGAAAACACATTTCCATTTTCTGACTGACCTCAATCTCTGAATGAGGACCCCTGCTTGTTACATTAGCAGGCTGGGCTCCGTTACCCTGCCGCACGCTCTGCTCAATCTACTGAAATATTGATTTATTTTTTTTACAGACCATACACACTCTAAAATCAATATTCCCGTATACACACAGCCGAGTGGCCACGGCATAGCTGAGGCCAACTCCATGGCCCAGCAGAGGGGCGGTATGCTGAGGAAGCAGGGACAGAAGGGGAACGGGAAGGTGGGAAATAACAGTACACATGGAAAACCGCAGCAAAAGGCTGAAGATGGAACAGCACGGTGAAAGTGCAGAGAGGGAGGGAGGAAGGGGCTTCATAAACACAACTGAAAGGCTCAGGGAAGACTTGCCATTTCTGGTCCTGAAGACAAAGGAGCTAAAGAAGAGGAGACAAAATTAGAATACTCAAAGGTAAGATTCTTCTGAGGTTCTCCTTCTGTAAACACTATGTTTTAAAATTGGATGGTTTAAATGAAAAAAAAAATTATATAAACTAAAGAAAGTGAAAATATCTCAAAGCATATTTCAGTTTATTTCCCTTTCAGATACTGAAATGACAGCCATAGGCTTGGATTAACAGGTATCGCCACGATCCTGCAACTACAAGGACCACGCCAGTGCTGGAGATCACCTGCACGGTGATGCCACTGGAGGACAGGGCTGCGCACCTGTCTCCTCCCGTGCACACCTGCATGCACATGCAGCTCATACAGATGGACGGTTCCTCAGGGACTACTCAAACACCTGAAGTACCGGAGCACGTCCACAGTTGAGGCCTATGCAGCTACAAACTTCCCCCTGGATCAGTTCTTCAAACTGCGTTAGCGGTTTCGTCTGAGCCTAGGGAACAAGCCGATCAGTAGGATGGGTTTAACTTTAATGACTTTAATTGAATGCAAGACAAAAACAATTCAAATCTTTATTCGGTCAATTTTGTACTATAGCGTCCTTTGAGATCCAGGTAGACCTAGAGAAGCATTGACACCTTCCCAAGAGGAGAGCAGAAACCACCCGCTTCAGACACGCAGATTCCCCCTCAGCTTTTCTTTCAGGATGAGGGAACACACTTTGAAGTAAAAGCTCTCGTGCACTTTCCAAAATCCTTCAAATTCGAAGCAGGAACTAGAAAAATACCAGAGATTTTCCCCTGCTCGCACCCACCACGCTCCAGGTTGCTGTCCCAGGGGGAAGCCGGGCCACCAAAAGCAATTGTCGGTGCGGCGGTACCGCGGCAGGCACAGCTCGCTCCCCGCAGCTCCAACACCACGTTGTACCGAGCTGATCCCCCGCGGGGGCTCAGGGAGCCCCCCCCCCCGCGGGCACACAGGTGTCGCCGGGGCTGCCTGCCGAGAACGGGGGCTGGACCCGGCCTACGAGCCTCCGCCGGGGCGGGAGCGCCGCTTCACCCTCCCCGGCCGAGGCGGTAATGCCACGGAGCCGCGGGCGGCGAGGCGCACCGAGGGCGGCCGCCGTCTCCACACCCCCAGCGGGGCCGCGGACACCCCCTCCACCCCCGCCGTGCCCGGGGCAGCGGCTGCCGGAGGCCGAGGCGGCGGGAGAGGCGGTGGGGGGGCACGAGGAGCCGCCGGGGCGCCGCCACCGCCCCCTCCCC
>VUYV01000066.1:0-20779 GCA_008711295.1 Anarhynchus alexandrinus | reverse complement strand
GCCGCCCTCCGGTCGGCCGCGGCTGGCGCTAGGCGGCCCGTTAGCTGCGGGGTGGGGGTGTGTGTTTTGGGGGGTTTTATTTTAAAAAAAAAAAAGAAAATCTCATCGCCTTCCACCCTCTTCCCGGCCAGCGGGTCCCCCGCCGAGCCGCGGGGGAGGGAGGAGGAGGAGGAGGGGGCTGCCTTCCCCACCGCTAACCCTGTGCGCCTTCCCTTCCTTCCCAGGCAGGCAAACTTGTGCTGGCAGGCGGCCCCGGTGCCGGTACCGGAGGAGGAACGGAGCCTCCGGAAGCAAAGTTCTGTGACACTCCGACTCTGGGTACGATAGCAGTCAGTGCACTACAGAACTTTGGCTCCGGCGGTGGTGGCGGCGGCGGCGGCGGCCCCGGGAGCCTCAGGTGGACACGTCACTGCCCCGACGGCACCCACGGCGAGCGCCCGTCCCGCCGCCGAGCACCCAGCACCCAAACCTGCGCCTCTGCAGCCTGGGAATAAAGTCTTTGCTGCTGCCGTGGCCTCCCGCTCTGAAGTTTTGTGGGGTGTTTGGGTTTGGGGTTTGGTTTTTTTTTTCTGTTCTTTTTTTCTTTTTCAGGGTAAAAATAGCAGAACATCTGGGTATCGGAGGGTTATTTCGGTGCAGTCAGGCCGGCCTGGCTGTCGGTATAAATGTGAAACCAACTGTGGTGCGCGGTGCGACTGAGTGGGTAGTGGGTATGTGAACGTGCTCGACGCTGCTCCTAATTGTGCGTTGTTTTAAGTGTGTAAAAGAATAGTAGCTTAACTAGGGGCTGGGGTTGGATAAAGGATTTTGTGCTCTTAGCAAAAACCTGTAATATAGAGCCCTATTGTAATGCAGAGCATTAAGTGTGCTAATTCAATATTTAGGCCTTGCCTTGTTGGTACTGAGCTTTTTTTTTTTCCCCTCTTCAGGAACCTCAAACCCCTCAATTTCTGTTGAGTGATAGCTATGGCTTAAATTCAACCCTCAGCAAAAATCACACAGTTTGTTGTAAGTTAGTACCACAATACTTCATCCTCACTGGTGCAAGGGGGAGGCTTTAGAAGGATAAGTGACACCAGTATTTATTAGTGCAGTTACAAGGTTTTCTAATACAGCCTCATCTGACACCTGCGCTATATTGAACATGGACAATGGCTCGAAGGGCTGAGAAAGGAAAGGCCAAACTCAGCTGCTTTTTTTCAGTTTGAGTTGGAATCTGGCAGCAGCGCAACAGTCAGCCTGTCTCTCTCCAGAAGTTTTGCAGAGTTTCTTGATGTATAAACTCAACTGTGGTGTTCTTGTGAGGTGGACATAATCAGCTGATCAGGTCTCATCATGATGAGAGTAATATGAAAAATGGGAATTGCTACAGGTCAGGTGGAGTAAGATGGTGCTTAAAATTAAAAATTGTGTGCTGCGGTTTTTTAGCAAGTAAGTCTTTCACAGCAGCTTCATTTTATGGCAGATACGCTGCTTTTATATTTATACACAAATATATGTCTGTGTGTGTATACACATATGTTAGGGGTCTCATTCTGTTAGCTTTTTGTAGCTAATGATCCCCTTTGGGCTCACTAGAAACCTAAATGAACTTTTCATTCCTGCCAATCTGAACGTGGAAGGTACAGGAAGATTATACCATTCATGGAAATGGGCTGGAAACTGAAATGATATTCTAAGTACACGCTTTTTGGCTCAAACCATTTAATCAAAGGGTAGGTAAAGTGAGGAGCACTTACTGTATGGCAGCCCATGTGACCAGCTAGGGCTATATTTGGATGCTGGAGGTTTAAGGAATCCTTTTTGCTAACCATTTTTGGCCAATTGCCTGCTGCTTTATGTTGTGCAGTGTGACGTCTGCTAAAAAGGACTTGGAAGTCTGGTGTCTGCAGCTGTTTAATCAGTGCAGTTATAGGGAAACACCTTGTACTGTCAGGGCTAAAGTCCCACTGTATTTAATTTAGGGGTGGTTCCTGCCTAGCAGGATGTGTAATGCAAATTGCAGTTTCCAATTTTTGTACTAAATAGCCTTTTTTGGGGAGGGGGGAGGGAGCAGGAGATCTCATAAAGGCTCCTTAGATACTCAGATTTGGTGGTTAAAACTCTGTATAGGTGCTTACAGTTCTGGAAACCCACAGACTGGAGTGTACACTTGCTATTTCAGGGTAAGCGTAACATGTTTGGATCTTAGCTCAGTTCAGTGTAAATTCAGCCCAGAATAGGGGGTCTGGATCCTGAAGTCTCTTGCACTGAACTGGATGTGATGGCAGATAGCAAACCTGAGTCCAGCTGTGGTGGGAATGAAGAGTTCGTCTGCTTTCTCTCAACATCTTTCAGCTGGAGCCAATTTTCTGCCTGCTTTAGTTCCCTGGTGGTCAAGCTGACCAGCTGAGAAGGTAAGGTGAGTAACGCTTGGCCTCCTGGTACCTCTCATTTGTCTTTGCCTCACATCTGCAGTGTGTTGTACCTCCTGTCCTACAAGTAATACTTGAATAGTGACCTTTTGGTGACACTTCTGCTTTGGTACAGGAAATCATGTGGCCTTCAGGTGGGACTAGAAAATTGCTCAATGCTTTCGATTTTGTGCTTTATTGTTCCACTGAAATGTATGCGATCTGGTAGTCCCCTGGCATTTGAACTTTCTCACTTTGTTGCAGTGTAAGACACTTGAAAGCAAACTTGAGGCCTGTGGTGGTACTTGGTTGAATGGGAGGTTAAGAGTTTTGACTAGCCTTTTAGGAGTAGTGTTTGATTAAGATGGTGCAGGAGTTGGAAACAAAGAGACCTGGTGATGCTGTTCAAAATAAAGTCTGAATGCTAAACTGTATACCTGCATTGATACAACTTATTTTCCAAGGAATTCTTGGCATCTTCCGCTTCTCTGTTAGGCGATATATCACTAGAGGCATACTCTAAACCGGTGCTTTATTTTTTGGTGCTTTTTGACACTTTAGAGTGACTATTCCAATTATGGTCCCTTCCTCATTGAAAGAGTGGCAAATGATCATGCTGAGTAAATTACATGAATTTCCAAAATAGTACAGGTCTGTTATTTGAAGGGGCAGAGGCAAAGGAAATGTTACCAATCTATTTACTGTTTTGCAAGCTGGAGAACAGGAAAGGAGTTTGCTGTCAAGTACTTCAAAGGTTGAGGCTGAACAAATCTGAGCATGGCCCAGACTCCCTGTGTGTATTGATCCAGCTGTGTGTATATGCCCGAATTCTCTGCATAGGTGCTGAAGTTTAAATTCAGAATATAACAGCTTTTATGCTTCTAAAATGTCTCTTTTTATCTCATGTATTTTTGTCTTTTCCAGGTCAGGATCTCCTTAAAATCCTAAGATTTAGTTAAGCGTTACACTGCTGGGAGTGATGATGTGGCAGTGTGCATGTTAAATGGCAGCCACTTTAGTTTGCTTTGCGATGGGAGAACAGTTAAGAGCACAGGGGAATACAGAGTAAAGGCAAGCTGCGCAGCCTGTGGCTGGTTAGTCTCAGGGTGCCACTGGACCTGATGGAGTCGAGGAATGTGCTTGCTTTAGCTTCCAGAGATCTGATTTTTGAGCTGGTGAAGTTTTAAGCGAAAATCTAACTCCTGTACCTGTAATCCGAAAACTATGTCAAAAGATAAAAAGGACAAGTCTTTCATGTGTGTTTTCATAGAACTAACTTGTAATGTTTTACTAGAAACAGAAGTAGACTCGCTGACTTCTAGCAACTGTATGATAAACAGTCTATAAATAGACCACAGAGTCCAGTGAAATACAAATAAAGTATTGGAAGTCATGAGCTGACTCCAAAAAACCACTGGGATATTTATATTTATTTGCTGCTTTAGCAGCTATGGCCAAAAAATGTCTCTGGATCCATGTAGACTGAAGTGCCCTGAAAACCCACCTAGAGCAGCGGCTCGTTTATTGGGCTTTCAATGGTGGTGATGGCCTTTGCTCTAAATGTTTGTCTAGCAGGATAGAAGTATTTTGCATTTTCCCTAAGTTACCAACACAAGGCCATGTGTGCCTGTCGGGTGCAGAACGGGAAGGAGAGTTGCAGCAGTTGAGATAGGTCAATGGCACTGTGCGGTGAAGGATTTGCCTTGTAGTTGGAGCTGGAGGAGGCGAACCTGCTCCGGGTAGAAATAGAGACACTGAGGAGCTAAAAGTGATTGGAAACTGGAACTGCTAAGCAATCCCAAGTTTAATTTCTATTTTATTTTGGGAGGAAAGTAGAAGTTAAGGAAACTTGGCAAATGCCTTTCAAATGAGGCTATTTTCTTGCTTTGAGTAAGAGGCAGGCTAGGAACTCAGCCACGTGCCAGTTGTGCTTACTGTACTCCAGAAATAATCTTCGCTATGACCAGGGTTTATTTTTTGGAATACTAGTGCTCATGGTATTGAAAGTAGCTCAGTGCAGTTGAACCTATATTTAAGATATTGGAGGTGGTGTACTGAACCTCATCCTAATTAACTGCAGGAGGGAGCTGAAACTTGGCTTCATATAGCCAACACAGAAGTAATTACTTGCTCAATTTTACATATATATATATATATATATAAACTTTTTTAAATGAGCATACAAAGTCCTAAGCTTTATGAAAAAAGCAGCATTAGACTATTGATGAATGATTGCGGCTTTTTTTTTTAGTTCAGTTTGGCTGTGAGGCGATACTGCCTTTTTGTGCTGCAGAGGTTTTACCCTATCTGGTGGTTCTTACCTTTTCAGTTTTGGAAACTACATTCTTGCACCAACATTTGGTCTCTAGCAGTTCCTGTGAATGTTCTTCAGCTGTAGTAGAATGCTGCTTTTCTGCTTTTAATAAAAGTAAGTCTCAATACTGAATGTTGATCCACTTGTGCAGTAAAATCCTTAATGTGTTTCGTAGTAATTCGCAGGAGCACTAGTTGTGGAACATCATTAACAGTACAAGAGACTCAAACTAATGAGCAACAGCGTATTTGAGTAGTCCTATTTAGGCAAGCAGAAGCTGTTTAATGCTCTGCATTGTGGCAGCTGGGTGACTCAGAGGTGCCTAAGTTCATATATAGGCAATAAGCTCTGTTGCAGTGAGTGCTGTCGCTTTTGCCATACTGACTCCCAGCTGCCATTAGCATGTCCCAAAATTGTGACCGACTGTAACAGTTCCTTCAGGTGCTGCTTCCCTGGAAGAGGCAGAGAAAGATGGTCTTAGTTTGGGGAAATGGATGTAGATACAGCTATCAGCTCTCATCCTTTAGTTTCTTCTTTCACTAACTGGAACGCAGGAGGCTCTGAAAGTCGAGAAACACTTTTTTACTCTGAGAGTGACCAAGCACTGGCACAGGATCCCCAAAGAGGTTGTGGAGTCTTCATCGTTGAAGATATTCAAAAGCTTTCTGGACATGGGTACCTGCTCTAGATGGCCCTTCGTGACCATGGGTTTGGACCAGATGACCTCCAGAGGTACCTTCCAACATCTACCATTCTGTGATTCTTCCTAACTTTATACTTGGGAAAGCTGTTTTACCTTACCTGCTGTCTTCTCCCTATCCCACAGTTTCTTCCATTGCTGCTTATTGTCATGTGAATAATCCTTTCATTTATAAAACAGAGGGCAGAGGGGGAGAAGGGTTACAGAAGATCAATATTAATCTGAATAAATGTAATGTGAAGCACATAGTGTTCACCTTTGAGTCGAGTGTCTTATTTAGCTTGATTTGGGGCTTGAGTGTATAAAACAAAAGTTGAGTCCCACAGGAAGCGATACATTCTTGCTTTAACCTTAATAAGTAGTAAAGTACAGGATTAAATGTGTTTAATGGAGAGGAATTCTCACTTTCCTGGGTGACTGTTAATCTCTTACAAGTGGTGTGTTTTGCCCTTCAGTCATGAATGAGACTTGCTCCTTGCCCCTTCACCAGGGGAAATTACCTGTGCTGAAAGTCACAGCAGGGCATGGCAAATCACGCTCCTCTGCAGGAGGGAAGGACCTTGCTGGTGCAGAAGTGTTGATGAGGTGAGGATTTGCTGCACTTGAAGGAGCTGTTGGTGTTTTCCCCTTGCCAAGTAGTGTCAGGTAGGCATAAAGGCTTCAAATAACAATAAGGAATATCTGCTTGGCGGTGCTGCCGCCTTTTCAAGGTCCCTCGTGTTTAGTCTCCAAGTAGTCGCATGGCTGTATCCCCCACATAGCCATTAAGGCGAGAAGCTGATGGTGTAGACCTTGGAGAAAAGGTGCATTTCACGCTAGCTGCTAAAGGTAAACTCTTGTAGTCCTTGCCTTGAAGAGCAAATATTCTGGAGAATATTTGCTTTGCCGCTGCTGCGTAACGTACTGCCCTCTCCTGCAGGTACAGCTTGGGGGACCAGGAGCAGGAAGGAGATGTAGATGGGGCTGGGGAGAGAAGTAGAAAGGGGGAGAGGAAAAGGCAGGGGGTGGTGGTGGGTGGGAGAGGCCGTGCGAGTTGCCAGAGGAGCAAGACTTAGGTTCTGCTGTGAACTTTGATGTCCATGTGATAACGATTTGGTAAGCGCTTTCTGAGATGTTAAAGTTAAACTGCCAGACTGTACATTGACCAAACTAACTCAGGAGCCTTATGCATAATTAGACTGTGTGAAAGGAGCCTGCCCCTCTTGAGATACTTTAGTAAGTACCTGAAACATAGTGTTCATAAAATACTGTAGTTACATAACATGGCCTTTTAATTTCTGCTGTGCATTAATTTGAAAATAAAAGTGGATTTCAAATTCTGGATTCTTGGGGCTTTTCCCGATGCCATAGAAATCCATTCTTTCAAATATGGTTAACTAAGCTAAGCCAATGAGGGCCCACAGTACTCAAAGAGTACAAACTATAATTAACTATCTTCTTTAGAGAGAAAGAGGAGACTTTGTGGAGCACTGCCAAGAAAGCAGAGCTGTGCTTAACCCTTGTGCAGTAAACAATTGATACCAATAAAGCCCTAAGGAGGGAGGGAAGGCTCCAGTTCTCCAAGGTAAAAGTTTCGGACAACAGCATCGTGAGTGACTGTTTGAGGAAATACGTGTATGATGACAACTTTGATTTCTGACCTGATGTGTTCTCAGCCAGCCAAATCCCAGGCAGAACTGAAAAGCAAGGAATAGCACATGGAGGCAAAGCTTGGTGGTCAAGGAGAGCTGCTCTCAATCTGGTCTGGATCACTCCTGGGAGAGAAGAGAAAGCAGGCTCAAGCCTGCAGGAGGGTACTTCTCTCATAAAGGGCTTTTTCAAGAATACTTTAGAATAACCTGTTCAACTTCTGCTCAGTGTACAGGCTGGTCTGTTGAAATATTAATTTTGTAGTTTCATTAAGCACAATGCCTTCCATGTGGGTTTGATTATGCAGCAAGAATAAAAATACAATGAAAATTGAATCCTGTCTTTAAAAGATTTCATTATTCAAATTGTGTGTTCTTGGCTTGAAGTTAAGCATCCAGTTCTGGATTACATTGTTGTTCAATATGGTTTGCTTGTCCGAACCATACTGTTTAAATTTTGGTGTTAAACTTAGTTATAATTGGGATCAAGGAACAGGAAGATGTAAAGGCAAACCTTAGCAGTTGCATGTAAATGAAGGAAGGGCATGGGCAGTGTAGGTCAGAGCACAGGCTTTAGCGTTTATCGCTGAGATGCTCTCTTCGGCATTATATGGACCACTTGCCATGCATAGCCAGCAGCCTGATGGGTGAAGTCTAGTGAAAGCACAAAAACCTTGTATTGCAGGCCCATTTTGATCTTGCTCTCAATGCTTTCAAATCTTTGTGCTTAAATCATGTTAAATCAGCAGCTTATTTTTAGGGTGATGTTAAAAAGCTATGCTTTACATAACCACGTTAAGCTCACTCCTGATGTACGAAGGCAAACCTACTGGTAACAGTCACAGTTTCGGTGTATAGGACAATAAGCAGTAGAGGTATTGCTAGCTATGTAAAGCTTTCAACAACATGTTGTCACTTGGTCACATTCGAAGTTACTGAATGTGAAAAGAAACCTAATCAAATATTTTGGACTACAAATGAGTTTTACAGTCTCCAGAATGAAATCATTTCCCTGCACGAAGAATAAAAAGCATTTGTGAGAGGAGTTGCTGTTGGATCATACTTTGGCAAATTGATGCTGTTTAGTCTGCTTCAGAAATTGGTTTTGGGGAAGGAAAAAGGTTTCATGATATATGATTGCCTAAATGTATGCACATAAACACACATCTATGTTTGTGAAAAGTATGGCTTTAGATTTTGATGCTTATGAATTTTTTTGAAGTGCATGGCATACAGAAGGGATCTTTTGAACATAGATTTTGTATAGTGTAAAACCAATTCACTCCAGACACTAAAACTTTTTAAGTAAGATTTGATTACAGCACATGTCACAAGGGAGCAGATGCATGCAGAGGAGCGGGGATACCTGTGTGTAACCCCAGGCAGAGGATGGCAGTGCTGCTAACTTGGGGAATTCCTCCTGGGCAATGAGAGCTTGCAACAAAAGATCCATCTAGTCTAGGTTTATTCCCTGGAGGAAATGGGACAAAAACAACTGGGGAAGAATTAAGGGATGTTTTGGCAGGCATAAGGAAACTTTTCATGACTTATGCTACCTAGTAAAATAGTTGAGAGCTAAGTTAATTACTGTGAATCACTGCAGAAGTGAGGAAACCCAAAAGAGTGAATTCGCCTTCTAGTCAGTGGAGTTTTTTTTCTAAATTAAGCTAATGTTCTCACCAAATAGGGAGTAAAAGTTAAATGTTTAAAAACAAACACATACAGGACGTGCTGTGGAGAAAGGCACACAGCTAAACCTTTCTCAGTGCTTGGAGTACCAAAGTTTGGGAGTTGCAGTTAGGCTGTGATGCATCCAACAGAACCGATTTTGGAGAGAGTGTATGTCCATTTGGTGCAATCTAGTAGCTTTTCTGAGGGCAAGGGCTATGCTACTGTTGCATGAATATCCTAAATGATAGACCTGGGGGACAACAGGAGATGAGTAGAGGCTCTGACCAGCTTTGGAAATGACTGCTAGATATAAAGTGAAGGGTGTTAGGGTTTTCTTCAACCAAAACAAGTGGGTGAGAAGCTGGGGTGGCGTAGAGATAGGGAGGAGTTGTGATGGTCGGTGCTCTGGCAGGCAGGGAGGTGGTGCAAAGCCCCTGAGAACACAGGAATATGTGAGGGAGTTCGTGCCTGACGTGGCCGTTTGAATCATCGATTGCCAAGCAAGACTGTGAAGATGCCAAGTATTCGTGGGATCCAGATCTTAATAAAGAGCTTGAGGAGCTGAAGGCATTTGTTAACAAAGACGTGGTTATGGCACGTGATAGCGGAAAGCACAAAACGCATCCCAGCCGGAGATGCTGGGCAGTTCTGTGTGACGGAGCTGCCAAGATTGGAGCCCGGTGGTTTAGGTGGTAACAGGAACAAAGTGCTGATGTAGTCAAACAGAAAAGCAGCTTTGGCTTTGATCCATAGGTGTGAAAAGTTTCATGCCTATTCATGAACTGGCATTATCTGAAGCTCAGTGTAACTCATTCTTCAGGCTCACCCAAATGAACTGGAAAATACTACTTCTTACATTGACAAATACATGGTATGTGGGTTAAATGGAGAGAGAGAGATTTAGCGTTGCAAATGTACTCACCAGAGAATTTAATGTAAGCGCTGCGGAGCTAAATCCGGGCCTGAATTTCATACCTACCTGTTCTCTCTCAGACAACAGAACCTACCTGTTTTTTTTGGACACGGTGTAGGCAGTGAGCTGGGCTGCAGCTCCAGGGTAGGTCTTTCGGGAGACAAATGAGGCTGCTGGTGGCAGGATGTGTTGGTAGCGCATTGCTTGCCCATGGCACTTCAAATGGAGGGGTCTTTGTACTTGTTGGGATTTCTTTCAAAGCCATTACAATGATGATCCCCATAGTATTATAGAGGAAAACTGGAAGAGTGAGGGAAGTCATTTAGGGACTGGCAAACCTAAGGAGGGCTGGAGGCAGTTTATATTGACTTAAAATGAACAAATAACTTATTGCACAAGCTGAGAACGCAAGCGAGTTTCTATGCTTGATCTGTGTCCAAGCCTTCCGCTGACTGCACGGATGGTCCATTGTGTATTGACAGTCATGCATAATCTTAAACGTTTATGTAGGCTCATAATTAACATGATCCAGCCTTCTCCTGATAGAACTTGTTCGATGTTTTTATTGCTGCCCTTTACCGGAGTGCCAGACCTATTCCCGCAGTGGGCCTCCCTTTTAAAGGCACTGCTCCTCTCGCTTTGCTGAAGCATCGATGTGCAACGTGCCTGCAGGAGCGAGCTATCTGCTTTTGGAGCTGGTGATGGGGAAAATGTCTACACCTAGGAAAAAGGCACCTTTTGAAGGCATTTGAATTTGCACGAGGAACTGCAGAACTAGCGATACGTGTCTTGTTAAACATTACGAGCAAAGATGCAGCTATTACATCGTAGCCCATTTAAAGTTGTTAAGGTTTTTGCTTTTCAACCAGCACGGTCTCTGTTCAACAATGCAGAAGTTTTAAACATGACCCATTTTAATGTGAACACCACAGAAAAGGAAAAAATAGAACAGACACCGCAGGGGTTAAGATGCTTAATAGCTGGAAAAGAAAGGAACGGTAACAGGTAGCAGCCAAATGCAAAATGGCTGGGTTTGGCCTGCAGCGGTTTGGCAGGGGCAAATTTAAAAGGCGGGTCGGAAGGGCTCCCTGCTAAATCGTTGCTGTAACAAGACAATCCTGAGCATGGCCATGGGCAAGATCTGCACCGATAATCCTATGGGTTTGTGGGTTTCTGTGTCATACTGTCCCTAATGAATAAATCCCTTGATATGCCAGAGATGTTTATCACTGATACGTCTCATAATTTTCTTAGCATTGCTTCTCAAAATTATTTTGTGGGACAAAAACCCATGAAATCCAGCTTTTCTTTTCACTTCAGGACTTTCAGAATAAAAAGGCGTCTGCAGCGTATTGCAAGTCTTCAGTTACTCAAAACCATTCCTACCTATGTTTATTTAATTCCTTGTTCTTGAGTTCAAATCAGTATAGCTCTTCCAAAAAGGAACTTATTGGTAAGTTATTTTGTAAAAAGAAGGCTCAAACTCATCTGTCTTCTTCAAGGAGATACTAGACTGCAAACAGATTATGAAGCATTACTTAAGTCGTAACTAACCACAGTCTCACAAAAGAGGAACAATAAAATCTCAGATTCCCTGTGTGGATTTGAACTGTGCAATCACAGAAGTTTCTTAATGGAGGAGTTGCACAGAAGACAACAAAACCCAGCATAGATGAGGTCACTCGAAAATAGAATGATCGATTAGAAAGGTTTTGCTGACATGATATATACTCGTGTTCATAGTGATGGAGCTCCTTGGCCTTTTTTTTAAAGTATTTAATGTTGTTTTAAAACCTAAGCTGGATAGAAAGCTGTACCTGAGTTTCTAGGTTTAAAAATAAGACCACGACCCCATCACTTCAATTCTTTCACAGAAGACTTCATTCACATTCGAACGCTGCTAAACAAAAAGAAAAAAACCTAACCACTTTCTATTCTGAAATAAATGATTCTTCACCTTTAAATACAGAGCTCCTCAGCTTTAGTTATTTGAAGTATGAGCATTATTCATCTGAGCTCATGCACTAGAATATTTATAACCAAGAGCAGGAGAAGTGAAAGACATCGGACGTAGGAAAAAATTTCCTTCCTCGACGCTGGGAGGAATCCGGCTGCCTCCGTTCGTTAGTGAAGGTTGTGCAGCAATACTCTGCGGAAAGCGATGCCGCGGCAGCTCGACAGTTGCTTCTGTATGAGGTGTTAAGGCCGACCCTGGAAAACCAGCGTTTGTGTGCAATGCCAGTCAAACAGTCAGCAAAACAAACCACCTTTCGAGTCGCTTTTGCTTCCAAGGTGACTCAAATCAGAAAAAATCCCAACGTTGTGAGTGAACCACATTATCGTATCAAGGCCCTTGCTCACATGTCCAAACGCTGCCACCCTTCAAACATTATTTCTGCCCCAGTGCTGCCAATGCTCCCATTCAGAGCTGATGGTCATCCTAACGGGAGCAAGGGAGGAACAATGGCAGACAGTGGCCGATCTATTTTCCAAATTGAACCAGAAAATAAGGTAAATGTGCTTATCCTCAAGGGCTCCATATATATGTAATAACATGATCCGACTTTGGGGAGTGTTGGTTTATTTTGTAGCGTTAAAAAAGTAGCAAAGACTGATGAACAGAATAAACTTTGAAAAACAGAGGTGATCTGAAGCTCAAAGCTCAGAACACAATTCCCAGGACTGGATGGTTGTTACCATTAATTCTGTTAATCTGCTTTGTAACTTCTTGTGTCATTCATTTTTCAGATCTTTCATTGCTGGGTATCTGTCGAACAGAGAAAAATCCAGTCCCTGCTGGCGAGCAATAGTAGTAGTAATAATAACAACAACAACAACAACAATAATCTTGAAAAAAAACCCCTAGAAGGCTGCTAGAAGGTACGGCTTAAGAGCAGTACTATAGTCCTGCAGCAGTGATATCAGCAAGGCAGTACTGCATGTTCCCCCTCAGGTCACTAAATGCCCATGGCAATGGTCACTTTTTTGGCACGTACTTGTATAGTGGTAAGTAACGAAGGCTTCCTAATGCTGCTATAGAAATAAGACCAGCAGTACAGATGACAGCAATAATAATGAACTCAGTGAAAAATAAAATGACCATCTTCCAACGCAGCTATCCTTGGCATTAAAACCACTAATCCCTATCAACCTGGCTTTATTTCGTGGTCAGCCACCAATAATAGTATTAAGTGAACATTAAACGTTATTAAGCTCATTACACAAGTGATGAAATGTCATTTCTCCTCACGTTAATTGAGAGAAGGCACTTGGTAGTGTGCTTTGGGACTGTTTTTTTTATTTTTTTTGTCACAGCAAAGGAACTGAATTGCAGGCGTGACTTTATTACTGACCACGAAGTGCCATAGGACTGCGGGTGCGTTTCTCTCTCTGAACAGCCTCAGCAGAGCCTCTCAGGGAAGAACGATGTGAGGCCGGGGTGGCCTTTGTCAGCCCTCACACTGACTCCCTCCACCAGTGCTTGCAGCAGCTGATCGAGGTCTTTCAGCAAGTCATAATGAAAAATGTGAAACTTGTGGTTTTGGCACTATTACTGTGCGTCCCCACTCGTCCCACAGGCCGGGAGCCGGGGAGTATGGACCAGGCAGGAACAGTGCCCTGGTCCAGCTGGGCTGGAGCATCAGTGGGACAAAGACCAGACCTGACCTTCAGTACAGAAGTAGCTTCAAAGGCCATGATATTCATCAGGAACCAGAAGCAAACGAGGGTACCGGATGCCAACCCCTCAGCCATGCTCACTTCACATAGCTATGACACCACCAGACTTCTCCCTCCCACGCAGCTCTCAGCAAAACCCACTCCCGATATCAATAACCTGACTGGCAAGACGTTCTTGAATTAATTTCCTTCTTTCAATAGCCTCTTGAGGGTTTCAAATACCTGAGGGGGCTTTTCCCTGTTAAATTACCCTCGCAACCCTTGCTGTTCCTCACCTCGAGACCTATAAAAATTACACTTCTTCGTTTCTTCTTCCCAGCTGCTTCTGCCTCAGAAAAAAACATGTTCTTCCCTAAAGTGTAGAAATCCTCCCAGTAATTCCAGCCACTTGGCATTGAAAACAAAAGCTACAGTAAATGTGCAGTGATATTGTAAAGCAGAGGGCTAAGAACCAGCCTGTTGAAGCTGCAGAGAAAGACAACGAAGGAGCTAATGTTCTCCTTATCTGGAAATGTCATCGCTTGATAGGAATCGTTTGAGGCACTTGAAGCTGGTTCCATTTTACAGAAACTCAAATTAGCAACCCACAGAGCTCGATGCCGAAGCAAATGGCTGCTTTCCTTCCAAGCTCTCCAACCTAATTTGTGGAGAAGATGCTTTGCTCCCTCAGGAGGTCAGACAGCATATTTTCCAAGGAAACTCTAGAAATATGGAAAAAAAAATCTGAGAAATCCTTTTGCAGTGCCAGTATTTTAACTGCATTCTCGCATGTGTAGGCTATTGGTTTTCCTCCAGAGGAAAGCATTTAATCTAAAGATCAGCCCTTCAAAGACAGAAGAATTTTCTACGGTATAAGAGAATTGAATTTGAATGAATTCCAAATTAAATTTCAAATAATCTACTTTGAATGTACCATTAAGCTAGGAAGTGCCTAGATATGATTAATAAATGGTGATATTTAACAAAAAGAAAGATTTTCCCAGAAGAAACATTAACTAACTATACTCCTATCTTTTCCTTACAATTTCTTAGCTGAAAACACTTCTTGGTGTCTGTACTACCTACGACACTTTGTATTTAAGATTTTAATATTCTCATTAAGAAGAGCTAATGCAATGCATTAACTTATGTCCATTTTACTGCTCACCCTCAGTTTTGGGGAAGAAAAAAAATTAAGCAACCTTTCACATACTGTAAATGGTATAATCCATCATCCCACTCATACATTGTTTATGTGATTGCTATCATGCATGCTGATTTAGGACACTGATCCATCATTTCCTATGTTCCAGGTTGGCAAGTGGCTCTGTGTTAACTCTTTCCTCCTGTGTCCTGGGAACGCACCCATTGGGCCAAAGTCCCTGGCACTCGCTGAAGAGCTCAGAACACATTTTTTCTGAGCTGAAAGCATGTCTTAAATCTATGGACCGTCTGAAAAAAAGCTTGCACGAAAACATGAAAAGCCACTCTAGCTTAAATGATGCAAGAAAGTAAAAAAATGCTGAATTCTACAAAGAGTGGAGCAAATATGCCCAGAGTATCCTGGAACTTCAGTCAGTGATCAGTTAACATGGAATGATGGTTAAATTTCAGGAGATGTGAAATATGATTCAATTTATTTATGCCTCAGGTGTGGCACTTACAATTTTTAATTATGGCCTGGAAGCTTTGTAAATATTTTAAGACTGAACCTGCCCCTTCTGCATGCAGAAGGTTAGATCCTTGCTGCCACAGGATTTGTAACTGATGAATGTCTGTAATTAAGCATCTTACACCAAATATAGTTTTCTTTTTGCTGGTATAACTTTTGGTATTTTTAGACACCAACAGGTCTGAAAGTTTTCTTTTTACTGGTATAAATTTTGGTATTTTTAGACACCAACAGGTCTGAAGGTTTTCTTTTTGCTGGTATAATTTTTGGTATTTTTAGACACCAATAAGCCTGAAAGCCTCCCCAGGGGCCAGCAACCTCTGGCTGCTGGCAGACCGGCCGCTGTTTGGGGTGAGGATGCTTGGTCACAAACTGGGGACATGGACACCCTGGGCCACAGGTCACTGGAGGCTGGGGCAGCATCCAATGGAGTTGTCACTGCATATGTCCCTCTCTGGATACACAACCCACTTTGGTCACCCCACAGACGGGACACTTAAAGTTTATGTGTACAGTTAAGTTCAGCTCTAGAGAGTTACCACTGTAGCTGCTATCGGTTTCCTTGGGGTTGTCACTGGCTTCCTTTTGCTGCTGGGGACCTTCCTTCCGTGGAGGGATGATGCCAATTTCTTTTTGTGGTACCAACACAAAAAACACTGGAGGAGACCCTGCCTCAAACTCATGCCACTGTCTTCATTTGGAGGAAAGCTCGCTGCTGCTGTTTCCCCACCGTGCTTTCGATCTGCTGCTGCTTTTTCAAGATTAGCTGTAGAGATTCAGTTTTCACGTGGCTTTGGTAGAGTGTCACTGCCCCCCATCTCTTCAGAGGGAGATGATATCTGCAATGATATCACGAGTTGGCGTGGTGGGTGCCCTTCCCCGGCTCGTGGGGCCAGGAGCATCGGGGATGCAGCGGGGCTGGGGACCAGGCTCAAGTAAAATATATGACCATAAATAGGTAGTGCTAGGGAAGAGGAAATAATTTTGGGACAGGGTTTACTCCAGCTGGGTTGTTGGTCTTCACAGAGATGAAAGTTCTCATCATAGGTCACAGCTGCCTGGAGCTAATCTGGATCATTTTAGTTAAAACATATGCATATTCTTTAAAATCTTTTTTTCCCCCAAATTCAATTCAGGTAAACTCAATGGCTGTAGAGGACAGTTACTGTCTTCATATGGAGGACTGTGCATTTGTGTGTATATAATAGGAGCTTGGGTTTTGAGATAAGTCCAGTTTGATTGATTTCTTTCATCTGTGGAAAGGGTAATTTCTAAGTCACCCTTATTTTGGTCATTCATCAGATCTCGGTATCCTGAGTATCTCATACTGTTGCTTTTATGGAAATACTGCCTGGGAAATGTTAGGCAAAACTAGTTAAACTTATCTAAATGCATTTGGCATAGGGCTTTGGTTTGAAGCAATTCCTAAACTCTACAGTTTTGTAATGTTAGTGACCAGTTTTCACATCTGGCTTTGGGAACCAGCATAGTTATAAAATTAAGAGGTAGTAATGACTTCCTAAAGCGAATCAGTAGTGCAAAGTAATGAGTGTTAGCATGAAGCAGAACAGTTTTGTTTTCTTTTGGGGAGGAGGATAGCTTTATGGAGAGCAACAGGCTGAGGCACTCCTGGGGCTCTGGCAGAGCCCCGTGGGAGCAGGGGTGGGAGCAGGGTCAGGAGCAGGGCTGAGGGTGTCACAGCAGCAGTCCCAGGGCCAGCAGAAGTGATTCACGGCCCTCAGCTGCCACCACGCTCAGTGGTGAAGGATTGGTGTCAAAAGACTTTAATCAGGCTTCCTGCCAGATTAAAGGCTGCTGAACCCCCTCAATAATGTCCTCAGTGTTTAAAGAGGAGGGAAAGAGGCATCGAAAGGGGATGCTAAAGGCTTACCAGGATGAAAATATGCTGTCTTCTCGGGTCTTGGTGTACCTGTGGGAATATTTTGTGATCGAAGCCCTGTATCTTTTGCCTCTCTTCCGTGTTGTACTGATAAGAAATGTCTTGGTGCATACATGAGAGCTAAAGGCCAGCACTTCGGGAGATTTTGAAGGAGGCCTCCCTAAAAGCACTGAGCAAGTCTGTTTGTTAGCGGGGAGAATCCCAGTCCTGGGTGCTAGCTTTCGTTGACTCACCTCTTCCTATTTTGAGAGAAGCTGATGAAGACAGTTGACTATGAGACCGTTCTCACTGCGGGAATGGGTGTGTGAGAACGTACCTGTGGCAACGATGCATCCTAGCGAGGCATCCTTCCCACCCTCTGCACTTTGGATGGGAAAAAATTGCGTGGTTCTGGTGTTGGCTTTTTCAGTGATAAGTGCCAAATAGGATGAGCACAACAGGTATAGATGCTTGTTGCCTTTTAGCAAAACCGATATCCTAAAGGCTACTATGTCCAAAATACGGCACTGGAAGCTACTCTCTAAACTTTGAGACTTTATGTGTTGTCACTCTCTTTTCGGCAGATTTGAGAAATTGTTATTCCATGTGACCAAGAATTGCTATTCTACTTCTTCAGAAGAAATTTGTCCCTGGTAAGTATAAAAAGACAGGCAGTGCTCTCCTCTGCATGCTTTTGAATAGGACTGCCCAGACACTTAATAAGGCATTTAAGACAGAAAAGCTATTGCCGGGACCATTTACATTTGTCTCAGAGAATTTACATGAGGTTCCGTGATGCTTCATCTGAAAGGTTTTGCGTGTTGTTGGGACCATATGGGACAGAGAACAAAAGTGGCAGTCTTTGCTAGCTAAGGACTAGTCTTACTTTACCAAACCATCCATCTGGTGACCTTTCACCCAACACTTTTTAGCAAAGAGGATAGCAATCTATTGGGCAGCTGTTTTATGCAAGCACAAAGTAAAACCATCAGATAACTGCTGTACTCCTAATCTGCCCTAGTCAGGAAATTCAAACCCTGCCGTCTAGCTCTAATATCATGTGTATTATTTTGGTTACTTGTTACTCCTTAAAAACCACAATGGAATTGATGTAGAAACTTTTCTTCTAATTGTACTGTCACTTTCTGAATTTGACATTTGGCAATAGAATAGCGTCAGCACAGAAGCTCGCTAGGATTATAATTCAGACTGTGATGAGAAGGAACTGCTACGTATCTGCTAGGACTGACTTGCATTTAAATGAGGGCTACAGATACGTTTCTTTTGCTCATGTTTTGTGTGATTATTCAGATGATTCAAGGAGAAATAAATGAACACCTAGAAATCCTGAATTACCTAGAACTTATATCTGCAGGGTTACATCTTGTTCTGCACTCATCATTCAACTGTTAAATGTCCCATCATCCACTCAGAGAGCAAAAATAGTGCCCAAAAAACCAAAAACAAATGGCTAATCATATATTATAAATTGCAGGATAATGAATTTTTGCCATGAGCAATTTGTTAGCCACACAGATTCTGTGCTTCTCAGTTTTTAAATATCTTGTAATAATACAAATGACTTCACAGGCTTTGGAAAGGATTTGCCAAACAAGAGACGCAACTGTTGGCTCAACAAAAACTTCTTTGACTGACTCGGAAGAAAATGCTGAAAGATGTCTGCTTGTCAGTCTTACTTGGGTGCACTTAATTTTTGGAGAAGGTACTTGTGGGCAAGTCAGAAGGCCGAAGTCCTTAGATCTGGGTCACAAGTATACAATTTTTAATGCATGTCCAGGCTATTGTGTCTCGAGTGAGTATGAGAGTCTGAGATGAGGTCCCCTCAGCACTGACTGGCACTGATTTGGTATTCTGCACCTCTTCATCATTAGCTGAATTCAAATCAACAGATCTTTTGGGACAGTCTCGGACTGCTGTTTCAGAGCAGCACTTTCCTAGAACACTGTCCTATATGTGCTAGCCAGAGATCAAAAGCTCTGCATTTCTTTTCCACCTGAGCCACCTTGTGGGCCCTCTTCCTATAGCAAAAATCTTTTAAAAGAAAAGATATCATTCACGGTGTACATTTCAGAAAACAGTAAAGGAAACTGAAGAAGGTGACAACACCATGGGACTTGACCCATTGCTACTTGATCACCAGACTCTTCAACAACCTCTCTGAAACGAATTAACTTGTTTTGATGGAGTTTCTAGCAGATCAGCAGCCTCCACAAAAAAAATAAAAAATCAAGATTGAACACCTGGACAGTCCCAGCAGACATGGAAAGGGATGACATGGGTGCGGGAACAGAATTGTTTCCTTGATTATTCGCAATACTGTCAGGACTCTGTTGGGAAACACATTCAGTGAAGTTCACCAATAGATTTTTCTTGACATTGCTCTCACAGCAAAAGGAAATCTGGGAGGTCACTGAATTAGGTTTAATGTTGCTTTCCAGCCCCTGACAGAGAAGCCATTCTATCCATGGAGGTGGGAATCATCTGTTCGGGTGCTGTCCTCCTTCTTATTATGTGAAATATCTTGAATGGTGCCCCAAGGGGCAATAGTGTCCGGGGAACCTTAAGCAAGTGAAAAATGCAATGGGTCCATATGAAACGTTTTTCATAGACTCAGAGAATGCTTTGGGTTGGAAGGGACCTTTAAAGATCACCTAGTCCAACTCCCCTGCTGTGGGCAGGGATATCTATCACTAGATCAGGTTGCTCAAAGGCCTGTCCAACCTGACCTTGAACACTTCCAGGGGTGGGGCATTCACAAATTCTTTTGCAAGGAATGAAATGAAAGGAAGAATTCAACAGAGGGGGATTTCTATGACTCCAAAGACAGACAGCTGAGACTGTTGTATTTTTTCAAAAGCAAAGAACATTCAGGTGCTTCTAGGCTCCATCCTTACTTTTTTTGAATCACACATAACAAAACTAGGCTGAACAACAATGCCAGCCTCCAGAAGCCAATATGATGTGCCCCTCTCCAGGCACAAACCCTCTCTGATATGGTAATACCAGCCCTCTGGCTCCTCTGGAAAGGAAAATGCAGGAGACACCTCTTGATGATGATTTCCTACATGTAAATAGTGGACTGTTGTTCCCAGGTCTCCTCCCCAGGGATAGAGGCCTGATGGCAGCCGTGATGCTCCAGAGGTGAGGGAGATGCTCTGAACTCCCTAACACGACCAGGGAGCGTTTGACGGCACAAAGGTGAGGCCGCATAAAAATACTCGTGCTGTGCTGCGTCTGAAACGTGCCAAACCCCAATCTTGGCAGGCAGTGAGGGGTGGCAGCTCCGAAGGTTTATTTATTAAGTTTCTGGATGGGCTTCTCCTTAGGCTGTCGAGCCAGGTGGGCGGGGAGCTCTGAGCGATGCTGGCCGTGGTGGTGAGCCGTTGCCGCCTCCGGACAGCCGTTCAGTATTTTCAGAGATGAGAAAGAGCAAAGTGCTCACTATAACCCCGTGCCAAGGGACGTGGGGTCAATGCTTGGCTCGCTGCGCTTGGCCAGCTTGTCCGGCAGTCGGCAAGTTTCCAGCCTTCACTTGAGGAATTTATCAACATGAAAACAAACAAATGTCATGTTTTTTGTTGTTGTGCAGGTTTCTCGACTCCACCAGCTCTGCGGCAGCGATATAGGTTTGGTGCAAACCTATTCCTTCTTTCCTTCCTACCCCTCATTTTTCTTCTCCAGCCCAGAAGGATGTGAGCAGGCATAACTCAAACCACCTCGAGGGCACCACCTTCCCAATGCCCACGGGGCCTGGAGAAAGCCTGGCACAGGTTAGACACTGATTCCTTGGCCCGCTAGCCTCAAAACCTATTTACATGAATGTACACCATCACATAAAACTTTCTTTCTGTATCAGAATGAGAATTTGTTTGTTTGTTTGGTTTTTTTTTAGATTAAAAGTAAAATAAAAAGGGTTTTATCTGCCCTGGGC
>VUYV01000065.1:4478534-4489729 GCA_008711295.1 Anarhynchus alexandrinus | reverse complement strand
GAATATTAAAATCAAGCATGGGCGTGGAGGGTGAAAGACCTTCACAGAAAAAAAATCTCCTCCGTTGAAGGAAGTTTCTCCTGAATTCTCAGCTTCCTAAAGAAACAGAAAGGAACAGACAAAGCAGCTTTTCAATTTTGTAGAAGCAAAACTCCTAATTCCCCTGATGTTTCTACAATATGAAACATAAAACAACCACCCCCTGAAGGGCCCAAATTCTTTTCTGTGGATTTCCAGACTTCAGTATGGTTCTTGTCAAATTTCAATTAAATAAAATGAGATGTCACACACCTACGTAAATCCAGAAAATATGAATCTCTTTTACTGCCTTTGCTTAATCTCATTCTCTGATTAGAGAAAAAACATCACATTCAAACTGTAGTCTTTCAAAGAATGCTGTAGATCAGGAAGAACAGAGTGATATAATATCAAGACGACAAGTTGTCATAATATTGGGAAGAACCAAGCACACCTGCATAGGTGTCCAAGTATCCAAGGAAGGGAGACAACATTTGCTGCCACAGGGATACAACATCCTGCTAGGAAAAACACAAACATGAAACTCCCAGTGCAGGTCAAGATTCAAAAAAACAACTAATGCTGAATTTCATAAGTAAGAATTTGGTATGAAATACAGCAAACTCGTATTACTGATAAGAGCTTCAAGCTACCTGGCTTAGAATTGGTTTATCTTCTAGGACCACGAGAATTGGTAGGACAAGAGGCACCAAAGGTCCATCCAGGTCTGTAATGTAGAGATGCCAGCACAGCATGTGCTCTGCAAAGGGTTAAGTAGGGAACAGGGTACGACCTCCAAATTTCCACCATAAGCAGAATGGGGATCTCCGGAGGTTGCATCCTCAGCGCTGTGCTGCGTTAAGGGAGAGCAGTTTCCATTAGCTCGTCATGTAAAATACAAGTCATTTCCAGCCAGAGCCACTTCCACAACATCTGTGACAACGGTGCTACGATTTAATCGGGCTTTAAGCAAAAAGGATTACTTCTGTTTGCTTTTAAGCTCACACTATGATAACATTTGCCTGTTCTTCTCTACAATATTAATGACTGTATACACCCCTACCATATTCCCCTTGTCTGGGCCATGCATTTTCCAAGCCGAGAGTCCTACTCCATTGATTATCTCCTCGCCTGGAAGCCATCCCAGCCCTGATCACGCTCTCTTTTCTCCGTACCATTTCTAGTGCTTTCTGGAGATGAAGAGAGCTGCCCACAGCTTGGATGATTTCACTTCTCCGGTTTTTGAATAGGTAGGATGTGCAGTTAGCGACAACAAATTTCATCACCCTTATAAAATGCAGCATTTCAACGCAGTCAGACTTTTCCACAGCACGTTACAGCTGGTTTTAGGTTTGATTGTCCTGAGTAATTCCAGGTGATTAACAAATATCGTCATCCGCCCGGCTACACCCCTTCCAACATAATCCACAAATCTGGTAAACAGCAGGAACACCCTGGTAACCTCCCTTGTATTGTGAGGACAGAAAGTTTGTAAAGGGGCTTCTTACTCGTGAAGGAGGCAGAACATGGGAAAATCCTGAAGCAAGCTGCTGATTAATCATGTCATGCCAGATGAAGAGTTTTGACAAATTAATCCACTTTTGGGAAAGCAGAGTTACAGTATGGTCAGCCACTATTACACAACGCAAGGGAACACCGTAGCTTGTTGACTAGTGCAAGGACATTCAACCTGTACTGTGTAGGAGAGGTATGAAATCACATGAATCCTCAGTAGCACAAGTTTTGGATATTTAGAATCAGAATTAATCATAACAAAAACCAAGATAAACTTCTCACAGTTGCGCGCCAATGCTACGAGCCCAAACTGCAGCAACGTCAAGTAGCTTGAGCTGGCACTGATGACATCTGGCTCAGGATCTGTCACAAATGGCAAAACCCAATAGTTTCTACCAGTAAGTTCAGATTTTTAAGCACTCAAGACCACCAAGGGGGAATATTAAGCACAACACTAACTGAAATCAGCTACAAGCCACACAGAAAATGTTCATTAATCTTGCATAGGCAAGAGCAAGTGCAGAGGGACTTGGCATTGTTTCTTTTCCAGCAGATGAGGAACAGACCTCAAAACGAACAAAGTCGAGTCATGTACCCAGGTACAAGGCAAGGAACCGCATTAACAGGACGGAGCACATGGTCCTGTGAAGCACGGTTGCCAAAAACCTGGCGGTTCATCAGCTGACTGCATACACCAAAGCGAGAGCACGGTGACCCTGGTCATGGCGTCGTTCTCAGACATCTAAGGACAATCTCAACTTGGAGCACAGACTGTACTACTACTGCACAAGGCAGCGGTGCCACCATGTCTGCAATACTGTACCTGCAGTGGGATCAATAATTTAAGGATATAACTTAAGAGGATGCAAAGAATAGAAATAATTAAGACTGGAAAACAGGGCATAGGGCGAGAAGCTTCACAGAGCCCGATCTGGTTAAACACAACGCCAGCAGCGATGCAGGGCGGTGGGCTGGAGGAAAAATAAAGGGGGAAGGTAAGTTAACGTCCCCTCAATTGCTCAAATTGAAGGGGATTTTTAGCTTGTTTTCTCAAGCTTCATGAGATCAGGTAACCTGGACAACTTGGTATCAGTCTCAAACCTCTTACGTTGACCTGATGCAGCTCTTTCTCCTGGAACTGGCAGACAAACAGAAAAGGGGACCCTCCAGTTACTGAGAGCACTGATACACAGTCACTGTACTGCAGAATAAACCTGTGAGGCTAGTGAAGAAGACATCTCCTTCCTTGCCCATTCCTCCAGATTTAACCACTCCCTGTGTTTCTAGCTGAAAAACAAAAATGGTTTGCATACAATAATAGAATAGTTTGGGTTGGAAGAGGCCTTTAAAGGCCATCTCATCCACCCCCGTGCCACGGGCAGGGACATCTTCAACTAGATCGGGTTGATCAGAGCCCCATCCAACCTGAACTTGAATGTTTCCAATGATAAGGCATCCACAATTGCTCTGGTCTTTCCCAGATCTGTTCCCTACCTGGCTAACTGCGATTCCACGCAAACACAGTACAATGGAGAAGATGAAGACAAGCAGCAGAACAGTAGGAGACAGTGATCCTTTCAGTCGCAGCACAAACCCACACAGGGTTGGCCCGATCACATTGCCACAGTTGAGATTTGTGAAGCAGCTGTTGACTCAAATGGTTTAACTTCGTTGCTCTGGTGAGAACCCACCTGGAATACTGCGTCCAGCTCTGGAGTCCCCAACATAAGGACATGGACCTGGTGGAGCAGGGCCAGAGGAGGCCACAAAGATGCTGCGAGGGCTGGAGCCCCTCTGCTGGGAGGACAGGCTGGGAGAGTTGGGGCTGTTCAGCCTGGAGAAGAGAAGGATCCGGGGAGATCTTATAGCAACTTTCCAGTATCTGAAGGGCACCTACAGAAAAGCTGGAGAGGGAATTTTTGCAAGGGCATGGAGTGATAGGACAAGGGGGAATGGCTTCAAACTGGAAGAGGGGAGATTTAGGTTAGATATGAGGAAGAAATTTTTCACTCTGAGGGTGGTGAGGCACTGGAACACGTTGCCCAGAGAAGCTGTGGCTGCCCCATCCCTGGAGGTGTTGAAGGCCAGGTTGGACGGGGCTTGGAGCAACCTGGACTGGTGGGAGGTGTCCCTGCCCATGGCAGGGGGGTTGGATCTTTAAGGTCCCTTCCAACCTAAACCTAGAATGATTCTATGATTCCTTGCAACACCACTTCTGACAGCAGAGGTCCAACGCAAAGATGACTGATAAAAAGTTCATGCAAGAGGCAGGCAGATGCCAACACCAAGACAGATCCATGGAGAGTATCTCACGGGTTGCAAGAGGAACCCATGAAATCAGAGACAAGCCCTTGCCTGGGAACTTGCCACTCTACTTCTTGCCATACTGCTTGATTTAGTTGCTTTAGTCAATGCTTCAAATTCAGCTTAACAAGAGTCAACACCTCCAGACAAAAGTTAGTAGTTGTGTGTCATATATGAAATATCTGGGAACAATGCAGACCAGAACTCCTATGTTTGCAGTGGAATTGGAGCAGAAAGCGAAGAAGAGCTGGGAATTAAAAACTATTGTCACCTCCAATGCAAATACGTGCAAATTGTAATTTAAAGCAAAATACTTGCTTCCAAACAACGCTTGGGAAAACATAAGTAACCTCTGATTTAACAGTGAACCCCAAAAAGGGCAGAATAAACGTTGTAGTTTTCCACAAAACACCTGGTGACCACAGGAGGCTGGGCAGGGGCTGATGCCAGAGAAACATTTCTCTGAAGAAAAGAATTAGCATCTTTGATTTGTTATTTTTCTTAGAGCTTCCTTTTTTAGCTACACATCAACACACATTCAAAATTAGAAGCAAGCCCAATAAACAGCAGCTGTGATTTTGCACCTTCCTATGCTGAAGCAGTATTTTGCTGACCAAATATTTAAACTGACAGAACTAATTACTGCTTTTTAAAGTATCCGGCAGACCAAAACAGAAACGGATCCAACATAATAACTTTTCTAGAACGATCCTTAAACTCCAAGCTGGCCAGCCAGCATATTAAACTGGAATCACAAAACAAATTCTGGGCACCCTCCGCAGCTAGTTTTATCCTATTGTGCAGTTTGTCCTGTTCATCATGTACTGAAAATGTGCACATACTGCAAGCGATGCCGGAGCAACAGGAGCCCACGCGGCTCAACAAATCTCTCACCAATTTTTAAAGGGGTTTTCTTTCAGGTATTTTCCTAAAAAGAATGAAGAAGAAAAAAAAAAAAGGTTGTACCAAGCAGGGAGAACCATTTTTAGAAACGCCTTTTTTTTGCTGAGAGACCATATTTAAAACTACTAACGCAATTAAAGAACATCATGTACATCAATCAAGATGCTTAATTTTTGCACCATACTTGAACCCGACCAAAGCAAATCAAAGATAATTTATATGTAAGAACTGTCACGGTTGACAAATTGTATTTAAAAATTCTAAATATTGACAAGGACAGTATTTTAAGTTCTGCCTTGAAGAGGCAGTTCCTTATTTTAAAAGTTTCAGGGGAAAAAAAATGGATTAGCAAGGGAGCAATTAGCTGAAATTTTCATGATCAAATTACACAGATCTGATCCAATCAAGCCCTTCTAGATAATTAAAAGATCTTTAGGAGATCATACATAATTTTTATTCACATATTGGAAAAGAATGGCAAATTCTCCTTCATTTCCAAATCCCATCTGGATCCTCAGCTCTAAATAAGCTAATTCTGTAAGCAAACTAGTGAAAAACTTCAGCCAAAATAAAGACAGCGCATGCATCGGCTGTTACAGCTGCCAGGAGCTGCTTCTGTGGGTCTGGGTCCTTTTGCTTCACTAGTGATTTTGCAAACTCCATTATTTCATTTCCCCAAAGAACTCTGCCCATAACGTTTGATTTTATTTCCATTTCAACCGAGCGATTCAAACGAATCACTCGCAATACGCAGGCTATTTCAAACACAACCTTAGACAGATTTGCTCCTTAAAATAGATGGACATTGAAAAATGAACTTTGAGTTCCTCTCAGTGGCGTGATTTTCGTGTACTGCTTGAGTCGGAGAGAGGCACCATCTTCCTTTAAAAACAGCCTTTTGGTAACATCATTCAGTCGGACAATTCTGTCGGAGAGCACTTAAATACCGGCAGGAGAACGCTACGCTAGCGAAGGAGGGTACTGCTGGAACAGTGCACGCACACGTGTGCGCTGCAGATGGGAGGGGGCTGCAATTTAGAGGAAGCAAGGTAGCAGAAATCAATGTGATGTGCTGTGAAATACGACAAAATTCCAAGCGTACATCTTGTGCCACCGCAAAAGCCAGTCAAAACTATGTTGCAGCAGCCATTTTACCTACTCGGTGGTTTTACTTAAATATTAATATCCGCGGTGCACACAATCAAGGATTCAACATCCCTACTGTTTGCATTTGCGCACGTGTCATTACTTTGATATACAACTGGAAGCGCGGCAGAGGCTGCAGCTGCAAGCAGAGCCAAGATTCCCGGTGATGGAACAGAGCACTCGGCCCCGCGTGACAGTCCCACGGGCATAGCACAGCGATTTGCTCCGGCCACTTTGACTTCTCGAATGAGACTCTCCAGTAAAGAGACATAAGGAAGTGATCATGCTGGAAAATGGCAAACAAGAATAAAAAAACAAACAAACAAACAAAAAAAAGAGACAAGCCTGTTTTGCCTGTTTTCATCTATTTGAATGCAGTAATAGGTGACATTTTATTACAAACTAGTGAAACACGGATTAACCTTTTAACAAGGTACTACCAAAAAGATGTAAGACTTAATTTTGGTTAAGAAGTCCTCAGTATAAATGTCAAAAGCTTCTTTGCAAAACAAGTAATATCAGAGGAAGCTCGAAAACGATATTTTGAAGAAAGCATCCTACCCCATAACTTGCCTTTCCAGTCAAGGACGACTGAAGCTTGAGAACTCTCAGTGCTGCAGTAAATTATTTTTCTGTTTTCCTATAGCAATATCACTCGCTCCACCCTTTGCTTCTTAGGATCAGCTTCCAACCACACCATACAGTCACATTTACACGGCCTGCTTGGTTGATAAAGAAAGAATAAAAAAGAATGCCCAACACACTAGTCAGAGGATCAGTGCGTACGAAGCAAAGCATTTAGCCATGGAAAAATCAGCTTGCCAGCGCTGTTGGATATTAAGTTTAAACCCATTTTAATGGCCCTGCTTTCAATTCAAGAAATTCAGAGCACAGAAATAAAATAGATCTATAAACACAAGATGCATAAGACCGCAACAAATGTTTCTCTAAGGTTAATTATTTTTGTTCCCTGTAAAAGTTTGAATTTTAAAGGACTATTTCAGTACAGCCGTGAACATTTACCAGCACCGTGTCACACTCTCATTTTTCTCTGTATAATGAATCACATTCACTTTTGGTGGCCTGACTATGGAATCTTGCACTTGTTGGTATTGAACTGCATCCTGCTAAGGCTAAACTTAGCTAAACTTAAGTTAAACCCAGGTAGAAATAATTCACACGAATGCAGACAAGATGCAAGCAGCCACACAGCAGAACTGTAGCCCACAACCTGAATAGGGGGCAGAGACATGCCATGGAAAAAAAAATAGTTCTGCTGAGATGTATGAATGAAGTTATCATCTGAAAATGTAGATGAAATATTTTTTCCAGTTCACAGCTGTGTCAAAGCTTCTGTTGTAGTTGCATGTCCAGTTTTGGGCACTGCTGTCCAAAAATGAAAACATAGTTTAAGATGAGGGGAGATCGGAGATCTCGGGGGAAGATGAAAAGGTTAAAGGAACAAAGTATTGAGCCTACAGACTTGATCAGGTTCGGAAGCAAAGGTCTTAATGACGCTGACATCCAGCCACCCTTATCTCCTGCGAGCTTCATCAGCACCCAGAGACAAGTAAATGACACAACCGCACAAACAGGTTGACAGACTCAATTTCACACAGTTCTGGCATTTGAAAGAGTTGACTACAAATCTGAGCCGCAGTGCTTGCTGCACCACTAAACCCAGCAACCACTACCCACACTCCAGACCAACGTTGGAGCTCTCGGATGCACCACCCTGTTCCAAAAGGCACATCACCACCTTGCCTGATCTGCCTTCCAGCCCTCCTTTGCAACGCCACCACAAGTGACTACAGCACAACAGCTTCACCTCACCATTACTTGTACTTTGCTGTCTCCGTATCCCACTTCTTGTCTCCTTTTTACGCATAAGTCGCAAGNATCCTTAATTGAAAAACCGAATTTAAAAAAAATGGTTTAAAAAAGTTTTTAAAGGGGGGAAAAAAAAAAAAAAAAGGTTTATAGCATTACAGAACAAGAGAAAACAAACTTCCCTTCGTAATCATGTCCCTAACAGAGAACGTTCAAAAACCCTCTGAATGTTGGCAAGATAGGAAGCATTACATAAATTACTATATAGGATTGCTACTAACAAGCACTGCACAAGGATAAATGTTACCGACCTGCAAAAACACCCCACAGGCATACATCATAAAATCCACTTAAAAATCCCCGGAAATGCTCTATTCTAATTTGTTTGTTTACCTGCGCTGAGTAAGTGAAGCAACAAATATCACAGGGGTTTTGTCAGCACCTCATTAAGTTAGTAACTTAATAGCCTTTACTTTTGTCTATTTTTCTAATAAAAATTATCACGAGGATGGATTTTCAGAAATGACAACACTGATGTGGAAAATACATCCCGCAGCATGGCATCATTTTGCAAGAACGTAGCCAATTAGAGGCACATGAAAAACACAGCAGCTCCTTTAGTTTACTGACTCGGAGATCTTGCAGCAGAGCACGGATCACCCTGTGTAGCAGGAAATTAATTTTTGACTTTTTATTTAATGTGGAGATGACACCTGCCTTCAGGAAATATCTGACAGAAGTTGACGCCAGCAGCAAGACAAACTGCAAACTGATTTTCATCCTGTTTAAGGCCACCTTAACACCAATGTTGGAAGTTTTTATATTTATTATTAAAGTAGGAATACCTAACTGAGCAAGCAATGCGTCATGGTGTTTGTTTATAGTGCCATTGGTGTATGTACTGATGTATGGAAAGTATATGACAGGGTGTTTACAAAGTTTACAATGCATGAAACCAGTATAAAGTAAATTCAAAATCACACAAAATAACCACAAGGGCTGAGACTCTTAAGTTAAACAGGATAAAACAAGAGGAATAAATAAAAACTTTACTTCTCCTAAAACAGAAAAAATGTGTGTTTGGCAAACTTTGTAAAGCATAAGGGTTTGCTTGGCTCTGAACAGAGCCAGCATAATTAAATAATATATTTAACATTAAATTTAGTCTTATAGGGACCACGTAACCTTCAGCACGCTCCTGTGAAATACAAGACTCTCTACAACACAAATGGGTGAACTAGCAGTTTAGTGACTCGCTCACAACACCACATTTCACCACATCAGGAAACAGAGCCCACGAGTTCCAACTCCCAATTTCAGATAACCAAGAGAGACAGGAGAGCAGACAGCAGTCCTAAGAGAGAGCAACCCCCTCTGAAAGTCCTTCAAAACTGCTTCTTTCTAATTTCTATACTAACAGTACAAATTAATCCCTAAATACAGCTTTTTTGCTTAGCCTCAAAGCTATGCCATTAAACACTTACACAAAGCTTAGCTTTAAAATAATTGATATTAAAAGAAATAAGTACTTGATGAAGATTTGTTAGTATTAGTTCATATACTAACTACATCAATTGTATTATAGCTATCCAAATATAATATAAATAACAAGATGTGAAATAAGTGTTTTAAAACTGTGCTTTAAAGCAGAGGGGAAATACTCCTCTCCCATCCATAAATACCTAAAGAGTTTATTTCAGCCACCCCAGCGTAGCTGCCTTTTTCATTATTTCTTTTAGTTATCTGATTTCATGCATCAAGGCAAAGGAGATTTCCTGTAGGAATTGCAGGATATTTTTATCCTCCAAATAGAGCACTTCATATCGTGCAGCGCACACCTGGACCTCGCAGAGACTACCTCTCGCGCAGAGGTTGGCACTCCTCCAGATGATCAACCCCGGTCTGTGTCACAATCCAGACCTCAGATTTTGTGCTTTAACGATCAGCTACGTACGAAAAGTCACACAGCCCTGAAAACGCATTTTCTCTAGATTTAATAAAATCTCCATGCTTCTGCTATTCTGCTTGAATTTATACTTTTGCCCAGGGCTGTGGACGTGTTCTGTTCAGCATCCTGAGCCCGACCTCTCCTGAGCTCAAGTCCCCGTGATTATTGCCAGCTTCATTCGCTTCACTCTGCAACTATAACTTCCCTCCCTACAATCCAGCCATAACCCCGCTGCAAGATCATCTTGCTCTCCTTTTACCATAACTATGTACCTGCTTGGAAGACAAGCTTCTCCCTCACACCTTCGGAGGTGAAATTACTAAATTCCCTTCAAAGCCATCCCATTTGCAACCCATTTTCTCCCTCTGACTCATCGCTAAAGAATAACGCTTTTGCAAAGGTTGTTCTTGTCCAGTCAGTCCTTTTTAGTTGCCATCCACACAGCTAGACACCTTCTCACAGTTTTCAAAACATGTTCTCACTCCTGCTTAAAAGATTTGACATCTTTACTGGATTATCCCAGATTTTCCATGATCTGAAGCAGGGACTTAAGTCATTTGGTAGAGTTCACCTATTGTACAGGTTCACATAAGCTTCTGCTGCTGAGAAATAACATTTAAATATACCTCTCTCCCCCAGCCATGCTTTCACCGACTTTGAGGTGCCATCTAGATAAATCATGACACATTAGACCCTCCCTTCAAACACAGATGGCAAAAGGACTCAGAGAAAAGGGCTGCCGAAGAGCAATCCCAGCACCAGCCACCTTCCCCTGGCACCGAGGATACTCTTCGTGCAGTAACACCTTTGCCTGCCTCCTTGCACAGGAGAGGCAGCTGGAGAAGCCCAGTCCAGATGCTGCTCTCCTGGGGCTCTGGTGAGCAATCCGGCACGCCCCGGGGACTTGATGGCCTCTCACATCATGTCACCGTCCAGGGAGACCCACCACGCTGCCAGCCACCTCCGTTGGGCTGCCACCCTCTCACCCTACCTCCCCCCCCAACCAAATAGCACCCACTTTTCTCCCTTTCCCTGCCAACTCCCCCAGGAACAAGCGTACTCCCCCCAAAAGTTACCTCTTCCACAGGGTCCCCCAGCACCCCCACCCTCAAATGTCACAGCAGCAAACACCCCAGCCCCCAATCGCCCCCAGCAACAAGTAATCCATCCCCCAAAGTACACCCCCAGCTCCACTCTGGGCAGAGCAGCCCCTTTGCATGGGGCATCCCAACCTGCCCACCACACAAGGGTGGCCCCTCTCCCCGCTGCTGCCACCTGCCAGCGAAGAGGACCTCCTGCCCCTAAACCCTCCCCAAGTAGCACCCCCTTCCTCCAAACCCCTCAATAACGAGCACTCTTCCCTCCAGACCCCCATTAAAGAGCACCCCCAGCCTCCAGAGCCCCCAATAACGAGCAACCCTTCCTCCAAACCCCTCAATAACGACCACCCCCTCCCTCTAGAGCCCCCAATAACGAGCACCCCCTCCCTCCAGCGTCCCCAGTAACGAGCACCCCCCCTCCAAACCCCCAA
>VUYV01000065.1:4433575-4478447 GCA_008711295.1 Anarhynchus alexandrinus | reverse complement strand
CTCAGCCACCCCCGCCCTTCCCCCACCTACCCCATGCGCATCTTGGAGCCGGACTGGCCGCCGCCACCGGGCAATGGGGGCCGCGGCGGGAGGCGGCCCAGGTGCAGCTGCTTCTCCAGGGCCGACATGACGACGAAGGAGACGCCAACACCCGAGGACACACCGCGAACCCCCCACCCCCAAAACCGGCCCCGCCGAACGCCTCAGCCGCCGCCAACCCCCGCTCCGCCGGAAGCGGCCTCCCCCCCCCACACACACACAGCGCCGCCGCGCGGCACCACGGGAAATCGCAGTGCGCGGGCACCCGTAGCGCGCTCGCGGGGCCTTCTGGGAAATGTAGTCCGCGGCGCCGTAGGGCTCTGCGGGGCCGCGGTGCATGACGGGAGTTGTAGTCCCGGTGCGCCCCGCTCCCGCCGAGGCGGCGGTTGCCGGGCGGCGGCGCGTCCTGAGGCGAGGCGGGAATGCGGCAGAGGAGGCCGAGGCCGCTCGCCCCGGCGGCGGGGGGCACCCGGCGGAGGGGAGGTGGGCCGCTCCCGGGGCGGGAAGGAAGGGGTCGCGGGGTGGGATGGCGGTGGGAGCGGCGGCGGCGACGGTTGGGAGCGGGCCTCAGCTCGGGCCGCACCGCACCGCGCTGCTGACACCCCTCGGTCCCTCGTCCCCGCAGGTATCGGCGACATCCCCGCTTCCACCAGCCTGCCGCCGCTAGTGGAGGGCCCGCTGCGCTGCTTCCTCCGCTGCACCGTCTCCCGAGTCCTGTGGAAGGCCGCCAAGCCGCCCGCCGCCCTCGTCCGCCTGAGGTGGTGGGGTGAGACCTCCGACGGTACCGTCTTCCAGCCCTCCTCACGGCCGGGGCAACCGGCGGGGACAACCACCACCCGCTATGCTGTGCGCTGCGGGCCCAGGCAGTTCGCTGCCTACCTGACAGGTAGAGCTGCTTCACCCGGGTCGGGCTGGAGCTGTGGGGAGACCCGGAAAAAACGAGGAGTTATTTACCCACCGAACAACCCCAGTCCTGATTCCACTTACGGCTTTTTAGGTCGTTTTGCTGATTAAGGAGGCTTTTGATCTCAGCCTGGAATTGCTGGCATCAGTCTCTAGTAGTCAGGTTTAGCGCTCAGGTCTGCAAACTATTGAAGTCTCCTGTAGTCCCCATAGTGTCAAGATCAGATGTTTTTTAGTGTTACACATAGCATATTAAGTGGGCATTTTTGTGTTCTAAGGGTGTGAAGTATAAGAAGGTACTCAGATGACTTGTAATGTTATTAAGGTACTTAATTTAGTGAAAGATCTGCAGGAAATTAATGCAAGCATGATGTGTAGAGTCTGTAAAAACTCTGCCTGCTATCACTATTCATAGAATCACAGAATGGTTTGGATTGGAAGGGACCTTGAAGATCATCGAGTTCCAACCCCTCTGCCATGGGCAGGGACACCTCCCACCAGCCCAGGTTGCTCCAAGCCCCGTCCAACCTGGCCTTGAACACCTCCAGGGATGGGGCAGCCACAGCTTCTCTAGGCAACCTAGGCTAGGGTTTCACCTGCCTTAACATAAAACGTTTCTTCCTCACACCTATTCTAATCTACCCTCTTTCTGTTTAAAATTGTTATCCCATGCTCTATGATAAGTAGTCCTTTTGTGGTAGACTGGATATCTTGTGCTTATTTATCATAATTTATTATCAGTATAACACTTCTTTACCTGCTGCCTCATTATCATAATTTCATGACACGACATTATGTTAATCCCTAACATTTCTGTCATTTTAACAAAAAAAAAAGTTTTAATTGTGTTTAATTGTGACTGTGTTGTGTGCGACTGAAATGAAGCTGTTCCTAATTTTCGCAGATATGGGTGCGCTTGTCCTGGAGGTTATGACCAAACTTGACCATCTTCCAATTGGCAGAGTGCAAATCACCGGACTGTCCCAGCTCTCTCCCAGCCATCCCATCAATGGGTTTTTCACCATAGTTTCACCAACATCTGATAAACTAGGAGAGCTGCAGGTAGTCCTTGCATCTTTTTTTTTTTTGTTATAAATTGTATTACTTTAACAGTTAGAATCATGGAATGATAGAATGGTTTGGGTGGGAAGGGACCTTTAAAGGCCATCTAGTCCAACCCCCTGCCATGAGCAGGGACATCTTCAGCCCGACCAGGTTGCTCAGAGACCCGTCCAACCTGGCCTGGAATGTTTCCAGGGATGGGGCATCTCCCACCTCTCTGGGCAACCTGGGCCAGTGTCTCACCACCCTCAGCGTAAAACATTTCTTCCTCATATCTCATCTAAATCTCCCTTCTTCCAGTTTGAAGCCATTCCCCCTTGTCCTATCACTCCATGCCCTTGTAAAAAGTCCTTCCCCAGCTCTCCTGGAGCTCCTTTAGGCACTGGAAGGGGCTCTGAGGTCTCCCTGGAGCCTTCTCTTCTCCAGGCTGAACCCCCCCAACTCTCCCAGCCTGTCCTCCCAGCAGAGGGGCTCCAGCCCTCGCAGCAGCTCCGGGGCCTCCTCTGGCCCCGCTCCACCAGGTCCATGTCTCTCTTGCGCTGAGGGCTCCAGACTGGTATGATCAGGTGCCAGGATCAAGCTGTGCTGTGTACACTGCAGACCTGGTCTCTGTCCAAGGCATTCGTGAACTAAGATAGCGAATGAAAAATGAATACTGATGGTGTTGACTGTTTTGTTTAGAAGGACATGTGGCATTGATAGTTCAGCTTGATAAAGAAAATTTGCAGTCTCTACGCTGAAGAGAGAGTTTTAACAGTGGATTTAAAAATGGATATGCAATTTTAAACACTTCTCCGGAGCCTCAGTGGGCTGAAATTGTAGAAGATTTTGCAATCTGGCGTTGAGAAGGTGGTGTTCTGTTTTGCAGTCCTGGCTCTGGACACTTTATGCTGAAAGATAGTTGCCTGCGATTTGAAAACATGGAATGTGAAAGAAGTTGTAAATATGTTGGAGTTTTACAATGTTACATAACTGTATGGTACAAATATTACTTTGTACATAAAAGCAACAGATTTTCATTGCATGAAATGTAAAATTGAACAGAGTGTGTGTTGCACTTAATTAAGAAAAGAACAAAATATTCTTTTCACGTTCTGTCTTTCAGGTCTCACTAGTTCTAGAACCTCTGCCAGAATTGTATGACACCAGCAGCTCTATCCCAACCACAGATGCAAGTTTAGATATCGCTCCTGCTCAGGGAAGCAGCAAACCCCAGTTTCTTGCTCCATCACAGCAGTCCAGGCAAACACTGTTGACTATTGCTGACCAAGAGTCCGTTAACAATAGCGAAGCTACAACTCCCAGGTATCTTTTCTTCCCCATGACAAAATTCTGGTTTATTTTGCAGTTCACACACTTTATTTTAAGCAATGGCCATACACTTGTGGGTTATGGAATACTTGATCTTTTTGAACATGCATTTTATGTGAAAACCAGAACATTCAGGATTTCAGAGCTTACGGGGACAGCTTCTCATCTGATATAAACTTGCATCCTACAGTGACTTAGTTCAAGCTCTGCTAATTGACACAAGAGGTGCCACAAGTCTTTTTGTTTACAGCTTGGGTTGGTCTCTCTGATGGTGTTAGTGGAAGATGAGGAGTCATTAAAATAANGCTCTTCCGATCTCATAACCCAGCTACAAAAGACCTCCTTTCAGGTTTGTATACAATTGGCATCATCTTTTAGATTTCACAATAAATAATTCTTGGTAATATTTCAGATACCTATCTAGAGATAAAGACTTAAGGAAAAGAGATAATTTGCATGCTCTCCCTATATTATTTCAAACAGAAAATGATAATAAAAAGGTCTTTACTTAAAAAGTACTGATTTAGTCTTGTTGGAAGGTGGCTTGAGTATCCAGATCAGGCAAAACATGCTGCTGTAGCAGTATGCCTGAGCTCTGATCTGGAGGGATAAAACAAAAGGAAGTTCAGCTTCACAGACTGTTTAATCATTGGCATGTCTTCCGAGCTGGCCGTAAAAGGTCCCTCTCGTGTTCGAATAGGTCTTGGGAAGATTTCTGTGCCGTTGTCATTTTCAGAGGGAAAATCATTTCTTTTCCATCACCTGCCAGTTAGCATCCCTTTTAGATCACAGACCGCCTGGACTGGATCCAAATGAACATCAAAGTAGAGCACATTTCCATATGTGTTGTCTTTTGAGTTATTTTTTACATTTACAGAGAAGACCTAAAATTAGCCTGCTGTTGAGACACCCTAAGGTGACAAGCTACTCTTCCATAAATTAATCTCGCTGCTGTATCTTAATAATGCCCCTCTAATGCCTGACTCGGTGTGTGCAGATGAGTTATTTGTAGGGCTCTGAGTGGGAGACTGACAGAGGATTACTCTCACTCACTCCCGGCTGTGCTGCCTGTTTTAGGGTGTATAGCACACACTTAATCTCCTGTATATCAGAATCTCTTTATAACAGCTGAAAACAGAAGTTTCTTGACTGTAGCTGGCCCATTTATTGTGTTTACACATTGCTTTTAAATTGCATTTGAATGCTGAGATTTAATCCTTCTGCTTCTTTCTCAGCTCTTTTGGATCAAGGCAATAAACTCCGTGATGCCATGGTTGTTTCCGCAATGAAGTCTAGCCCGGACATGGAGATTGAACTGAATGAAGTGCCTCCTTTTATAGAGAGAGACGATTTCAAAGCACCAGCAAAGTGAGCTTGGGAAGGGGAAAGTGAGATTAAGTACCAAACCACAAATTTTGAGGCCTTATCAGGAAAACATGAAATATGTGATGTATTTTAGGATTCTCATTCAAATGGGAAATTAATTTCTACTTATGAATAAAAGCCTACATTTTGTGAATTGATTTTAATCATCGTGTAGTAAGCCTTTATTTGTCATTGATTTTAATTTTGTTTTGCAGTATATTTGTATTTAGTACAGAGTTATTTGATAAGGAAATATTAAATATTGGTAAGGAATCAGAGTAATGTAAGGAACATAGTAAATTAAATGGTACTTCATCGCAGAGAACAGGTTTTCTAAGAAATGTAAGTAATTAGTGACATAAATTGAGTACTTTTGAATATTCTGGTTTGCATCTCTTGGTGCCAAAATACCCATGAAAATTTGCATCTATAACTGTGTTCTCAGAATCAGTAGTCATTATCTTCTTCCATATGATCTTTCTTTTTCAGCTTCTAACTCCCCCTTTGTTTAGTACTAGGCTTAGTAAATGTTCTCAATTCAGTGAAATTGCCATTTAGAAGCATTAAGACAAATGCATGTTTTTTACAGGAGAAACTTAAATTCCTTATTTTTGGAAAAATATGAATATTGCCTTTTATTCTGCTATAAAGCAGAAAATAAGCTCATTGTCTTTGACAGTCAATGATGCTGTTGCAAACACAATTGAAATTATTTCTGCTCAAACTATTCCAATTTGTTTAAAAGTCGATGATTTTGGATTTTCCAGGAAAAACTGATAGAACATTATTTATAAACATCTTGCTTGTCTTTCTCAGGTCCTCTCTCTTTTTGTTTGCGGCAGCTGTGCTTAAACTGCAAGATTAGACAAACCTTTATGGTTGGGCTTGATGATCTTAAAGGTCTTTTCCAACCTCAATGTTTCTATGATTCTATGATACATTGCAAAGTGTAAGATTTTGGATGTGATTTGCAGCAGACTGCAGGGTTGCAGAAAGTTTTTGTGTATCTAGAGATTAGGCTGAAAACTAGAAAAGGCTGTACATCACCTTTGATTTTTATCCTTGATGGATTAATCTTGACTGTGCCTTAATATCTTTATTTTTCCTTTTACTGCCCTCTGTGCTGCAATCGCTGTTATCCAGGAGCCCAAAAGGCTTGAACTCAAATTATGTGCCCGCTCCTGAAGATCTCTACCTCTTCCCATCTGAAGTTTCAGGTCGTGAATTTGACCTAAACTCTGAAGAGAGAGCGATACAGTTACTGTTGGGCAGGTGAGTGTAATGCGCTGGAGGTTACTACAAAATTGTCCTTGTTTGGACACTTTATACTGAAAAACGTCTCTCGACTCTTCAAGTTCTCCACATTTCTGGAAATGTAATCAGTGAATCATACGTGCAAGTGATGGAAGTGTTTCATACCTCAGGTTGCATTCAACTTCAATGCGTTACAACCTGGATAGCTCAAAGTCCCTTGATGTAAAAGTGATGTCAGAAAGATTAACTGCGATATTTGATAAAATTAAGTTATTTAATAGTTGTAACTCTTGTGTCCTAAACTGTTAAGAAGTACATAAAACAAATACAGTGTTTCTTTGAAGAACTTGCAGTCCATAAATTAAAAATAGAGTGAACCAATAGGTATTTTTAATCTTTCTCCAAATATTAAATTGACCTTTTTCTCTCATTTTGTGTAGCGAGAGCATAAACGATGCTTACGTTGTGTCCAAATCAGGGATATGAAGCATACAGCTTCTGTGTCAGATATGGTTCAGAATTTATGTTCATAGGTCTCGTGCCCTGCACTTATTTTTTCCCTGTGGTTTGTCACTGGATGATGCTGAAGCGTTTGCAGATCATAAAATGGTTTTGAACTCACAGCACAGATAGAAAACCTTTAAACCAAACAAAACCCAACTTGGCTCCAACCATGTTCTAAAGATAGTTGTATTTACCTACTCAGATACAGCTTGTATTTATTTTTTTATAAAGTAAACAGTCCTTAAGTATTACTGGTATCCTAAAGCATTCCAAAAGTTATAAAGTACTTATGGATAAAAATTATAGGTAGATATTAATAGATGTATTTTATGATGAAAGTCATTAAGCACTGGAATGGGTTGCCCAAAGAGGTTGTGGAATAGAGGTTTGGAGATATTCAGAATCCGACTGGACAGTTTTCTTATTTGCATCCTCTGCCTTTGAGCAGGGGTTAGACTAGATGGTATCCAGAGATCCCTTCCAACCTCAACTGCTCCATGGGTCTGTGGATATATATTCACACACACTTCTTTCACATTGGCTCCAGAGATGTTATGACAAGATAACCCATCAGGTTGGGTCACAGACGTGTGTCAGGTTGGGCACAGAGCTGCGTAAGCACAGTTTGGCTGTATCTGGAGCCAATATAGCACAAATCCAGTATAGAACAGACAATATTGTCAGAATTGATAATATGTTGATTGCAGAACTTGCGACACTAAGTTGTGTTTCTTTCTCTTGTGTCCACAGCGCTGATTTATCTCCTGTGCATTTCTGGGATCGGACAGGTTCCCTTTTGGATTCTCTTTCTCTCGGGAGTGAGGTGTATGACAGTGAACTCAATGATCCCCATTACGACCAGAGTCTGCTGGAGAGTCTTTTTTACACAGCTCCTGTAAGTGGAGAGCAAAAGGAAGGTGCTTAATATGTAGTCCCCAAGGTGAAGAAAACCAGAAGCCTGCATCAAAATACGTTACAGGTTTCAGTATTAGTAGGGCTTAATAAGCATTAAGTATCATACAGAAGCTTGTGAGAACATTGCTTAAAATTAATATTATTAAAAGAATACTATTAAGACTACAAAGTCAAGCATCGAGTTTGGAAATTGCTAGGATTGAGGCTGTCTATGAATACTTTTTTTTTTTAAACCTCTGAAAAATTTTGTTACAGTATTAATTGTTTTGAGTTATGCAATCCACAAGTTGTTTTTTTTTTCTTTGTCATGACCGTTACGTGTTTTTCTTGACAATGATAGTTAACTTCTTCTTTTATGTGCATTATTTCTGTTTCAGAAATCTGATTCCAGTTTAAGTGATTTCCTCAGTGATGATGATGTTCACTCCTCCAAAAAAGTAACCAAGACAGAAACTCTCAAGAAAGCTGATCCAATGAATCCACAGGAGGATTCTAATGCCTTTGATCAGGATCAGAAGGTGACAGAAATTAAACCCAGGTAAATAGTTACAGTGGTGACTTGTTTTGCAGCATCTTGCTCATTGTAAGTTAGTATTAGCAAGAATCAGAATATGTTATCGTGCTCGGTCATTATCACACAATTCTCTGAATAACCATTTTGGTGGGGAATTTTCACAGCACCACTGGGAACGATGGAGCATCAGCATCACCCTATACATTGTTAAAAAAACTATTCAAATACAATTAGTTAAAATCACAAGTTTGCCAAAAATGCCATAAACCTATTAATAACCTTTTGAACTGTGGAAGCAGAAGCGCTAAGGCCTGAACGGGCCTCTCAACTGAACTCTCGCCCTGTCTCCTGAAACCATAATCACTGTGTATGTAACCTTCATCATAAATTAGTCCCTGTGCTGAAAAAAGCAGACTCCAGGCCAGTTTTGTGCAGTTCCGTGGCCTCGTGCAAGTAACTGATATGACATAACTCACATCCTGTTATCTGTCTTTGCGCAATGTCTCTATGTGCATAAAATTTGCATCTGCTTTGCAGGGACAGAGTTCACATCAGCAGTCTGTTTCGCTGCTGATTTGTGCTCTCCTATCGCTATAGTAAATCAAATTCTGTTCTGACGTGATCTAAATTGTATTCTTTTTTTCCATGACAGAACCAATAAAACTGTGTCCCTAAAAATTCAGTTATCAAACTTTACTTGTACAGTACCAGTTAGTATTAATGTTTTATGACTTTTTTTTTCTCATTCAGCTCCAAACAATTATTTCTGAAACTTTTCTTACAAATATTGCTGTCTTTACATTCAGATAAAATTCTTATCTCCAGCGGTACCAACACAGAACCATTTACAAGCCAAGTCTTACAAATAAAGTGCAAGTGAGATTTTAAATTAAGACAAAAATCCTGTTGCTGTTCCTCTGCAGCAGTGACTTGTCCATGTGCAGAACTGTGTCTTCCCCCTATTTTTGTATATGATATCAAATAAAGCTTTTCTTTTTGTGGGGTTAGACTGCACAAGCTTGTTTCAAAATTCCAACAATGTGGAACATGCCCTTTTTTTTTTTCCACTTATGTATCCTAGGTATTGTATACTGTAAGATTTGTGTTACAGAGACCACCCAGTTTGTTGTAAAAAATATAAAACCCCACCTTTACTTTAAAAAGTGCATTTTAATGAATACTTTACTTTAAAAAGTGCGTTTTAAACATACTTTAAAAAGTGCATTTTAATGAACCATGAGCAGTTTTAAAATAATATCCCACCAAGCTACAGTTTTTCCTCCGTGTGGTGGTGTTAAGAATGTTTGCGTAGTCCTGATTCTCAGTTTTATCTTTTCTCCTGCTCTCCTCCTAGACCACTTGCTTCTCCAGAAGATCACACAGAAGCAGCTCGTGTCCCATCCCTGAGTGCAGACAGGTTGGCATTGCTGGGGCGAATACACCTCGCCAGAGTCGTCATTGAAAGCCTGAAAATCCCTCCGGAGAGCATCCAGATTACACCAAAGAAGAAAGGTTTAATGAGGAAGCCTCCAAGGCCTGCACCAGTTAGTAAGTGGTAAGGAGGATTGTTTCTCACCAGCTCGTTACTTGGGCCTTCAAGGTAGATTTTTCTGAGGTCTGTTGTGCAGTCCAGCTTACCTAAGCTCCTATTTCTCTGCTCCTCACTGGAAATTGTCTACCGTAGACTTCTGAAAGTTAGAGATGTGAATAATTTATCCTGATGCGGGCTCACTTCAGGCTGTGGTTTTTTCTGGGATTTCTGGGGAAGTACAAATGTGCTTTGTGCATGGCAGTACGTTGAAAACAAAAGGGGTTTTTTTTTGGAGGAGAATCTGACATATACATAATCTATTGAAGGAATTTATAAAATAGGTAGTTCAAGTATTCTAAAAAAATAGAGTAACAATAAATTGTGACTATGAAACTTGTCTGCTATGTTCAGTTTTATTATGTACATTAGATTTTTGATGGATTGTGGTCATCCATTCACTTTTTTATTCATAGTACCTTCTTTGTTGAGTACCACTTTCCTGTGGGAGCTTCGAAGGATGAGAAAGGACAGGTCTCCATAACAACAGAAGTAATTCGAATAGCTTCAAGTAAAATCACAGATGATGGTAAGAGCATTATTTTCCCCCCTCGTATTTATTTTTGTTGACTCCTTCATCTCTTAGAAATTATTTAGTAGCGTTTTCTATGTATTTTCTTTGCTGCCTGAAATATACAGTGTGATTAGTGGCACTTCTGCCAACATAGTTGCTGCGCTGCAGGTAGTGGAACGCTCCTCTCAGGGAGAAGGAAGCCAAATGATTTTTCTTTTTTTTTTTTTGGCTTCCAAGAAGTAGTCATATTGAAATTTTCAAATTTCTTTTCCTAGGGACGTAGTAGCAGGTCAGTAAGCCCTTTCCTTCATTTCAATGTAAACCCAATATCCTTTCTGCAATAGTGTGAGCATGATAAAGTACTTTTAAAAATACCAGAGATACTTATGTCTCAGAAAAATATTTTTTCCACATGCTGAAGTATGTCACGTAACATCTGCAAGAGCTCAGAGAGTCTGCTGGATCCGAGAGATCTTGAGTCCTGTGCTCAATCAGTAGACATCAATCTTTTTACGGAGAGTCAGCAGTGTTTGTATCCTTGGGAACAATTTATGGTAGGTTTCTCTCCTCAGTGGGCAGAGGGTGCTGTATGAGCAAAATCCTCTCTGCCCAGTCTTCCCAGAAACTGGAATTCCGGGGTGACTTTCAAATGCCTCTCCCATATGGTCTTTCATTGGCTTTGCATCTTTCTGGGTGGCACTTGAGAGATCTGGGGCTAATTCTGAGTTCTCTTGTATATTCTCCATTTGTGTGCAGACAAACATCTAATTCTTCTGAACCTTAGCTCTTTGTAATACAAAAATAATACAGCCTCCCGCGCTTTGTCTTGTGTAGTTACATTCCAGCTCTTTGGAACCTAGAAAAATAGATAGGACTGAAAATAATTTGAAGAAACCGTCAAGTCAATGTGCTGTACCGTTATCTTTCCTGAGAGCTGCCTATGCCCAATGAGAAAAATTCCGTAGCCATCCCAGGAATGCGGTAGAAGTGCTGCGCTTCCTGTTAGAGAAGTTTCCTTACATCTAACTTGATTTTTTTGTCATCACAAAAATACTTACTTTAGCCGTGTGAACACGCAAAGCATACTACTTCAACACCATTGTACTCCTCGTTCTTCTCTTTTCTAGACTAAACGCCAATTCATTCAGTCTTTTTTTGCAGATATTACTTTTCTCCTAAATCTGTGATTATTCTTGCAGCTCAGCTTTGAATCTCTCAAGATATGTCTTGAAATACATTGCTCAAAATGAGACAGGGTTCTCCCGCTGAAGAAGGGAAAGCCTTACTGCCTGCTACGATGAGAGAGACTTGGTATCAACTGCAGCCTTTAGATGCTGCTATAATATTAATTTTGTTGTGCTGCTATTTTCTGGCCTTGGAAAATGAAAAACAGTTTACTTCAGGCTTGTTGTTAATAAGTAATGCAAAATGAAATGATTGTGTGTGTAACAGAGCAATCTCCCCGGGGAAGTTTATTTATATTCATTTAATTTTGAATAATTGTTGCTCCTGAGAGCAACAAAAAAAAAAAGTAGTAAATTACTTGCAGAGTTGTAACATAAATTAATAGGTTGAAACCTCGAGAGGTTCTTGTTGAGGGTTCCAGCGACAGCGTTTCCCCCTTCAGCTCCCAGCCTGGCTTCGTCTCTGATTCTGGCAGATGTGCAAATGCTCTCCGTGTGTTTTGTCCGTCCTTCTCAGAAGTGCCATCGCTTTCCCCTCGTACCTTCTGAACTGCCTCTGTCTCTACTCACCCTGAGTGCTCTCTGCAGAGACTGGAGATTTCTCTGTTCCTCCCGATCAAGCTCAAAAAACAAGTTCGCTCTGAGTCCAGTGAAGAGCTCACAAGTCTCTGTCTCCCTTGCAGTGGTGAAATTTCAGCAGCGGTTTGTGTTCCCTGTCCGTTTCGGTGGAACGATGATAGAGCACTGGTGGAGCTCTGACCTTACTTTTAAAATCTACATGAGAAAAAGCACACAGAAAAAGGTACTTATTAAAGGTTGTTTATACTTTGTGTATTGAAAAGCAAAGAAGTTCTTCGCATATCTATTTCCTCCAAATCCTTAATGCAGACAGCAGTGGCTTCTCTAAGTCTTCTGCAATGCTTCATTGCAATTGCTGCCACCTCAACCATCAGAGGCAAAACAAAGTAACGTGGCTTGACTGAGCCACTTCTTAATTAACCGCTGCCAGACATTATGACGGGAAATGACATTATGTGCGGATACTGTGAGTGGAACTAGTTGCTGTTCAATCTTGTCACCCAACTAAATGATTTTCTGAGTTCAAGACTGACGGGCGAAAAAAAATTGTCCTTCCCCTCATCTTTAAAACTGATCTCTTGCTGTTTAAGCATATTGGATTGCTTACACGCATTAGTTTTCCACGAGGACACAGCTCGTTTAGCAGTATAGAATGAGTTGATGCGGATGCGGTTGATATCATTACTCTGCACAGGGTGAGGGGAATAACATGAGGTGTGAGAAACTGGTGTAACTTGTGCATTTGGTGGGGGAAGAAAAAGTATCTTTCTTTTTGCTAAAAATATTTGCGTAATCATCTGCACGTGATGAAGACAGCGAGAGGTGTTAGCTCATGTTTCGTTTTAATCAACACCGAGGATATCTGCCCATCTGTTCTAATAGAAGCTGTTTTTTAATGGGTGAATAAATTGCATCTTCAAGTATAGCAATTATGCTCAGTTAGTAGGATTTGGGATGTTCATTTTTGCATTGACCTGGAACTGTTCGCTGTAGGTACTGGGAAAATTTTCCTTGTTGTTGTCCTGGTGATAGTTGAAATTGGAACGAAGGGAAACTTTCCTTCAAAGCCTTATTGGTAAAACCAGTGGTGTAGGAGTGGGGAGGGTTAGTGGCTGACCACAGCTTCTGAGAAGGCTTTCGTTTCACAATATGCCCTTAGTTCTTTAAACCTGACAGAAATCTTGCAAAATGGATTTTTTTTTTCTGCCCTTAGGCAGTGGCCGTTGGCTCAGCAGCACTTCAGTTACGCCAGGTTATTCAGTCGGAGTTGCTCACTGTCAGCTGTGAAATACCTGTGGAAAAAGAGGGAGGTCAGACACAAGTTGGACCACTGAAGGTAGGTGTTTTACCATATAGTGTTTCAGTTACACGACCCGTTGTTACCAATTTTGGCTGGATGTTCTCTTTTTTTTTATTATTTTTCCTCCTCTTTCATTTCTTTCTTTGTTTTAATTTGCCAGGTCTCAGATATGAAGGTTCATAAGACCAATATAAGATAACCATAGAATCATAGAATGGTTTAGGTTGGAAAGGACCTTGAAGACCATCGAGTTCCAACCCCCCTGCCATAGGCAGGGACACCTCCCACTAGACCAGGCTGCCCAAAGCCACGTCCAGCCTGGCCTTGAACACCTCCAGGGATGGGGCCTCAACAACCTCTCTGGGCAACCTGTGCCAGTGCCTCACCACCCTCAAAGTGAAAAACTTCTTCCTAATGTTCAATCTAAACCTGCCCTCTTCCAGTTTGAAGCCATTCCCCCTTGTCCTATCACTACATGCCCTAGTAAAAAGTCCTTCCCCAGCTCTCCTGTAGGCCCCCTTTAGGTACTGGAAGGCCGCAATAAGATCTCCGCGGAGCCTTCTCTTCTCCAGGCTGAACAGCCCCAACTCTTTCAGCCTCTCCTCATAGGAGAGGTGCTCCAGCCCTCGAATCATCCTCGTGGCTCTCCTCTGGACACGCTCCAGCAGGTCCATGTCCTTCTTCTGTTGGGGCCTGCAGAGCTGGAGGCAGTACTCCAGGTGGGGTCTCACGAGAGTGGAGCAGAGGGGCAGAATCCCCCCCTCGCCCTGCTGGCCACACTTCTTCTGATGCAGCCCAGGATGCGGTTGGCCTTCTGGGCTGCGATGGCACATTGCTGGCTCATGTTGAGCTTCTCGTCAATCAGCACCCCCAGGTCCTTCTCCTCAGTGCTGCTCTCCAGCCATTCCCCGCCCAGCCTGGAGTTGTGCTTGGGATTGCCCCGACCCAGATGTAAGACCTTGCACTTGGCCTTGTTGAACTGCATGAGGTTGGCTTGGGCCCACCTCTCCAGCCTATCCAGGTCCCTCTGGATGGCATCCCTCCCCTCCAGCATGTCTACCTCGCCAAACAGCTTGGTATCATCAGCAAACAAAAAGATAACATGCACCTTTTTTTTTTGCTTAAGGTTTTGGAGAAATATTTTGAACCTCCTCCAAGTTAAAGGATGTTGTGTGACGTTCCCCTGGCTGCAGGGTAAAACAAGGGTCGATAAGCTAGGGCTTGGATACAGAAACCACTCTACAGGCAAATTTCGAGTGGCATGTGTTCAGGGCCGGGAGCTTTCGCTTCTGCTCCACATGTGACATGAGCTGAGGTCCCTTCTGACGCAGAGGCCTGATGCTCCCGGTCATTGGTACCACCAGGAGTTACCTTCTCCAGCCAGAGTTTCTACCTGCATGCTCAACTTCTGATTGAGAAGGATTAACAGTCCTGACAGCACATTTGAGAGGTTTGCCAGTTCTGAGGATAAACAGCTCTCTAGATTAGCAAGTGAAGCATTAAAAGAGTATTTGGGAATTTTACATTCAGAATCCTAAATTATTCCCAGAGAATGGGAGCATGGATTGCTTCTGTCACTTGTGGTGCTTAGAGACATGGTTTAGTGGTGGTTTTGGCAGTGTTTGTTTGATGGTTGGACTTGATGGTCTTAAAGGTCCCTTCCAACCTAGACAATTCTATGATTCTATGATTCGTAGTTCATGGGATGAGCGATATTCTCTGTCACAGGGGCTGTGAAACTTCTTCCAGAGAAGCCATTCAGCAGAGCTGCCAGTAGAGGAGCTGCAGAAAGGTGAAACATAAAATGTAGAGGTTGGGTGTGGGAGGAGTTCATTGAAGGTAGGAGAGGAGAAATGGTGTGTGGTGCAGGAGAGAATGGAGCGGAACAGGGTGTGAGGGGAGAGAAGTGAAAGGAGGCGTTGTGGAGAATTAATGAACTGAAGTTCAATACAAGAACTTATGGAAGGGGAAGCTAATACGTAAAGAAAACTGATTTTGGTCGCCCTGTCTCTTAGGTTCACTATTTCACTTTCAGTGTAATACCTGCCTGTCAGCAATACATGTGTGTCCAGCTCTTCTGGCCAATTGGGGTGGTTCAGCCTGGAAAAGAGAAGGCTCTGGGGAGACCTTATCATGGCCTTCCAGTCCCTAAAGGGGCTACAGGACAGCTGGGGAGGGACTTTCTACAAGGGCATGTAGTGATAGGATGAGGGGGAGTGGCTTCAAACTGGAAGAGGGGAGATTTAGATTAGATATCAGGAAGAAATTTTTCACTTTGAGGGTGGTGAGGCACTGGCGCAGGTTGCCCAGAGAAGTATGGCTGCCCCATCCCAGGAGGTGCTTAAGACCAGGCTTGATGGAGCTTTGAGCAACCTGGTCTGGTGGGAGGTGCCCCTGCCCATGGCAGGGGGCTTGGAACAAGATGATCTTCAAGGTGCCTTCCAACCTAAACCATTCTGTGATTCTATGGAGGATAAGGGATATCAGCTACTGAGCCCACTTTGCATTTCTTGGGTTCTTTCTGCCAGATAGTCTTGAACTCCTCATCTTTGGACGTGATCTTTATGCCCTTTAGGAGTAGATACTGCTTGGGATCTTTTGCCACAATATCTTATCTCAGCCCTCCTAAGTCATAGGCAAAATTCTTGAGTCTGATTATTTTGTTTTCCTTATTTGGGCATTTTGTGGCTCCAATCCTTTTCTTTATCCTGTTACCTTATCTTCTGGGCTTCAGTTTGCTCCTCCCCTTCTTGCTGTCTTGTCATGTGAATGAATCCAGCAGATCTGTGATGCTTTGTAGCAATTAACGCTTGCAAATTAACACTTGCAATTCCTCTAACCTTTCTGCTTCTTTTATTGCTTTCACACACACATTTTCTTTTATACCAGTCTAACTATTCCCCTTGCAAATCTTAGCAACATGAAGAGGCAATTCAGATATAGGACAGAGTGTTAAAAAACAAAACAAAAACCAAAACCGCAATGTCAGAAAAAAAGAAGACAAATGCGGTGGAATATGTAGAACACTGGAGAGAAAACGAAGGAGCTCACAGAAGGGAGAGGAGTTAGGGACAGCTAAAACCAGCAGGGAATGTAAAAGTGAAAGAGCATTTAGAGAGAAACACTTCTTTTTCATCATTTTTTTCGAGCGGCAAGTGCTGCTGCAAAGTGGAGCAAATGACAGTTGTGACACTTTGTCACAGTACTTTTCACCTTGGCTAGGTAGGTGTTCATTTTTCAGTCAGCTTTGTGATTGGTTTTATTTTTTTCCTTTATTCAGCTGTAATTGTATGGGTTTGCACTTGACTTATGGCTTTCTTTGATAAAACCACATGGAGTTTATTTTGCCGTGACAGTTGTCTCTTGTAACCAGCATGTGGCTAAAGGTACACCTTCTGGGTGATGATCTAACGCGGATCTCGAACAAAGCGTGCAATGCATTCTCCTGAGTTCGTGTCGCAGTCTCTTGTCCTTGTACGGGGCACATCTTCTGATCAGCCCGCTTTCCCTTGCACCGTGCAGGTATCCGTAGAGCTCGCAGCCGACAACAAAGACTTCACCCGCACCGCTGCCCGGTCAGCTACGGCTGTGCAGCGAGTCCCAGCTCATGCTGTAAGAAGTCCCCGGCTGGAATTCCAGGAGCCCAACAGGAAGAGTGTAAATACAGAAAGCCCTCACTGCTTGAAAGTTAACTGTGAGGACTTCCAGAAGACAGGAGCAGCCAGCACAAACGTCGGGCAGCCACCACAGGCTGTACCGACCTCCGTAGCCCATAATATGATGACACAAATAACTGCATCTGAAGAGGATGGGTTATTACTGCATGTGCTATTGATGGTGCCTGATGGAAAGGATTTTGTTGCTGATGACTACGGGCTCCACAGCTCTTGTAACGTGTATTTAAACTGCAAGCTGCTCAGCACTGAGGAGGCAACGAGATCTGCTGTCGTATGGGGCACAACACAACCTGCCTTTAATTTTTCTCAGGCAAGTCACAGGTCTTCCACTTAATGCTGATTGAAATCTTTGGAGTCCTCAGCACAAAAAGGACATGGACCTGTTAGACTGGGGCCAGAGGAGGCCCTGGAGATGCTGCAAGGGCTGAAGCCCCTCTGCTGGGAGGACAGGCTGGGAGAGTTGGGGGGGTTCAGCCTGGAGAAGAGAAGGCTCCGGGGAGACCTTCAAGCCCCTTCCAGTCCCTAAAGGGGCTCCAGGAGAGCTGGGGAGGGACTTTCTACAAGGGCATGTAGTGATAGGACGAGGGGGAATGGCTTCAAACTGGAAGAGGGGAGACTGAGATGAGATATTAGGAAGAAATTGTTGCCTGTGAGGGTGGTGAGCCCCTGGCGCAGGTTGCCCAGAGAAGTTGTGGCTGCCCCATCCCTGGAGGTGTTCAAGGCCAGGTTGGATGGGGCTTGGAGCAACCTGGTGTGGTGGGAGGTGTCCCTGCCCATGGCAGGGGGGTTGGAACTCGATGATCTTCAAGGTCCCTTCCAACCCAGGCCATTCTATGATTCTATGAAACAGCAGAATTTCAGGGATTTAGTAATGTTATGAGTTTGTAATTTTTTTATGGACTTTTTTTTTTTAAAAAAATATCAGGGTGCTCAGATGCATTTGTTTTACTTTTAAGAATACCTAGTGATCTGTGGGACTCCTTAGTATTCATCTGAAAGAGTGAAATGTAAAAACATAGCAAAAGACATCTGAAACAGTTGTCTGAAATAATTTACCTGTTGTTTAGTAAACAAGCCTTTAAAGATAAAAGCAATGTTTTTTTTAAGACAGCATATGATCTTATGTTAAAATTTATCTAAATTGCATTTATTTTCCTGGCTAGCTCTTTTCCAAGCCTACCAGTTCTCTCAAACTTGTTAGGCAAGTGTGCATTTAATTTTTAATTACCATAGCTAAAGAACACAGTTCTGTAGACTGGAATAATGTAGTGTTACCAGAATGCTCTGCACTTAGCAAACAGCTTCCAGTGTATTCTGTGTACTAATTCTGCATTAAACTCTTTCAGGTGATGCCTTTTCCATTGACTTCCAAACACTTGGAGCGGCTGAAGAACAACGTCATGATTATTGAAGCGTGGAACAAGACGGGAAGCCCTGGTTGTGACAAACTGCTAGGATTAGTGAAACTTCCTCTGCATCAGTTTTACATCTCATTCAAGTAAACATCTTTTTTCTATATTTTCTTGGGTTGGGATATATCCTAACCAATGCTCAGAGAAAGAAGGGAAGGGTGGTGTCTGGGGTTTGCGTGGGAGGGTTCTTAATTATACTGTGCAAGTGCAAGGTCTTACATCTGGGTCGGGGCAATCCCAAGCACAGAATCAGGCTGGGTGGGGAATGGCTGGAGAGCAGCCCTGAGGAGAAGGACCTGGGGGTGCTGATTGACGAGAAGCTCAACATGAGCCAGCAATGTGCGATCGCAGCCCAGAAGGCCAACCGCATCCTGGGCTGCATCAGAAGAAGTGTGGCCAGCAGGGCGAGGGAGGGGATTCTGCCCCTCTGCTCTGCTCTGGCAAGACTCCAGGGTGGGAAGGGACCTCTGGAGCTCCCCCAGTGCCACCCCCTGCCAGAGCAGGGACATCTCCAGCAGTGGCGCAGGACGGCGTCCAGGCGGGTTTGGAATGGCTCCAGAGTGGGAGACTCNGCCACCCTCACAGGAGAGAAGTTCCTCCTCATGTTTAGATGGAACTTCCTATGGTCAAGTTTGTGCCCGTTCCCTCTTGTCCTGTCACTGGGCACCACTGAAAAAAGACTGTTCCCATCCCCCTGGTACCCTCCCTTTATATAAAAGAAGCATTAAAAGTGTATTTGGGAATTTTACATTCAGAATCCTAAATTATTATATAAAAGTTACATATACATACTTATAAATATATAAGTAAATATATATATACTTACATATATAAGTATATATACTTATGTATACTTATATATCTTTTATTTTGGTCAGACTAGTGATAGGTGGAAATAGGACAGTGCTGGAACTGACTGGCCACTACTTTGTTAATTATTAGTGTGTCGTTTGTATAATTGTTTCAGTAATCCACTGTAGTTTACTTGTGAATATCTTCAGTGTATTATTAGAGGTTTTGACATTTCTCCTGGAGACTGTCCTCGTTCCTTCTTTTCTTTCTGCCCCAGTCCATCCCCGAAGGCACGTAACAGCCTCATAAAAATATAATATGGCTACAGTATATTAATAGGAGTCTTGTTCCGGTGCATCCCCTCGCTCACAGATCTCCAGGCTGCCTTATAGCTAAGGCTGCCTTAGTTTTTGGAAAGCTGTACTTTGTCATTGCTGAAAATAGCCTTTTCCATTCTGCAGCTCATGGTTCTGTGCTTCGTGAACACTAAAGTAATCGAGCCATATTTTGGAGGAACGGAGATAGATTGGTTTCGAACTGCGTTGCAAGTCCCACCTAAAATGAGCTTTGTGTGATCACGTTCATAGTCAGATGGCTCATTCTCATGCTGCGGCTTTTGGGTTTGTTTTTTTGGTTTGTTTTAATCTATTCTAGAGATCCAAAGATTTTCCACCTGCTGCTTCAAGCTCAATACCCAGTAATTGCTGTGGACAGCTATATGCCTGTGGTAGATGTTTTTACCGGCAGTAGAAGCGGAAGCCTGAGGGTCATTCTGGCGATGGGGTCGGCTGATCAAATAGTGGCACTGCAAAGGCTAAAAACCGAAGACGGAATGGCACCTCCCATCACACAGCGCCCTTCCCACTCTCTGGACCCTCCTCCTCCACAGCCCGCAACGGTATTATTCAGTAAATTCCCATTCTTGCTGTTAAGGACATGCCAAAAGGATTTTACCTGTGGGTTCACTAACAGACCGGTGATCCCCACTTTTTTTTACCCACTTGCCCTCACTAGTCTTGACATTATTGCCCTTTTTACTGCCCTACATATCCACTGCTTCAATCTACATGACAAATGCAGTAAAAAAAAATATATAAAATATACAAATATAAAATATAATATATATAAAAAGTAATTTAGAAAATCTTAACTCTCACAGCTTTATTCTGTACCATACAGGTTTTGCCACTACCTTTGAGTTGGATATGTTGGAACTTTCATGCTTTTTATGTGCTGTGGGTTTTGGTTTTTGCAGAAAAAAAAAATGCTATCAGGCTTTCGATGTTTCTGTGATCTCCAGGGAGAAAATAGCAGATAGTGGGTCTGAGCCCCCCTCTTAGAGTCTCACATTCCCAGTCCTCTTGTATGCCGTTCCCTAAAGAGTCGTCCTTTCCATGTGGATTTCCTTTGGTTTATTAGCAGTTAGACCAAGAAGGGGAAGATCTGATGGAGCACGTGTTTGAGATCCACGTGGAGAGTGTGAAAGGACTCACCCCCTTACAGTCCACCGTCTGGGGAGAGGCTGACTGCTACGTACAGTACTATTTCCCAGTTCAAGAGCCTGGTTGTGGTGCACCGCAAGGACCTGAATTGCATCAGGGCGGTAAGTTTCTTTTATGATACGTCATTATTTGGAGCACTACTTTAGTTAGATATTGTTTAGTGATGTTCTCTCTGCTCAAGTAAGAGGGTTTGTATTTCTCTGAGCTTCCCTAATGCAGCCAATGTTTGCTATCTTCAGATGCGCATACAACTGTACTTGGGCTGCGTCAGTAAATTAAAAACCTGCTTCGACTGAGGCAGATGACAAAGCTCCTAGAAAAAAAAAAAGACACCTAGTTCCGAATCTCTTCATATAGAATCATAGAATGGTTTGGGTTGGAAGGGACCTTAAAGATCATCTAGTTCCAACCCTCCTGCCATGGGCAGGGACACCTCCCACCAGCCCAGGTTGCTCCGAGCCCCGTCCAACCTGGCCTTGAACACCTCCAGGGATGGGGCAGCCACAGCTTCTCTGGGCAACCTGTTCCAGTGCCTCACCACCCTCACAGTCAAGAATTTCTTCATCAGATCTCATCTAAATCTCCCCTCTTCCAGTTTGAAGCCATTCCCCCTTGTTCTATCGCTACATGCCCTTGCAAAAATTCCCTCTCCAGCCTTCTTGTAGGTCCCTTTCAGGTACTGGAAAGCTGCTATCAGGTCTTCCCTTGGTACCTTTTTTTTAAAAGTCCTAGAGGGCTTCACCAACTGATCCTGCAAAGATGAACAGATTCACAGGGAATACTACCATAGAATCATCGAATGGTTTAGGTTGGAAAGGACCTTGAAGATCATCGAATTCCAACCCCCCTGCCATAGGCAGGGACACCTCCCACCAGACCAGGTTGCCCAAGGCCACGTCCAGCCTGGCCTTGAACACCTCCAGGGATGGGGCCTCAACAACCTCTCTGGGCAACCTGTGCCAGTGCCTACGGTTGTGTACAGTTAAATTCAACGAAGGGTTCACGTACACGATCCTTTCAAGATGCTCATTTTCACAGATACACCAAGAGAAGACTTGCCTGTTTTAGATCATTTGGGTTATAAAGGAGTATTTAAATAACTGCAATTGTAGAAGAGGACTTGGCGTTGATCTTGAATGCTTTGAATCACTAACATATATTTCCTCTGAAAAATGCCAGTCAGTAACATTGTTCCATGGCGACTCCCGTGGACTGTGTCGGCTTTCAGCCACATCTAACAGTAGTTTTCAGCCCGTAGTAGAAGTAGTAGTTTAAGGGGACTGTGTGAATTGCTTGTAAAAGATTTGTGAAGTGAAACTCAGAAGAGCAAACTTTTTGGCAGGATGCTTACTGTCCACAGGTCCTGCCTCCCAAAGGATTGCAAATAGAAAAAGGTTGAAACCCCCAAACGCAACCATTTTTAACCAACTCTGCTTGACTTGCAGGTATCAAATTAACGCCGTTTCGCACAGCAACCACTTTGTGTGTCCCTGATCCCGTCTTTAATGATGAGCATCATCATTCTTTGTTGGTTCCTGCTGATGTCCCAGTCCAGAGGCTCCTGGTCAGTGCATTTATGGCACCAGGAGCGACTGGAGGAGGAATCCAGTTTGAAGTCTGGTGCAGGTACAGAATATCATCCTGTTCTTTGGAGATGTCACAGCAATACAGATAGAGACATATCCGGTATTGAAAAATCTCTAGCTATGGGGTGGCTATTTAATAATAAGTGAAAAAAATTGTGAGCTCATCAAGATTTGGTGATGAGTATCTGCATTTAAGATTGCATTTAAGAGATGTGAGCCTTTTTTCCTCTCCAAGAGTGCTGATTACTCTTTTCTTCTCACAACTTCATTAGAAAGTGTGTGCTTTTAGTTTGCTTTCTTCCACTTTGTTATCAGCGTAGTGATCTAAAAGTAGTGTTTAAATGCTAGCCACATCTAAATTTTACTTAATAGCATCCTGGCAGTATAATTTCATTGTTTGCGGATTTTTTTTCCCTAATACAAGTCACCGGGTACAGAAGAATATACTATAAAATGTTTGTAAGTTTGAATTGTAGTTTCTTTGGCAACTGAAAGTAATTACTACTAACGGAAAGCAGAGACCGTGAAGACAGGTGGCTTTAGAAAAGCGTAATTATAATAATTATAATGTGTTCAGTCTGTAGTAAACAAACCAAGCTATTTAAAATTCGCCAGTTCACGTGAGAATTATTACATGCTGGATGTATTTACATTAATGTTGGTAGTGACCAGAGCAGTTGAAGTGACCGATTGTTAGTCCCTGGCATTTCAAAAATGCGCTTTAGCTCTGTTTCCTCAGGACGATTGGACTTCGGTTTAATTTTCAGTTTAATCCCTGACCGATCACTGATAATGGCCGGTAAATTTAGACTGGTTTGGGTGAAAGGAGCAAATTACTGAGCCGGAAGCCTTTTAAGAATTCCGTAAACGTCCTCTTGCCCGTTGGCAATATTTGAAATGGAAAAAGCTTACCAACAGATCCTTATAATTAGGAAGGAGATTAGATACTGACTGCCAGATTCCAAATCAAGACAGTTCTTGCTATGATGCTGTCAGCGTTTTGAATTACTCCTAGAAGTGTATGGGGAAAAAGTAGAAACCAACAGGCGGAATATTCCAAGGTGTTGACAGTACTATTCAGGCAGAGCTCTACCAAAGACTCAAACAGTCAATTTATGTTCAGGATTTGTCCCAAAATGGAAAGAGAAACACGAAGTCTCTAGCACTGCCACGTTACTCAGTTACGGCGACTGAAAACACAGTGGGTGCCTTTCTCCTGATCTACCTGTTGTTCATTAGATACAGTGCCAAAACTCGCTTTAGGATGAGTCTGAAGCCAAGGAGCACAGTAAGAAACCGTCTGGAGTCATTTTTACACTCACAAACTGGTACCACAAATCTGTTCTGCAAGTTGCAGTTTTATTTATTAATGGAACTTGAGAGCAGAGAATATTTGGTGCCAGATCCTTCTCTTGTTTTCCTTTGGGATGCCAATTTTTAGTAGAGTTTTTGCTAGGAGACTTGCTATATTTGTAGCATTATCTACTTGAGCACTTACTGGGTTTCTTTTCTATGGAAATTCACGTACTTGAGTTTATCCCTTAGCTGTCAGGAGACTAACTGGTGTTTGGAGACACAAATTAAAGTTGACTTATGTACGGTCTTGAGAGTAATAATGATGTTTTTGTCATCATCAGAACAACATGGCTGATGCTGCTTCTTTGTGTCTTGCCAGGTATTATTACCCAAATGTCAGAGACCAGATGGTTGCCAGAGGGACCTTGCCTTTGTCACGGCTGTGCGCCATGGTGACTATGCAGCATCGTGAAGAAATAGGGATACAGACTTTTAATCTTCCATTGGTCCCCAGGACTGATTCCTCCGAGGAATTTCCTCTGCGGTCTTCAGGTAAGGAAGGCTTGTGGGTTTTCACTTTATATTTAAAAGTGAAAGTCTGTGTATTTGCTGCCAAGGGAAATAAAAATACGTATTTGTGTTGGCAACTGATACCGGCGATGAGTGGTTTTCCTCGCAGCTTTCACTATCAGCATAGCTAGTGAAGAATCAGTGATTAAACATGAGCAACCCTCAAACTCCTAACAAGTTTAAAAAGGCCCTCCCTGTGTATTGAACTGATCAGTTGCCACATAAGCCACGGTCTGTAGTTGAGCTTCCCACATACGGTAGGGAATGGGAGATCTGAAAAAGAGCTGTTTATGGTACGTGGTGTGGGCAAAGACATCTTTTTGTTCTGCTGTGGTTCCCTCAAATGATACAAACGTCGGCTCTGGGAAGGCCACTGAGGAAATCTGAGGCAGCTTCTCGGAAAAAGTGGCCATAAAATAGCTGGGGCTGGAGAGAAGGTTCGGTGTGCTTCGGTTATTTTGTGATAGGGTTGGCCACGTGCAGCAGCTGAAAATGTCTCTTGGAAGGTTTTGTCACTGCAGCGCTATAAGATAGATGTGTTGAAATACCGCAGTAGGATATTTTAAAAGTATTACAATGAACGCACACATGAGGGTGCGGCTGGGTTAAACAGCCTCTCCTACTTTCACTATGTCATAAATTTGCCAACAGAAGGAGCCATTAAGAGGGTCTGATGTGACTGCCAGTAGGTCAGGTTGCGGGATGGAGTCCTTAAAATTTCCTTCTGTGCCTCCTGCATCAGGCCGTAACTTGTGGCTGAGGTACAACATCTTGCACAACCTCAATGGATTTCATATGGAATTATTTTTTTGCAGTTAATAGATTAAGTTTTGCATTGAGAGGTATAACTAAGTATTGATTATATTGGATGTAACTGTATAAAAAGCTGACCATTTCTTTCCTTTCTTTCTTTCATTTCATCCAGGCTTGCTTGATGTGAGTGTGAGATACCGACGATCCAGGAAAACAGCAGCAGGAATAACTGCTCAAGCTGTTTCTCTTTCTGTACAAATACACAGAGCAGCTGGTTTGCAAGCGGCAGCTAGGTAAAGCCTAATTCAAAAAGGAAGATTTTTCTCTTAAAATAGCTTTATCTGGAGGCAGCAGGCTGAGACATTAGATTAGAACAAATTGTAACTGGCCAACTTTCCATCTGCGGAGACCGAGATTCAAACCGGGTTCTGATCAGAAGTGAAGACAACTTTGTAAAGAACACCAGTGGTTATTTTTGTCCTTTAAGCTGCAGTACAGTGTGGTAGCATTCATTCTGCAGAAGGCTTGAGACCCTAAGGGCATATTTTTCTACGTTTCCACATTTTTCTACACCAAAGGGTGATATAATAATTGGCTGATATAAAATGGTACCTATTTGGGCGTTGGATCTTGGTGTCGCTGATGCTATTTAAAAGCTAACTGAGATTTGTGTTCTTGAATTTCACTGTGGAAACATGGGTAAACTAACTGGTAAATGAAACATGTTCCTTTTCACCTGAAGGCTGCTGCTCTAAGTGCGTGGTATCACCTGAACTTAGTTCCATATGTGATTTTCAAGAATTAAGACAGAAGAGGCTGGAAAAGCAGGAGTCAGTTCCGTAAGAGAAGGATGGCTCCTGTCATTATAGAGTGGTGCTCACTGACTTTCTCAGTGTTGCTGAGCTCCTGATCCAGATAACTCTGGGAAGTTATCCTACAGCCTTTTCTACAGTATGGATGGTTCTAAAAGTGCTGAGTGCTTTCTCAACTACTTTGGTCTCAGATCCTGACAATGATAAGACCACAGCCACCAGTGATGGACCTTGTGGTAGTTACTCTCACCATTTCACATCTGTTCCTTGTACGTTCAGATGAAAAAAAAATGGTGAAAAATAATATGCAGCCAAAACCCACATGTTTTTACAACATTTGCTGTTTTGTCTAATCTTTTCACTATGAGTACTTAAAACCTTTGCTTTAGTTCTGTTGGTTCCTAGGTTCCTTGTACATTATATTCATTCTCTTTCTTCTTTTCTTTTCACACGCTAAATGAAGAGCTGTGGCACAAAAGAACCCTTCAGTCCAGTACTATGCAGGTGTGGGAGTTAACGCTTATGTCTCTGTGCACCTTTCCTTCCTACCTGAGGCAGAGAGACGCAACACACGAGCTGTGGCTCGTACTTTCTGCCCAGAGTTCGAGCACTGCGTAGAGTTTCCTTGTAACCTCGTCATCCAGAAAAGTAGCGGAGAAGCCTCTTGCCTGGGGGAACTCTTGCAGTCTGCCGATATCGTCTTCTCTATCTACCATCAAAGCACCAAGTCAGGTGAGGGCGACAAGTGATTACAGTGACTGAAGGCTGTTGCAGAATGATCCAATCCCCTTCATTTTTAGATTAGAAAAGGGACTTCTTCTTAGGAAGAAGTTTTTCACTTTGAGGGTGGTGAGGCACTGGAACAGGTTGCNGAATGATCCAATCCCCTTCATTTTTAGATTAGAAAAGGGACTATTCTGTGCAGTCGCTAATAGATGTAATTACCTAAACTCTCTTCAGAGAAGGCTTTGGGACATACTGTTCTCCTTGTGCAAAGAGTTAAGGTTTCTAAGACTCCAGGTGATCAAGATCACCTTTTAAATGAAAAGCCAATGCAATTAACAGTAATAGTGCTTGACTCTTGGAGCACGCTGCCTTTGTATGTGCGTGCCTTATTGCTTCCGCTTCGTGAACGAGGTGATGGAGGTTCAGAGAAATGATAGCTTAAAATCCTTCAATTTTAGGCAGATAGGCAGGATTCTTTTACAGCAAAATGACATGTTGTAGAATTATTTTATAAACAAAATTTACCTAAAGATGACATTGGTTTTTACACCTGGGGGAGAAAAGCCAGGAGTGGCATGTTGTTGGGGTAACAGACCGCTGGCTTCCCCCCTGGTTACTTACTGTTCATCTGTGGAAATATTCCCTAAAAGTTTCTCCAAATTCAGTGGTGGTGGAGCATGTATCCTGTACTGAATGTGCACTGGCAATGCCTACAGAGAGGTTTTGTTCACACTCCTGTTTCTCACGGAGTTTGGCCTGATACGTACTGGGCCGTTTGTTTTGACTTTGTTTTTTCTTGGTGGGTTAAAAGTGTTTTCAGTAGGACAGCTGAACCGTTTGCTGTTGAGGCAATATGGCTTTCTTTCAAAGAAGATACTGTCTGAATCGCTTTTAAATCTTGCAATCCAGTTCAGTGTATTTGCAAAATGATTTCTTTTCCAGCCACTGAGACATTGGCAGCTCGGACATCAAGAGATTATCTTCTTGGGACAGTCACAGTTCCAACCAGAGACCTGCTAAGGAGAAGATCAGGTAATGCAGCAGCATTACGCTGCTGACATTCTGGGTAAATGCCACAGTAATTGCTTAAAACAATTTTCAGTCCCCTTTTGGGGGATTTTGTTTTGATTTTGGTTTTTTAGACCGAATTTGCACATCCACATTAAAAATCCTGTATTAGAAAACTCTATATGGATGGTTGTTTGAAAGTCAGTTTTCAGGGTGTAGGATGTATAGTAGCTGAATGAATATTAACCTCCTTCATATTTTATTCAATACCATTTATTTTCTGCCTTAAGATGGAAAGTCCAAGAGTTGTAGTGTTTAGAGGAGACAAAAGATTGCTTTTGAGCTGTCAAAGCTGGAAACAAAAGCTTGGATAGGTTAGAAAGCAGTTGGATTAATTTTTTCTAAATGAAATGTAAAATATCTCCTCTATCTAGTGTTGCTTTGTGATGATAATGTCTTGTAGTAATAATGTTTTCATTATCATCTTGATTATTTCTGCTTTAATCTCAGTATAGCACTAGTTTTCTCCAATGTGAAGTTTTGGATTTATTTTTAATGGGAAGAGAGGAGGAAAAAACTAAGAATGCCTAATTTTATATTTGGAGATTCAGGAGATATAGTTTTGTTGTAAAATGAGTGTCGTTGACCAAATGGAAAGTAAAATGCCTTTGGGATCACAACTACTGGTGAGGTTTTCTGAGGTCTAACAATTTGCTGCTCTTTCAGGTTAGAAATCATTTGGCAAATTTCAAACTTGCACAAGAAATAAACACTTCAAGCACTGGTCCTTGACTAATGACCGGAGCGCAGAAAATTCTTTACTGAGGTTTTTAAAAGGTAGGATAAGTCTAACGATGCTCTTTTCTCCTGAAGGCATTACAGGCTGGTACCCAGTTACCCTATCTGAGGATTTAATGCCTTCACACTGCACAAACGTCATGCAGGCCATTGTGGGAGGACTGGAACTCTCTGTTACCTTCGCTCATCAGGATGACAGAGAGCGTGTTCTGGAGGCTGCTAAGCTCTTAGGGTGGAACGGTGAGGAGAGCCTTGAAGACAGTGTGGGTGAGAGCGACGAATGGGAGCAGAGTGCCAATCCGGTGACCGTGACCATCTCGACTCCAAGAGTGTGGCTGCCAGTCCACTGTGTGCTGCTTGCAGGCCAGACGCACCTTAATAAAAGCACTTATTGCTACCTCAGGTATAAGTTGTATAATCAGGAAGCCACGTGGACTTGGCTTCGGAGGCCAAAATTGAGTGACGACACCAAGAACGTTACAGTGACCTTTAAGAAACCAAACAAGGTGACTCTCAGAAGGAGCCAAGGACTCCTTTGGTTCTTCAGAGAGGAGAGATTAGAAATCCAGGTGTGGTGGGCGTACGGTAAAGAAAATGATGTGGAAAGGCCACTGGATACAGATCGTCTTATTGGATCTGCCTATGTCGACCTCGCGGCGTTAGCAGAGAGGTCAAGGACAAGGCTAAGTGTTAGTGGTAAGTTCCTAAAGAGCATTGTCATGTTTCCTTCTTCTTTATTGACGTTTTAGTCTGGTTACTTCTCTAGTCACTTTAAGCAAAATATTTAGAGCGCTGTTTTGTCCTGTATGCAACACACACTCAACTCCTCCTTTCACAGAAGATCATAGAATCATAGAATGGTTTAGGTTGGAAAGGACCTTGAAGACCATCGAGTTCCAACCCCCCTGCCATAGGCAGGGACACCTCCCACCAGACCAGGCTGCCCAAGGCCACGTCCAGCCTGGCCTTGAACACCTCCGGGGATGGGGCCTCAACAACCTCTCTGGGCAACCTGGGACAGTGCCTCACCACCCTCAAAGGGAAAAACTTCTTCCTAATGTTCAATCTAAACCTGACCTCTTCCAGTTTGAAGCCATTCCCCCTCGTCCTATCACTCCATGCCCCAGTAAAAAGTCCCTCCCCAGCTCTCCTGTAGCCCCTTTAGGCACTGGAAGGCTGCAAGAAGATCTCCCTGGAGCCTTCTCTTCTCCAGGCTGAACAGCCCCAACTCTTTCAGCCTCTCCTCATAGGAGAGGTGCTCCAGCCCTCGGATCATCCTCGTGGCTCTCCTCTGGACACGCTCCAGCAGGTCCATGTCCTTCTTCTGTTGGGGCCTCCAGAGCTGGAGGCAGTACTCCAGGTGGGGTCTCACGAGAGTGGAGTAGAGGGGCAGAATCCCCTCCCTCGCCCCGCTGGCCACACTTCTTTTGAATAAATTTATTTTGAAGATAAACAAGGTTGAAATGCTCGCTTCTCTGAATTCAAAACTTAGCAAGTAAAAATGGGTGAAAAATTGGCGGTAGTGATCAGTAACAGGGAGAGCAATTAGCCTGTGTGGATTGATGAAGAACGTTTCTTCGGAATTACAAGTTGGGCATAGTAGTAGAGTGAGAAGCGGTAAGAATACTGTCTCTCAAGGAGGCTGAATGCCCACACTCAGAGCAAATTGCTGAGCACTGAGAAGGCTGTGGAAACTTCTGCTTTATTCGGTTAATTAGGTTTCTGCCATCTACATGCTATCCATCAGCCACCAACTTGCCGGTAGATCTGTGGACAGGTCATTGGCTCTTCTTTTGAAGGAACAAGAGTTGAATTTTTATGCTGTGTATATGTTGTATTCTCCATATATGTATATAAAATTATGCAGAGGCATTATTCCCAGGACTCTCAGAAGGTTGACGTGCTTTAAAATAGTCACCTGAGCTGCCAATGAAGGCGTACCCAATTTGGGGAACCTGGTTTTGACCTTTACAAGCTGATACTTCTACCAGCACTCTGGGTGATATCTTGGATAGAAATTACATTGAAAATCAAAATTCATTCTGCTCGTCTGATTTGAGATCTTTACTGTAATGAACTGTACCAAGGTCCTAGTTTTTCTTTGGCGTGTTTAGCTGGTTGTTTGTGAATTCTCTTACAGGGGTTTATCCGTTGTTCAGATGCAATGCTGCAAACCTGGCAGGAGCTGCTGTACGTGTTCACATCGTCCTTTCTTCCACTTCTGCTGCTCTGCCCAGCAGACTTCCCTGTGCTGAGGAATACAGCAGCAGTGAAGATGAAGGCGCAGAGAAAGCCCCTGATGTGAGCCAACAGGTCTCTGAAAATCAGAGTCAGAAACTGGATATCGTAAGTTCAGAAGTCACCGATGCCACACCACAAGAAGAAGACGTGGTATTTCTGGAAAACACAGTTGCTGTCAATATCCTTGTGGAAAGAGCAATGCACCTAAGTTTAAAAGGTAACATCACCACGACTCTTTTTTTTTCTTTCTTTTTTCTTTCTTTTTTCTTTCTTTTTTCTCTCTTCTTTCTCTCTTCTTTCTCTCTTCTTTCTCTCTTCTTTCTCTCTTCTTTCTTCTTTCTTTCTTTTTCTTTCCTCTTTCTTTCTTCTATCTTCTTTCCTTGTTTCCTTCTTCTTTCCTCTTTCTTCTATCTTCTTTCCTTCTTTCCTTCTTCTTTCCTTCTTCTTTCCTTCTTCTTTCCTTCTTCTTTCCTTCTTCTTTCCTTCTTCTTTCCTTCTTCTTTCCTTCTTCTTTCCTTCTTCTTTCTCTCTTTTTTTTTTTCTGGGGTTTGTTCATAACAGGTACTGCATCGAGCAATTTAAAACCAAATCCTCAAACTTACTCCAGCACAGTGAATGGATGTGATGGGTTTTGAACTTGGCTTCGTAGCGTTGCAACCCCGAGAGCTTTGCATCATTGTATAAGTACCGGGGAAACAGGAGGTTAAGCTATTCAGCCTATCTCTCATAATAAAATGCAAAATATAAATAATATAATGTTCACTGTTACAGATGACAGCTGAATTCTGAAGTTAAGCATTATGTGAATAACTTAACCCCAAGACGCTCGTATCTCAAAGACTCTTGCAAATTTGCATTTTTAGCATATAATCAATTTGTAAAGCTGCCTTACTCCTGCTATCTGGGGACCGCCAGGCGCAGCAGCGAGGAAGGGCAGTGTAAGGGCAGAGCAGTCTGAGCTCACCCGCGCTTGACACGCCGCTTCCCGCTCTCTAGAGCGGGAATCACAGTTCGGTGGGTAGTCACGACGCTGAGGGTCACCAAAGAATCGTTCTTTGCTTTTAAATTTATGCTAAGCGTATTAAAATATTCCTTCCTAGCAGGTGATGTTTGGTTCTTGATGTGCAGCAATGGAACACGCTTGGTGAATCTGCAGGATTTTGGGAGCCTTTTATTTTGCCCTCGGGTTGCAGTCTGTAAATAAATGTCATTGTTAAAGATGAGTTAAAGCCTTTAAAACGCATCAGGTGCTCTACCCTTCACCTTGGGCACCTCCAGCACTGCATGACTTGATCGCTTTGTGTTTGCTCAGCACTTGGAGTGATCCGATCTTGTTTGGGCCGTTGCACGCTGCCTAAATACAAATAGGAATAAGGAACTGACCCAAGGTGAGTTCACTGGAAACGTCTCTGTTAAGATCAACTGTTTCACAGTTCAGGTGATACGCCAGAAAGGAACACTCAGCGTTTTATGGCATGGTAACACAACTGAAAAAGTCAAATATAAGCCGTGATTTAAGTGTAAGTAATTCTGATGCATACTGAGCCCCACAGATGGCTTTTTTATGATGATTCTATAATCTTCTGGAATTCATAGTCTTTGGAAACCTGGCACAACATTGTTTGCTACTGCAAAGTTTCTGATGGGATAAAGGAGGTTTCTTTTCACGGTGTATGCTATTGCAATATTTCCATCTTCAAACAACTTATCATTTTAGGAGATTTTCAGAAGTAACTAACTGAGAGGCGAGTGATACACTGAAACAAATGCTATCTAAGCTGGTTTCAAGAAGAATTTTCATTCTTCGTGATAACAATTTCATTATTGTGTTACAAATAAAAAGGCTGGAATACACTTCCAGTCCAGTATGTTATGGATTTTGAACTTCCTGCAATTTGGAAGAATTACTTAACGTACACAATTTTCAGAAACTGAGTGAAGATAGAAAATGTTTCCCCAAGCCTCTTCATATTTCTCATGGTCTAAAGTCAATTTTCCTGTTTTCTTTTTCTTCATCTTCCAAATAATAGAAAGAAAAGAAATAGCCTAAATTTCATAACGTTGGAAAGGAATTAGATTAATTCTACAAAAATGCAGAAGTTCTACAAAATGCAGAAGTTCAAACCAACAAGTCTTTTCTCTAACTTGATTCTACTGTTTTGAGCTCTGTTTCGAACAATATTAGAATTTTCCATGCATCTTTTAAGGACTGAAGTCACTTTAATCTGCAGTTGCTAACATCTTCCTGCCGTGTTTTTCCTCTTTTTCTGTACAGTTCTCGCATCCCCGGGGAACAGATGTCTGTTCATTTTCTTTTATCTGTGGTGGTCTTTTTTTCAAGTTAAGCTTCACCACTCGCGAACGCTGCTGGATTGGCAGATGCAGAACCTGTGATTCTCTCCCTGCAGAACAGCTGCAAAACAAAAAGTGTAGGAGTGCAAGCTTCTCCATGGACCTCGCTGCGATGTAGGTCTGTGTATTTATCGCTGGAAGATCATCCCTTGCTAAAGGATAGGAGTTTCCCTTCCTGCTCCTGGCTTCTCTGCCAGGATGCTCCTTACAGAGACTTTTGTCCTATGGAAAATTGTCCTTTCAGAATAATGTCAAGAACATATTTCCAGGAATTCTTGAGCCATGTGGCAGCGATCAGCACGTTATGCTGCCGTCCGGACCATGCCACGCAGGAGGTGCCCTGGGCTTAAAGCTCTTGGGTGTTATCACCCACTTCCTCACCCGTCAGGTCATGAACCTCAATTCCTTCTCTCACCTCATCCTTCAAATACTGCTTTTATAAAGCAGAATAAGGCTAATATTTCTAAGTGTAGCTTCTTTGAAGAGTTCGGGTGTTGGGAGTTGCTAGGCTAAATCAGGCTCTGTAAGACTCCTTTGATTACGGCTGAGCTTTCTCATTAGAGCCAACAGTTCTTCCTATTATAGGCTTTTCTTTTCCTAGAAGAAAAGCAAGCTAACACTTGACAAGTGCTGGTTTTGCCTTTGGCTACAAAGATTGATTTTAGGTCCACCTCATGTGCAGGAGATGGTGAGTTAGTCTGGACAGGCCTTGCTCATTTCTCTGAGCTGAGCTCACGTTGCACATATCACAGAATCCCAGAATGGTCGGGGTTGAAAGAGACCTCTGGAGCTCCCCCAGTGCCACCCCCTGCCAGAGCAGGGGCACCTCCAGCAGTGGCACAGGACGGCGTCCAGGCGGGTTTGGAATGGCTCCAGAGGGGGAGACTCCCCCACCTCTCTGGGCAGCCTGTGCCAGTGCTCTGCCACCCTCACAGGAGAGAAGTCCTTCCTCATGTTTAGATGGAACTTCCTATATTCAAGTCTGTGCCCGTTCCCTCTTGTCCTGTCACTGGGCACCACTGAAAAAAGACTGTTCCCATCCCCCTGGCACCCTCCCTTTAAGGATTGATAAGCATTGATAAGATCCCCCCTCAGCCTTCTCTTCTCCAGACTAAAAAGCCCCAAGTCCCTCAGCCTTTCCTCATCAGAAAGATGCTCCAGTCCCCTCATCATCTTTGTAGCCCTTTGCTGGACCCTCTCCAGCAGTTCCCTGTCCTTCTTGACCCGGGGAGCCCAGAACTGGACACGATACTCCAGATGTGGCCTCCCCAGGGCAGAGCAGAGGGGGAGGATGACCTCCCTGGACCTGCTGGCCACACTCTTCTTGATGCCCCCCAGGATGCCATTCTTGGCCACCAGGGCACATTGCTGGCTCATGGGCATCCTGTTGTCCCCCAGGACTCCCAGATCCCTTTCCACAGAGCTGCTCTCCTTGTCTGTGTTTGAGTTGTCTCAGCGAACTGCAGAGAGTTTTGTGTGGCACATTTTAGCTGAAGTCGTTGTGGATACTCTTAAGAAAAAATAATCTTGTTCTCAAGCAAATCCTCATGGTCAGGGCATAAATGAGCAGTAACCCCATAAGCTACTATAAATCAGTCACATTTGATCATATTTTCACAGAGAATCAGACTTTAGGAGAAAAGAGAATTATATTTGGTTAAATCACATTCATACTCGTCAGTTTTGATCCTTGTGGTCAGCAACATCTTGGAGAAGTCCAAAGCCGTCTGCTAAGTCCTTGGAAAGCAGAAAGGAGGAAACAATCTGTAATAACTGAGCGGTAGTTGGTTGCAAAGTCTGATCTTGTTTCCCCTTGGCGAAGTCCGTTTCTCCTAGCAGCTTTTGCAGCTACAGATTCACCATCCGAACAGCTCTGTAAAGCAGTAAAATGCTACTACAGCTTTACAAACCGTGATACGCCGCAGCAAATTAATCTCACTAATGTGAACATGACTGAAAGGGTCCAAGCCTGGAGAAAGGGTCACATACAGAAGGGAAGAGGCCTTAAGCATCTGTCCTCTTTTTTGGACTATAATTCAGTGCGAGTGATTGTATAATTTCTGCAGCTTTCATTCAACAATCTCTAATCCACACTCTCCAGCAGCATCTGGTGAACATCAAGCTCCATCCCTTAATTTGACCTTGCGTTCCTCTGATGATCAACTGTCTCTAAGTGCAACCATACCCAATTAAGTGAAGCTAGTTAATGCGTTATCTGTTTTCTCCCAAACCTTTTCCCAGGTTATTTCATGGTTCCAGCCCTGAACTATGTTTACGTGAGGAGTCTTGTGAAGGTTTCACTGGCGCGTTGCGGAGTGAATGCCATCCTCGTTGCTTAGCTTGGCAATCACAAAGGTCTAGATTAAAAATGGTATTTCCTGAAGCTGCTTAAAGACTATTGAAGCTACTTAACTCCTGAAGCTACTTAAAAACAATTTCAGCTCCCTGAATGAGGACGTGAAGGCAATTGATTTTTCCCTCCCTAACTCTGATATGGAGTTTGATGTTTTGGCCAAAATGTTAAGGCTTCATCTACACTAAACTTTCTTCTCTCAAATTTCCGGCTGGTGGGGCCACATGTGCCCTTAGCAGTGACTGGAATTTTACTTTCCGTGTGCTCTATCCCTGCTCAAAGCACATAACACGGGAAAATACATGGAACGGTGACAATCGATCTGTAACACAAACTCCCACTTCTGCAATGGGTACGAAGGGTGGTGGGAAAAGTTGGGAGGGAAGCCGGGAAGAATTTGAAATAAAACTGTATATCCTGCTTTTTCCTCTGTGTTTAGATCTTTATAACAGATGAGAGCGGTACTTGTTTCTGCCTTGCAGGGATGTTAAGTTTCTCTAAGTATTTCAGTGTTTCTGAGATGAGCTAATAGAGGCTATAAAAAAGTTTATTAATCTTTGGGTGTCGTTAACACCGGCTGTGCGTTTTCGTATTCGGCCAACACAAGTGAGCTTCCTCTCAGCAATCGAGCTGTTAAGTCAAACGGCCTTTTGTAATGCTGGATATTTTCTGTGTTTTCCATTAGGATTCCCAAACTCCGTGGTTCCAGCATGGATCAAGCGCTGTAATAGGGTCCTGGGGTCATGGGGCTTATTCCTACCTTTGCCTCTGACTTCTCAGATAATCTTGGGCAAATGGCTTATCTTAGGCAAATGTTTTTTCCCGTTTCTCCCTTGAATATTCCAGTTTCTGCTCTGTAAAAAGTTCATGCAATATATTCTCCCATTGTAAACACAAAGTATTTTCAGCTCCACCAGTGAAAAGGACTGTTTCCTGGATGGGGGATTTCTTTGTTAGTTATCTGTTTTTTAATTGCTGAACTGCCTTTAGACTTTTTTTTGTATTATATTATTAATAAAAAATCTGTATTTAATACTGTATAATTCTAGGGAGTCCTTTGACAGAATGTGAAGTAACAGCACCCAGTAGCTGCGTGTCATTTGCCGTTGCTGGTGCAGATGCTCCGATAACCACTTCCGTCGTAGAAAATACAGACTCACCGGTCTGGGACTTTCAGCACCAAGCCAGGTAAGCGCCGTGGGCTCGCACAGACACGTTTCGGCTCTGACTTCCAGGCTGGGTGTGAAGAGGACATATCCATTTGGGCGGGGTGGGTGCTTTTCTACTTACCAGACCTGTACTATCAGCTAAAAACGCTCGTTTCCGTGTTTTACGATCACCACATGCTCATACTGGGTGAAAAGTTGTTTGAGGAGGCTTGGTCTTCAAGCTAACGTGAGGAAGGGCAGTTTGATGTCCGCAGAACCTTGGCTGCATTGTATTTTGGTTTAAGACCTTGGGTGAGCCAGTCTATTTCCACTCATCTGTAGTTTCCCCATCTAAAGGAAGGGGCTGCTAATTGCTAAAAGACTCTTGGCAAGGTTAGGAAAGACTCGATGCAATTTATTGGCTTTTTCTTTACTTTTTACTTTGTTTCATGCTTAGAAATTATGCCCTGGTTCAGGACCAGAGCTCTTAAGTTTGGATTCCCCTACTGCAACTTTGTGTATTTGGAAATTAGGTTTCTGGCTCAGAGCTGCTCAGCCTTGGCTTCCTCTGCAGTCACTGGAGAGACGCAGGCACCTCCACACGGTGAGTCACTTGGCCTGAGTGAGAGACCCAGCCTAAGACAAAATTCCCTGCGGATGCCTATTTCTCTCCAGTGACTGCTGAAATAGTGTAGGGAACATAGCTCGGACTTAGACATCTGACGCTAAATTAGAGCAGATGAATTGACCACTCCAAGGAACCTCAGCAGATCAAGTCATACCTCGAGGGAGGTCATCTTTCCCCTCTGCTCTGCCCTGGGGAGGCCACATCTGGAGCACTGTGTCCATTTCTGGGCTCCCCGGGTCAAGAAGGACAGGGAACTGCTGGAGAGGGTCCAGCAGAGGGCTACAAAGATGATGAGGGGCACTGGGGGAGCTCCAGAGGGCCCTTCCAACCCTGACCAGTCTGGGATGCTGTCATGGTAATACTGAGTAATAAATCTGTTTGCAGTCTTGTGGTTTCCTCGGTGTTTCTATACCAAATTTTAAATCAATTCTAAACAGTAGCCAAAAGAGCTGCCAGGTGGAACAAGTCTCTTACAGGCAACAAGAAAGCATCCTGAATTTATTTTGCCCATCACAAAATGCATGCAAATATATACCAGTGCCCGCACAGGAATGGATTTTTCTGCCAGACTGCTGAGTTGGCATTTTGGCTTTAGGGAATCTGTAATATGAAGATGAAGCCATTGGAAGACTAATAGTTGAAGTTGAAAAGTTTTGTTTCAGAGGTTCCTTATCCTCAGAGTCATGTCTGAATTGCTTCAAGCAACTTAAAAGCTGTTCTGCATTTGACACTTCAATTTTCAGGGTGGTTTTTTCCAGAAATCGACTTCAAATATTACAGCTTTCAACCGTAACCCCTGTGCTTTGCTGTCACTGTATTATTGAGTCATGAGATAAACTGTAGTTCCGTTTCTTCATGGTTTTATTGTCCTATCTTTTAAATTTACAACAAGAGTGAGGAGAGGGAAATACTTCTTGAATAAGCAAAAGCTGAAACCATGTAAAGATAGTTACGCTTTTGAGGGCTCAATGATTTGGGGTTTTGTTGTGTTCTCCCGCCCACATCATTCCGGAAGGAAACCGATTTGTCTGGATAGATACAATGGTATTGAATCTTCAGAGGCATTTTACTGCATTTGCTCTTTTTTTCCTACTTTGCACAACAAATTATGATTTTCTCCTTAACAGATTATCCAAAGAGCTTCTGCTGGATCCACAGCAAACATTGGTCTTCAAAGTGTGGCATAAAGCAGGTAAAGTTTGTAGCGTGGTGTCGAGAGGAGCGCGGCTTTTCTGCATCCCTTTCCGTGGGTGATTTGTATTTAATACAAGTAAAATAAATTATCTTAAGTAAGTCGGAGAGTGGAATTTTAAAGACATTTTTTACCTTGCACTGGAAGAGTGCTAGAGAGAAATACCCGTTGATTTCCTTCCCCTCGTCATCCTCCTTCTCCCCGTTATGATTAACGGGCAATGTTTGGTTCCGTTTTTAATTTGACGGTGGCTTTGAGGTAGGATTTTCCCAGTGAAGAAGATTCTTTACTGTGTCTTTCACACGCTGCTTGTTGTCTCCGCGGTTGGTTGAAGTGTGGCCAGCCAGTTTTAATCAAATACTTTTATAGGGGCTCGGATCTATTTTAACAATCGCTCCTGTACCCAGTCTCAGCCTTCACTGGGGCAGCTGAAGGCCTTGAGTTTCAAACCTGACAACATAAAAGCTTTTTGTAAGCATTTTTACTGAACCTGCTTGTCCGTCGTTAAATGATAAAAGATGCTGCTAATAGTTCAAATTGGTGTTTGTTTGTTTTGTCGCTAGCCCAGATCCTCCAATATTTAATTGGTCCAAGTAAGCGCAAAAATCTGTGTGTTTGTTGTTGGGGAGACAGCTCTGCTTCTTCAGCTCAGACTGCTAGAATATGATCTTTAACGTACTGCCAGGTTTTTTCTTTCTTTTTTACATGTTAATGTTCGGCTGACTGATTTCTTAGGGCCACGAGGATGATCCGAGGGCTGGAGCACCTCTCCTATGAGGAGAGGCTGAAAGAGTTGGGGCTGTTCAGCCTGGAGAAGAGAAGGCTCCGGGGAGATCTTATTGCGGCCTTCCAGTCCCTAAAGGGGCTCCAGGAGAGCTGGGGAAGGACTTTTTCAAGGCCAGGCTGGAGGTGGCCTTGGGCAACCTGGTCTGGTGGGAGGTGTCCCTGCCTATGGCAGGGGGGTTGGAACTGGATGGTCTTCAAGGTCCCTTCCAACCTAAACCATTCTATGATTCTTGCTTCAAAAATAACCTTCCTGTGTAACCCATCCTTTCTCTGTACTGCCCAGCGTACGGTGTGTACACAGTGACTCTCCTGCAGTCCCTCTCCCTTCCCTGGTCTTTCATTGTCTCTGCCGGGACGTTTTTTGCTGGATGTAACTGCCAAGCTAATCCAAATCATATCCTCTTCTTGGATAGGATTGTTTGTTCTGTGCTTCGGATAAATTTGCGAGAAGGAAAAGACAAAATGTTGCACAAAAAATGCAACAGTGTAGTGACAAACCAGCATTTTTGAAAGTTTTGGCAAAGTGAAAAGGGAAGAAAACGGGAGTTTCTGAAATGAGAATGCAGTTCTGGAGGCGGAATGCATTTGCTGAGGTCCCCAAATTGGCCTCCGGGTTGATTTTTTTTCAAGTCTCTGTCACTTATTTCTGGACCATTTTCAAGCTGAACATTTCCCCCTTTATTACAACCCTTTTTCCCTGTATTACCACCCTTGTTTAACTAGTTCTTCTGATTAAGTATTGCACAGGGTACGTCACCCTCATGTCCTTTCTTACACCTGCAGCAACGCCCTCCTCCTGCCTGTTCTTTATCTCCAGCGTCCTCCTAGTGCGAGGTAAAAATTGGTTCCTGTGAATTATTACCGATGCAGGTGTTCGGGTTATCAACAGCTGCAGTGGGGACAGCTGTTTTGGCAAATCCATAGGGAGGAAGCTGGTTTAACTGCCTGAAACAATTTTTCCTGCTTCTCAATCAGACCCCATAAGTCTCTTAGTTTGAAGCATGTTAACAATGAAAATCCAAGTCTCCTTTCTGTTGTCTTGAACTCTTATTTTCTATTTTCTCCCCCTTTTTGCTCCACTCTTTACTTGCTCTTCACCTCGTGAGAGCTGTCAGCTTTTAAACCTTTTTTTTTTCAGTTTTATAGGATGTGAAGTGTAGACATATTTCAAGGGCTGTAAAACTGACTGATTTTTAGCATTCCTGAAAATGTTTCGTTTACGTGCAGTTTAAATTAACACGTGCTTTATATTCTTCTTCCCCAGAAATCGAGCGAGTGATAGGGTTTGCATCGGTGGACCTTTCTCCTCTTCTTTCTGGCTTCCAGCTCGTGTGCGGGTGGTACAATATTACGGACTTCAGTGGCCAGTGCCGAGGGCAGATCAAAGTAGCGGTTTCCCCTCTTCAAAACATAAATAATCTCAAAGAAGAAAGGCAGGCAAGGATCCGGACCCAGGCACCGACTTCTTCAGTACGTACTTGAGTTTCCTCCCCTGTGCATATCTGATTAGATTCTTAATCAGCACCGACTCGGTGGGTTTCTGCAGCAATGAGCAAGCGTAGCAAATCCAGAGGACTGTAATGGATCGGTCGGTGTAAATAGAGCAGAAACACCTAACTCCTTTTTTAAGAATGCTGCTCTGTGTTTCCAGGGTACCTGCAGGCCAGCACTAGTTCCAGCACTCATTCAAACCACGGTCATGATCGTCTCCAGTGGCTTCACTTTGTTGTTGCTTCGTGGGTGTTTGGGGTTTTTTTTTTATTATTAGGAGAATATTCTGTGGGTTTGGATGTCTGGGAGCTTTGCATTGCTCTGTTCGCTGCTTCGGGTGGCAGCTGATACCCAAAAAACATACTGTAAATTCAGCCTTTTGTTGGTTAGTAAATTTCTGATTTGGCAGAACTCTATTTTTCTGGAAGATTTGCCATTTTTTGTGTTGGTTTGGGTTTTTTTATTCTCTAGACTTTTCAGTTACGCTGGGGTGTGATGGAGCCCCTATACCCTACTTTCCATCGGTTTGCTCTTCGGTAGCATGGTGGGAATTAACAAATGTTTCTGAAATAAAAGCGCAGTGGAATGGTGCTTTAGCTCAGCACTGGGAAATCCTTTGAAAATTTATTTAGAAAACCTAAGTTATTGTTTGTTAACTCAGGAAGATACTACTTTAATTTCTATATTTTCTTGTGCTGTGGAAGACTCATGTGGCGGTGGTGTTTATTCTAGGTGAAGCCCAGCTTTCCAACATTTCCCAGTAATGCTGCAAGCTTTTCCAAGCAGATGTCGAATCCCATGTCAAAGGAAGTCAGCGTTCCTACTCGAGAGCGGTAAGTCGAGTAATTTCGATTATTTTCAGGGCTCAGAAATCGACCTACTGAAGCCTATTGACTCTACTGAAAAAATATCAAACCCTGTCAAAACTCTTCCCTTGTGTTTGGGCATAAAGATGATACTAAATTCCCTTTACCAGTGAGAGGGTGGCCCAGGAGACAGAAATCCTGAGGCAGGTTCCTTTCTACAAAACCCAGATGTTCTTTTTCTTCTCATTTCTCTGATGTTTCCTGTTTTGTTTCATTTACACCTTTCTACATTAGGATTTACACAATGCCATTGCTAAAACTGGCAGATACTTCTTCCAGGCCTTTGTAAGAATAAGGGTTGTGTCTGTATTTGGTTTTATTTTTGATAAGGATGATAAGTGTAAGTTAGAATAGAGTATTACTGATATATCCCCTTTATTTTGCCATAACTCCTGTCCATGGCCGGTGAGTGACAGCCGGTGAAATGCTGTAATATTGCACATTCCAGGACTAGGACCGTCAGACATCCTGCAGCAATTCCTGCTTTCTGTCCCTTAAAACAAGCACCAATGTTCATATATTTAACGAGCAACATGTGAGAGAGCATTTTAATTCATGGTTTGTTTATTTAGCATACATAGGACATGTGTCTTTGCAGTTTAGAGGGACCGTGCGGAGACGGTAGTTGCAGTGTACTTTATTTGGCGTAAATCTGAAACGGTAAATGCCGTTCTTGATGACATTTGAAAGAGCTCGTTTCATCCATTGGTGGCTTTTTAATGCATTTAAAGATGTTGTATATTCTTAGTTGGCGTAACTTTCACAATTCGAGATTTCGGCCTGTTTTCTCTTGTTAAACGTGGGCCTGTTTCTAGCAGAATTAGTCCCCCTGGAACACACACGCCGCGGCGTCATGAAGAGCACATGCAGAACGTGCGCAGATTTCACCAATCCCTGCAGCAAGCAGAAGGGAACGCGCAGCGGGCGGCAAAGATGGACTCGTTATCGCTGTCATCGCGCGCTTCTCTTCTAACTGCTCTCAGGTAAAGCAGAGCGATAGCCAACGAGGTAATTCCAAGCCTTTGGTTTGCAAAGCTGAGCTTGACACTGAAGAATTCTTGCATCAAATTTTAAAGGAAATTAGAATGAAAATATACAATAACTGATTAAGAGGTATCAGTGGGATATCAGTGTAATTTACAGCAGGATGAGATGAGATTGGAAAAGCAGGGACTACGGGAGAAACCCTGCGTTAGGACTGAGGCTCAGGCAATGCTGTGAGTCTCTGAAGGGAAACAGCAACAGTGGTGTTTCCAAATCTTGACAGAATGCTTTGCTTTATCCATCTTTGTACGTCTGTAACGCAACACACGCTGTTAGGCCAGTAGTCCTCTGAGCTGGTTTTCACAGATAGAAGAAACAAGCCTGTAAGCACTTCATGGTGCACGGAGCAGGATGTCCTTTCCCAGCAGGACGCCTTTCTCCTTACTAGAAGAACTTTTCTCTCGACTAGGTTCTAGGTTTAAATCAGGTCTAAATTTTAGGAGAATAGTATTTATTATAAGTAAGAATATAGGACTGAAAGAGACTTTCTGAGTCATTCTGTCCCTTTCCCTGCTACCACAAGCAATATATCATAAAATCCTTAGATCTTAAGCAGGTAGAAACCCTCAGATTTTTATCAAGCTCAGTCATAAAGTCAATTAATATTCTTGGCTTTATGACTTCTGTTGGAAGGTCATCTCAAATCCAACTTTCTTTGATCAAGTAAGTTTAAAGCTAGCTCTTTTTTTTTAACTTCCAGCCTAAGTTTCATAGCCAATTCGGCATTTGTTCTTGAGTGTTATCCTCTTGCTTAGACAGAGCATCCTCAACCCCTACCTACTGATCTATTTTTCAATAACAACCCTTAATCTTGTATTTGCATATTTACATGCTGTTGACTAGAATGATACAAATAGAACCACTCTGCCACGGGCTTTTTTTTTCATCTTACCAAATTTCTTACCACTGCTTACAGAAAAAACTTGAGTGAGCTGGATGAGGTTCAAAGGTACTTCAGTCAGAAGCTGACCAGGTCTTTTCCTGACTTCAGTTATGGTCACACATCCAAAGAAAGTCATGAGGAGCAGGAGAGCGATCGTCGGAGCTTGAGGAGCAAAGAGGTGGATCCCAATGGATGCCATCTTTTGGAAAAATCTAGTCAGTTGGTGTCTCAGGTCAGCAGCCTAATCAACGGTAAGTTGTCGCTCAGTTTGGAATTTTTTGTCGGAAGCTGCCTTAAAGTATTTTCAAATTTATAATGTAATGAGGATCAGTTCTTGGTGTTCATGATCAAATGTGTTGGTCCGTTGGGAGAGTGCCTCAGAGAGACTTTCAAACCCCTGTCAGTAATCACAGAATCACAGAATGGTCAGGGTCGGAAGGGACCTCTGGAGCTCCCCCAGTGCCACCCCCTGCCAGAGCAGGGGCACCTCCAGCAGTGGCACAGGACGGCGTCCAGGCGGGTTTGGAATGGCTCCAGAGTGGGAGACTCCCCCACCTCTCTGGGCAGCCTGTGCCAGTGCTCTGCCACCCTCACAGGAGAGAGGTCCCTCCTCATGTTTAGATGGAACTTCCTATGGTCAAGTCTGTGCCCGTTCCCTCTTGTCCTGTCACTGGGCACCACTGGAAAAAGACTGTTCCCATCCCCCTGGCACCCTCTCTTGAAGGATTTATAAGCATTGATACAATCCCCCCTCGGTCTTCTCTTCTCCAGACTGAAAAGCCCCAAGTCCCTCAGCCTTTCTTCATCAGAAAGATGCTCCAGTCCCCTCATCATCTTTGTAGCCCTTTGCTGGACCCTCTCCAGCAGTTCCCTGTCCTTCTTGACCCGGGGAGCCCAGAACTGGACACAGTGCTCCAGATGTGGCCTCCCCAGGGCAGAGCAGCGGCGGAGGATGACCTCCCTGGACCTGCTGGCCACACTCTTCTTGATGCCCCCCAGGATGCCATTGGCCTTCTTGGCCACCGGAGCACATTGCTGGCTCACGGGCATCCTGTTGTCCCCCAGGACTCCCAGGTCCCTTTCCACAGAGCTGCTCTCCAGGAGGTCAGCCCCCAACCCATACTGGTGCATGGGGTTATTCCTCCCCAGGTGCAGTACCCTACACTTGCCCTCGTTGAACTTCATTAGGTTTCTGTGAGAGGGAACGGTGGTTAGATTATCCATCTTTCCTGTCTAGATTCATCCTCTCTCCTTTCCATGTGGTCTGAACTGTCCAAACTCTTTTTAGCCGCTCCAAGCGGGTATTCTTTCCCTTTGCTTTAGGTGTACTCTGTATATCAGAGTATTTTCACTGTCCTTTTTTTTTTTTTCTTTACATGGAGGTAGGTACTTCTAGTTATTTCCCAGTAATTTCATCCTGAACATTTCCTTTTTTTCCTTAGCATTTCTGTCCTTCTCCTGGCCTTGTCAATGGTAAAGAGAGCTGAATGTGATCACATCCGCAGAGTGTGTGACAAAGCTGTGCACGTTTAACTCCTAACCACTCTTGCACGTATGATTTTCTGCAAAAAGCCCGAATAAATCAGATAAAAGGTGAATTATTGCTCTGTGCGTTTACTGATGCTGTTTTCTGTTCATCAGACTTACAGACTATAACTAAAAATAGCAAAGAATCTTCCGATGGGCATCAAGACAACAGCAGAAAGCTGGGTGCTACTCATGTACCCGACCAGAAGGATGAAGAAGCCAGAACTGAAGTAAGTCAAGGCCAACTTGAGTTGGACTCACGCAGCGTTTGCAGCGATACACAGCAGCCCCCCTCTTTTGGGAGATCTGTGTTCGAGAGACACATGTTGCATGAATTTCTGGACCAAGCTGTCCCTGAAGATGAGCATCCTTTGCCAGCAGACTACGTCCAGGAAGG